>VXBB01010864.1:118824-206896 GCA_013399915.1 Illadopsis cleaveri | reverse complement strand
GGAACTGCACCAAAGGGGAACGTGCCTGCAGCCAAGAGACAGCTGGGACTGGCTCTGTGGTTGTGGCTGGGACTGGATCTGTGGTTCTGTTTGGTGCTACTGCTGTTGTTGTTTGTTTGCTTTGTTATACACATATATATACTGGTAAAGAATTGTTACTCATTTTTCCCATATTTTTGCCTGAAATCCCCATAATTTCAAAGTTATAACAACTTGGAAGGAAGGGGGTCACATTTTCCATTCCAAGGGAGGTTCATGCCTTCCTTGGCAGGCGCCTGTCTTTCAAACCAAGCCAGTGATTGTCAGTGGTATTAGAGCCCAGGTGGTATGGGGAGAGTGAAGGGCTTGAGGATAGCTGAGCAGATCCTGCAGAGCAACTCTGTATTGCACAACTGCTGTTTTGGGTTTTCGATTCTACAACAAACCCCAAGCACAAATTTAGGCTGGGTGGAGAATGGATTGAGAGCAGCTCTGGGGAGAAGGACTTGGGGGTGTTGGTGGGTGAGAGGCTCAACCTGCCGTGGCTATGGGCACTGGACCCCAGAAACCCCCTCTGTGCTGGGCTGAGCCCGCAGCATGGGCAGCAGTGGAGGGGGGATTCTGCACTTCTGCTCTGTTCAGAGAAGATGTGTCTGCCCCATCCCTGGAAGTGTTCAGGCCAGATTGGGGCTTGGAGCAACCTGGGATAGTGGAAGGTGACCCTGCTCATCGCAGCAGGTGGAATGAGATGGGCTTTAAAGTTTTTTCCAACCCAACCCATTCTGTGACCATGCAACTGTCTTTCAGGATTCACAACTGCTTCAGAGAGACAGGATCCACCTGACTAAATGTCCAGCGTACAGCTGGATAACCCTGTCACATGATGGGTGAGCAACTGGCTCATGAGTTGGGCACAATGGATTGTAGTGATGCAGGGGACATCAAGCTGACATTTGTCATGAGTGAAGTTCCGTGGGTCTTTAACCTCAGCTCATCATGATGAAGCCCATCTCCATCAATGACCCTTGGATGTAGGACTGAAAGGAATACTAAGAAAGTTTGCCAACAACAGTAAATTGGGAGGAGCTGTCAACACCTGCAAGGGCAGAGAAGCCCTCCAGAGAAATACTGACAGATCAGAGACATGGGAAATCAGCAACCATGTGAAGTTTAACAAGGGCAAGATGCTACCCCTAGGATGGGGCAGCCGTGGTTGTGTGGATGGACTGGGGAACGAGAAGCTGAAGAGGGGTTACAGAAGGGGACCTGGGAGTTCTGGTCAATGACAAGTTGGATCTGAGTCAGCAGTGCCCTGGAGCCAGGAGGGCACACCGTATCCTTGGGAGCCATTAGGCATAGTCAAGCGAGGGAGGGGATTGTGTCTCTCTACTCTGCACTGGGGCAGCCTCACCTTGAGTTCTGGCAGCACTTTTGGGCGCCACAGTATAAAAAAGACATTAAGCTAATAGAGAGTGTCCAAAGAAGGGCCACAAGGATGGGGAAGGGTCTAGAGGGGAAGCTGTATGAGGAGCTGCTGAGGACACTTGGTTTGTTCAGCCTGGAGAAGGGGAGACTGAGGAGAGACCTCAGTGCAATATTCAACCTCCTCATGAGGAGCAGGTACCAGTCCCTACACTCTTGTGACCAATGACAGAGCCTGAGGAAACAGCATGAAGCTGAGTCAGGGGAAGTTTAGCTTGGATATCAGAAGGTTTCTTCCCAGGAGGTGGTTGGGCACTGGACAGGCTCCCTGGAGAAGTGTGCACAACACCAAGGCTGCCAGAGCTCAAGGGCCATTTGGGCAACACTCTCAGGCACAGTGTAGGAGGTGCCCTGTGCAGGGCCAGGAGTTGGACTTGATACTCCTGACAGGTCTAACTCAGCATATTCTGTGATTCTACAAAAGTTGTTCTGGTATCCTTTCACAGAAGCAAAAGCAGCAATCTTGCACGGTCTGTACATTTTAGCCATCTGATATACCTTTCAAATAATCTTGCCTTTTAAATAATATAAAGGTATAGAAGACTTTGAGGTGCCTGATCCAGTCTGTATCACTGATCTTATAATATATTATTTTGGGGTCAGGGAGAAGTCTGTAGTTCTTTATCCTCTGAGGTAGAGAGCAAGAGTGGAAGCTCATTTCTGAACAGTTCACATTTCTGTAGTTCATCTGGTTTCAGATTCTTTATAGCTTTGTAGTGGAGGAGCAGCAGAGTCAAAATGGGCCCTTGCAGTCAAAATGGGCCCTTGGGCATGAATTCCACAAAATGTCTTCAAGTGTTTAAAAAAATCTCCCAAAGCAGCAGTATTGGGAATAAGGGCAAATAATTGAAGCCAAGATTCTACGATGCACTGATCTAGTTCAGTTTATCTCTTGGAAAGGCTTGCACATTTCAAATATACTATGTTTTGTCACAGTGTTAATAAAAACTAAATCTTTTGGTTGCTTGTTAATTGAAAATGTTCAACATAAAATTCTTAAATGGCAGAAATCATATCATACACCCTTTTTCAAACAAACTTGTGTGTAACCTGGTCCCATGTTTCAGTTCTTTCATAGTCATTAGCATGTTCTCATACCCAAATACTTTTTTTTTTTCTGCCTAGGTAAGCGGAATCAAGAGTCTCTATGAGTCTGAACTGGCTGATGCTCGAAGAGTTCTGGATGAAACTGCCAAAGAGAGGGCTAGATTACAAATTGAAATAGGAAAACTGAGAGCAGAACTTGAGGAGTTCAATAAAAGGTGAGGAGACTGTTTGATTTTTTGTTTTAATTAGAATGGGCAATATTTGCTGTGGAAATTATACTAATGATGCTTTTTAAGATGCCTTATGGAAGCAGATGCATGAGAAGATACAGGTTTGTCAGAGGGAAAATCCTTCAGTTTGTTGGTACAACTGCTCAGAGCACATAATTCCAGCAGTATATACAGAAGCGTATTTGTAAATGTAAGATGAATGCCATGTGATTTGAGGCTTAAATAAATGCCTGTGCCTACTTTGTCCTGTCATACCTCCCTTATGTGAACATGTGTGTGCAGCTGCTTGGTAAACTGGATTGAGAAAGAGATCTAGAATAAAATTGATCCATCCAGGGAGGGTTAATTCATGGTTTTTATTGTCTGGTTCACTGTATGACTGATGGGGTAAATGGAAGAAAAGTGAAAGGGTTGGCCCTGAGCGGTTTGGGAATATTGAAGCAGTGTTGCCTTGAAAAGACATGAAGCTACAATGTAAATGTGCTGGGAAAAGACGTTGTACTGACTAAATCTTTTAAAACTGCTCTTCAGTTTGCATCACAGAGAATTGGTGTAATAAACTAGTTCTTGAAGCCAAGTAGAATCCATTATTTCAATTCTCATGGGAATTATTTGTAATCAAATACTGTTTAGCAATAGAAATTTCGTTTTAAAATTAATATATGTGGTGGAAAAATCAATTTTTGCTTCTAATTGAATTTTGGTACTTATTTTAATATATAAGATTTGGAAAATACAGATTTTTTCTGAGCAGGTTATTATGTATATCACCTGTTTATCAGTGTTGTTGGCCATAAAATGGGTTTTCATCTGGCAGTGCCACTAAGGCCTACTGTAAGTCTCTCATCTCTCTTCATTTGCAACTAAGTGGTTATGAAAGGACTTAAGTGTTTCCCTCCCTTGTCTTTTTTTTTTCTGACTAGCTAGTTGATTTATGATAAAGTATTTCATGTTTTCTCTGTAAATTCTGCTATATCACTGGATACTCATTTTCTATGCTGGGCCCACTTTTTAAAGTCAGCTACTGAAGATATTTTTGGAATTTGCCCTAAAACAACTGTCCAAATATGAAATAGGGATAGTGTAAGCATCTGCATTTGAGTGAATCATTGTAAAGCCTATTGAAGCACAGCCAATACCATACAACTGCATGTGGTCAGGCAACCTGTGCACTGGTATTTGTGGACTCAGTTAGCTCAGCTTTTGTTAACCATGAAAAACCCCTCTGGTAACATAAAACCCCTGAAGTGCAGTGAGGTGAATCCCACCCAGCCCTACTGGGATGTTCCTATTGGGTCTGTTTTCCCTCTTCAAAGCCTCAGGCCAGCAGTCTTGGCATTTATTTTGCATAGTATATTTTGCATGGCAATTGGCATCACGTGGACTTTAAGGTTGTCTCTCTCATCTCGTGATAGGAGGTAGTCTTCTTGCTTGGCTTTTAGAGCAAACTCCATAAGAGAGCAACAGTAGTAACTGGGAATTTGGTGCACCTCTCATGTTCTGCAAGATGATATTTCTCTGTTTGGATTAAGGTATCCTTGTAAGAAGTATCTTCACTTGGCAGGTAACGAGAATCAAGTTGATTCCTGTTATTTAGACTTTTGATACCACTAAGAGATTTTACAAATACCTTGTTGTAGAAAATTGTGCACGTAAAGTAATGGAGATGGTGTTTTCCCTTGGGTCACCTCCCTCATCCATTGTCTGGACAACTGAGTTGCTCCTTACCAGTCACTTCAATTACCAATTCTACCAAATTAATTTCAACTTTTTGTTTGTTTGTCTTATGTGATAGATGAGGAAAAAAATACCTGGTTTTCTGTGTTTACAGTTCATAGCAGTAGAGTTGAATTCTTCTTTAGCTTCAGAGTTTCTTCTGCCAAATTCCTACCAGTCCATTTTGATGCTTGTAATGTACTTGGAGTGTTTGTGGGATGTCTAGCTTGAGATGTGGCCAGATTTTAAATATGACTCTTGCAAGTGCAACTTTCAATATTTTTGTCTAATTTGCAGTGTTCACCTGACATCTAGCTCATTATTGAAACTTCCCTGTCGATGCTGACAGTCAGATGATGCTTCTCTGAGATCAAACTTGCTTTGAGAGCTGTGTGTAGTGAAAGACTAGGTTATTGCTTAATTTCATATTCACTACTATTACCTCTATCTCTCTTTCAAGGTCATGACAGAGGAGGGATTTAAGGATGCCAGCACAATCTCACCAGGAGGGATCCCAAATACTGCCATTCTGTTGTTTGCTTGGAATAGGTTGGGTTGCTGGGACAGGAGATAATAGACTTCCCTCGAGACATAGGATCACAGTCAACCTACTGCTTTAAGAGCAGATTTGCCCTTTCTTTTTTACTCCCAAAGCCTGGGTTTGTAAGCATGGAAAGCCTTGAAGGCACTGAAGATACTCCAGGGAAGCCACAGGGTGTGGTTGGGTACTGTAACATCAGGCCTAGTTTGTGTCCCAAGGAGCCTAAGGCTTACCCTGCTTTTAGTTCCTTCCTGGGGCTGTCAACTTGCACAATTTCAATTTCTGAAGCAGCTGACCAACCTGCATCAAGAGCCTTGGATGGGACACAAGGATTTGGGACAGGGCCTGTAGTCTAGGAAAGAGCAAGGTTTTTCTGTCAGTGTAGTGGACTTCAGAGGAAGCACTTCTGCTTATTCTTTCTGTATCTTGTTCAGATACTGACAGATAACACTACCCCAGGGTCTCATGTGAGTGCAAATTCAACTCCCAGGGTTTGGATTCTGGGGCTTATATTTTGTTTAGATTTTTTTTTTGTCTTACTGTGTTACCAGTGTTGTAACATTTTCTGGGGGATTTTTAGTGTTTGAGATAATTGGATTATAATTTTGCCTAGTAAGTCAACAAGAAGCATCCCAAGGCTTTTTCTGGAGTAGTCTGTATTTGATTGGACCAAAGGTCTACTTAGCCTGTTAAACGCTCTCTGTTAAAAGCCATTTGTCTAGAGAAGGGAAGAATGTAACATGCATAGCAACAGTTCCCTGGAATACTCTTCCAGTCTTCAGCAATTCTCTTCAGCTAAAGGACTTCCTGATGTCCATCTGTATAATAGCCATCATGGGTTTGCATTTCATAGTGTGACCAGTATTCTAACACCAGCTGTTTGTGGAGTTCTTAGACACAGCAAGGGGATTGTGAGCTTACCTATGTATTGTATGAACATGTTGTTCAATCTGCCTGCCCAGTTTCATTTGCTCATTTATCTCTTTATTTTTGTATTCTCTTTCATATTTTTCTCTTTAATGTTCTCTGTTTTCAAGTGGAAACATCTTACTGCTTAGTTGCTTCTACTCCTGAATCGGCTTTGTGCTTTCGGTCAACATTTTATCCTCTCTGTCTTTTTTCCTGTTTTAGTGTATTCTCTTGTGAAGGAAAGTTGCAGAATTGGCACTTCAGCCAGTATTCAAGATGCTATTGTAGCATAACAGTGTTCAATGTTTTGTTCTGTATTTTATTTATGAGTAATTTCTTAAACACAGTTGCATTTTGAGTGCTTCTGAGCTGCTGATGTGTGAAAAAGGCTAAGATCCAGATAATATTTCATATCAGACTCAGAGATGTCTCCCAAGACCTCAGTGAGTGGCAGGACTACAGAACTCAGAAGTGTTTTGTGGTAACCAGATTTGCTGTGGCCTCTTTGGGCAGAGTTGAAGTAAGGCCCTCTCAGAGCCCTTCTGTGCAGGGTTCCTACCCCTGCTTATGCTCCTTGCCTTCCTTTACAAAAGCCAAATTGACTCTGAATTTTCAAATTCTTTTATGTTTATGCATATGCTTACTACTTTTCTTCATTGATGCTTTGTCTAATTTTACCTGTGCAATTATCAGAGAAGGATGTTGTGGGTGGACTTTATCAAAGGCCTTATAGAAGTCCAGACAGACAATATTTATAGCCCTTCCAAAGTGGCTCCATCAGTTGATGCTGTAGAAGCTGTACTGGATGTCTTGAATCACTTCCCTGTGCTCTGTGTGCCTTAGCAGAGTTTCTAGGAGGATCTGTTCCATGATGTTTCCAGGTACAGAGGTGTGGCTGGCAGGTCAGTAACTCCTGAAGTCTTCCTTCCCATTCTTTTGAAAAACAAGTGCAATGTTTCCCTTTTTTCTGTTATCTGGGCCTTCATCTGACTGCTGTAAGTTTTCGAATATTGCGGAGAGTGGCTTGGCAGCTACACCAGCCAATTCCTCCGGGCTCTGAGGTGCATCTTGTCAGGTCCCATAGACTTGGATATATTGAGGTTTCTCAGGTGGTCACAAAACTAACCTTCTCTTATAATGTGAGCTATTTTGCCTTCCAGTTCCTGTTTTGTGGTCCATCTACTGGAGAGGTTGCCTTTGGAGGCTGAGGCAAAATAGTTGTTGAGTACATCAGCCTTCTTCTTGTCTCTTATTACCACTTTGCCAGTCTTGTTTGTCAAAGAAGTACACTTGCTTTGACCTTCCTTTTCTGACTACACATACCTGCAGATGCTCTTCTTGTTATTCTTGGTGTCCCTTTGCAAGTTCAGTTGCACCTTGGCCTTACTGACCCTGTCCCTATACAACCAGGCAATGTCTCCATACTCTTGCCAGGATACCAGCCCATGCTAATACTACCTCTTCATTACCTTCTTGCCTTTTAGTTTCACCTGCTGGTCTCAACTCATCCATGCTGGTCTCTTGCCTTCCAGTCCTGAGGATCAAGAGCTCTTGTGCTCTAGAAAAATTCCTAAAAGATCTTCTCCCTTGTCCCTGAGGGCAGTTTCCCAGGGGGTGCTATTGACCAATTCCTTGAACAGTAGGCAGTTTGCTTTCCTAAAATTCGTTCTTCATTACTCTTCACTTGACCCATGTCTGACAGGACTCCAGACTCCTGGACTGCATGACTGCTGCAGCCCAGGCTGCCTCCTGTCTTGACATCACCCATTGGCTCACTTGTATTGGTGACCATCAGGTCCAGTATCTCATCCAATCTGGTAGAGCTGTTTATTACCTGGCTTCACAAGCTATCCTCAGTGCTCTCTGACAGCCTCCTTATGTGCTACAGCTTGCCCTGCTACTATTCCGGCAGATGCTGGAATGGTTGCAGTCCCACAGCAGGATGAGTCTATGAGTGCCATGCCTCCTGTAGCTGGAGCGGAGCAAAAAGGCTCCACTTGATCAGTCCACCAGGAATAGAGGCCAGCCACAAGAGTTGTTGCTTTGGTCTCTGATTCTTACCTATAGGCTTTCAAAATGCTTATGGCTGTTCTTCAGAGACAGTCCTTCACATTCAATGTACTTCTTGGGGAGGGCAACCACTTCACCCCTCCTTCCTCACCTGTCCCTTCTTGACAGCCTGTAGCTGTTGATAGTTGAAGTTCAGTCATGAGATTAATCCCACCAAGTTTCACCAGCAACTAGGTCACAGCTTTCCAGCAACACAGTGGCTTCCAACTCCTCCTATTTATTGCCCACTCTGCATGGATTGGTGTAGAGAAACAGCTGGACTGTCGGCTGTATCATCTTCTTAGATGAATGCCCCTTAATTTCTTGGAGGTATTTCACATGATATGTTGGTGTCCTGAGCTGCTTTACCGGCTAGCTTGCTCTCTGACCAGCATATAAGGAAGGTTTGGTGGGTCGGAACCTCAGGCTGGACCGTGGTCANGTGTTTCCCTGTTGGCTCCTGTTATCTCAGGAGCCACCAGCTTATCATCTCCTTTAAACTTCCAGAGTACCCACTGGAAACTGGATGTGAAACTGGGGTGCAAGGGGCAGGAAGCTCTTCCTTCTAATGAGAAAGAACAGCCAACCAAAACGTGTGGTGCAGCTGATGCACTGAAGGGAAGGGATGCCATCTAAAGAGATCAGGACAGACTGGAGAAGTGGGCCTGTGTGAACCTTAGGAAGTTCAACAAGACCAAGTGTAAGGTTCTGCATATGTGTTAGGTCATTCCCATCACAGACACGGTCTGGGTGGAGAATGGATCAAGAGCAGCCCTGAGAACTATGTATCAATGGATGAAAAACTGAATTTGAGCTAATAATGTGCACTTGCAGCCCTGAAAGCTGATCCTATCCTGTCCTGCATCAAAAGTGTGGCCAGCAGATCAAGGGAGGTCATTTGCCCCCTCAAGCCCACCTGGAGTACTGTGTTCTGTTCTGGGGACCCAACATCAGAAGAATGTGAAGCTGCTGGAGTGAGTCCAGAGGAGGCCACATGTTCTGGTGTTCTGAGGACTGAAGCCCTTCTGCTCTGGAGCCAATCTAGGAGAGCTGAGGGTGTTCACCTGGAGAAGAGAAAGCTCCAGGGAAACCTCAGAGCCTCTTCCAGTGCCTAAAGAGGCTCCGAGAGAGGGACAGGGGCTTTATACAAGGCAGTAGTGGTAGGACAAGGGTGAATGGCTTCATAATGATATAGGGCAGCATTAGGTGGGATAGTGGAAAAAAATTCTTCCATGTGAGGGTGGTGAAGCACTTAATCATAAAATCATGGAGTAACCTGAGCTGGAATGGACCCACAAAAACTATCAAGTCAACTCCTGGCCCTGCACAGACACCCCAAAATCTCACCGTATGCCTAATAGTCTTGTCCAAACTCTTCCTTGAGCTCTGACAGCCTTGGGGCAGTGATCATTCCCTGGAGAAGAACAGCCACCCTCTGGGGAAGAACATAATATCCAACCACTGGAACAGGTTGCCCTGAGAGAAGCTATGGCTGTCCCATCTGTGTGGAAGTGTTCAAGGCGAAGCTGGATGGGGCTTGGAGCCACCCTGGTCTAATTGGAAGGTGTTCTGCCCATGGGAGGGGTTGAACAAGATGAGATTTAAGGTCCCTTCCAACCCAACCCATTCTGTGTATTTTACAACATCTAGAATACATACATGAATGTACTATTTGTACCTTGAATGCAACTCATGAATGTAATTTTTTTTTTCCTTTGAACCAAGTTCATAACTAGGTTCATAAAGCAGTTGGGTAGTTTCACTTTATAAAAAGTTAAATATCTTTAGAGTGTTTGAACACCATTTATATGATGTGAGCAACAGCTTAACTTTTTGCTTAAAGTTGTTTGTATCAGGAGTAGGGGCATGTTTTTAAATCTAGAATTAAAATATGTTGTCAAAATTGTCATTCTCATATCATTCTGTAGCATGTACAGTTCTATCCTTTTTGTGTAATGGCTTCCAGTGTTTGTGTTTTCATCTTCAGCTGTTTGACAAAACTTTTGACTACTGGAGGGAGGGGATAAGTGGAGGAGGTATGGATGGGAACAATTAATTTACTGGTGAGGTGCACAACACTTCTGCTTGGGTAGAGCACCACCGTCGCAACAAGACTGTTGAACCAAACCTAGTGAAGTGAATAAGGTCCATTCATTGATAGCAGAAGTAACTCTGATAGCATGGTTAAGGAAAGTCACCTGTCCTGGTGTTCATGAAGTGTCTGTTCATATCCTTACCAGCATCACTTTTCCCCTCGTCAAGCCAGGTCTGAAGATCAGTGTCTGTCAGCTGCCCTCATTCTGCTTGCTTTAACAGTCTTCAGCTGGAGCTGCACACTCCCACCTCTGAGAGGGGTGAATGTCATGCTGTGGCTTCCTCTGCCTGCTATCTACCCTACATGTAGGGACAGGACAACAGGGTGTTGCTGCAGACTGAGAGGCAGTAGGTTTAGATTCTATATTAGGAACAAATTCTTTCCTGTGAGGGTGGTGAAGGCCTGGCATGGGTTGCCCAGAGCAGTTGTGGCTGCCCCATCCCTGGAAGTGTACAAGGCCAGGTTGGATGAGGCTTGGAGCATGATGGGGGTGAACAAGATGGGTCTTTAAGGTCCCTTCCAACCCAAACAATGCTGTGATTCTGTGGTCACTGAAACATTTCCCCTGAGCAAACTTGGCTCTTTCTGGAGAAAATGAGCTCTCAAGAGTTACCCTAACTTGGTGTTCCTTGAAGCAGTGACACCAGGTGCCTTGACTGCTTGTGGGAACTTTTTAAAATCTCAGAGACCCCCACAAGCAGTTGTACCTTTATAAAACTTCTGTCACATTTTTGCATGAAGGCAATAAACCAGGCTGAAATTATAAGTGATAATAAAAATTAAAATGGCTTGCAATGTTGTAAGTGTCCCTGAGGGGGCTGAAGTTACTTATCACTGTCAAGAATTCTCTATGGTTCTTTGTCAAGCTGTACATCAAACAGTTCTATTCATTCCCATCCCTGTAAACAGTCACTTGCTGCCTGGCTTCTGCAGGTGGGAGGAAGCAGGAGGCTGTGTGAGCACTTACTGCTGTTAATGCTCAGAGTGAAGTAGCATTTGCTCTTTGGGTCCTGCACAGGCGGAAGGCTCCCAGGTCTGATTGGTTGTGACACAGGCAGAGTGGCTTGTTTTACAACAGTGTAACACAGCACTTGTGACCTTCTGATTACTGCTAAATAATTGTCTTACTGCTAAATAACTGTCTTCTAAGTAGAAGCCTTGTTTTGTCTGTGCCTTCTGCAAGCTGCTGAGTTTGAAGACACTGCACATATGTTGCAGAACAGAATTCACAGTCACAAATTGTACCGATGATAAGAAAATTTGGTTATAGTTAAATGAAAACAAATTCCAAGATCTACAACATGAAATACAGAGAGAAAACACAAGCTGAATGTGTCATAAAATAAAGATGTCAACTTAGAAAAAGATGCACATCATGCTGAACTATGAAAGAAATATATGTAGGACATACCAATACCCCATAATGGAGGATTTTTGTAGAATAATTCAGGCAAATCAGAAATTCAAGAAGACAGTACAAGTGATGAGTTTGGGAACCAAGCTTCAGGATGTGGGCTGAGCTTATATAATTTAATAATAAAGGTTTGTATAATTTAGAACTGTGGTTTTCAGCTTTTCTTTTTTTTTTTCTCTATGCAAACATAATGGGTTTTTTCCATGTTTGGAGTTGCAGATTTAATACAGAACTTTTAAAAGCCTATATGTAGTAGGAATTCTCTGCAAAGTTATTTCTGTGGGGCCATAAAGGCAGCTCATGGACCACAGGTGCAAACCACAGATCTACGGATTAAAAGTTTGAGGAAAGAAAATAAGAAAAATTGCCTGTGATGACTTAAGAGAAGAAAATAAAAGAACTGTTTCCTCCATCCCATGTGTGAGGCTAGAACAGCAAGCTTAAGCAGCAACAAGGAAGGAACACAGCACATAACAGAACGGTTTCCTAATAACATAATGATACATGCTGAGAAAAGCTGCAGAAAGTCACTGTGTTAGATGAAAAGACTGATAAATTATTTGGTGGACAGAAGGAAGATTACTTGATCATATCTGCAAGTTGGATTTAACAGCTCAAATAATGATATTTAAAGCACTCGAACGTGCTTTGCCCATAATGAATACTGCTGAAGAAATACTGGTTTACTCCTGAAAGATGACCACATTTCCATAGTGAATTTTTTTGTTTTACTGGGAATACATCATGAGGAATAGGCTTGACCATATCAGATATAAAACCTTGGGGATGCTCAGGAGTCTTTGGCCATTGCATATATTTTGCTTCATGGGCTATACTCCAAAGTAAAAGATAGCAGCTGTGTAGCTGCCAGATGAAAATGTACTTTTTATATCTTGTGTGTATTACTATCTCTTAGCTGCCAGAGTTGCCTTCTTGTTTTTCTCTTGTCTGTCCATGGCATGTTTTTTACTGTGCCGTGCATTTACAGAACATGGTATTGGCTGCACATTTTGGGGCTGTTCCAGGGCAATGATCAGCAGCATTTGCAGGTTACTGCAAGAGCCATATAGTGGTGAGCTGGGCTTGATAAAAGGTGTCTGTAACCAGGACGTGCTCAGGATGCGTGTGCACCCATGTATAATTATAATGTACTTTTGTTTTTCCAGCTACAAGAAGAAAGATGCAGATTTGTCTGTGGCTCAGGGTCGCATCAAGGATCTGGAAGTTCTCTTCCATAGAAGTGAAGCAGAACTCAATACTGTCCTGAATGAGAAACGCAGTCTGGAAGCAGAGGTGGCTGATCTGCGTGCCCAGCTTGCTAAGGTATGACAGGGAATGCTCTCTTGCTTCAGCAAAGGACAGTGTAGCATAAATTCCCTTTTTTCTTTGCAGTTGGTTTATAGCCTGAACATCAATGATCCACCTTGCTTACTGCTGAACCTTTGGCTGCCCCTCTTGGATACAAAACTAAAGTGTAACAAATCTGTGCAAAATGACCAAAGCAATGCAGTGTTCTAGACATTTTGCTCATCAGAAGCTTTTATTTGAAAAATTCTAATGTTTCTGTATTCATGGGATGTTGGGTTATTAAATATTGCCCTTTGTAAGGTCCTGCATAATTTTGCACTTGTGCTGGAGTACCCAGTGGGACCATGCTAGCAAGAAAAAGAAAGTGCAACATATTGTGCTTGAGGAATTAATAATTCTCGGCTCCTGTATCAGAATGTATTGAACTAATCCTACATTTTAGATAGCTGGTATGCAAACATATAAGCTTGGTTTAAATATCAATTAGCGCACACACACACACACACACACACACACGTGTTTTTTGGTGGGGCTTTTGTTTGTTTATTGTGTTTCTTTCTGGTGGTGGTGTGAGTTGGTTTTCTTTAAATCAATGGCTTGACTTTAGATTTGTTATTGTGAGTAACTGGTTCAAAGACATCAGATGAAGGCCATAAACATTTATGGATGGAAGATAGGAATCCAGACAAAATTATCTTTAAAATTCTTTACTAGGCTGAAGATGGTCATGCTGTGGCAAAGAAGCAGTTGGAGAAGGAGACACTCATGCGTGTGGACCTGGAAAATCGGTGCCAGAGTTTGCAAGAGGATCTGGATTTCAGGAAGAATGTATTTGAGGAGGTATTATCAATCTAGTAATCTTGCCACTGTCCAAGGCTAATGTAGCTTTTAATCAAATTGACTATGAGCAACTAACTAGTCCAGGTAGAGAAAATCAGTATTATCCTCCTATAAATGTATTGAGTAATAAAATAGGTAAAGGTTTTACACCTTTTTACATGGTAAATCAGTGGTGGAGTCGGTATGAGAGCCAGGTGACAAGAGTATTATTCCATGGGCAGGTGAACTCAAGGAGCCAGCTGACTGCTGTGGGAAAGGGAAAATCTTGTTCCCTCTCTCTTGACCTGGTTGCATGGCCCTGCTCTTTACTTACACCAGCTTTGGTTGCTGGACCTGATTATAACCTGTTTTTATTGACTAGAATAGTATGTAACTGCCTTGCTTATTGCAGAGGTAGTTTTCTGCCTCTTAAATGAATGGTTCTAGTGAAGACCAGAATTTTTGTAATACTGGAAATTGAGAAAGGGAAGCATGACTTTCTGTCTGTATCACATGCAAGGAGTTATGTCTGTTTATTCCGTCTCTGGTGGTTCTGCGAGCTCATTCAACGAGTGGCTGCTGAGCAGTCACCACATGCTTACACTGTTCATCTCACCTACTCTAGGTGTAATGCTTGGCTCACTGTTCACCTAACCATTTCAACCTGATTAACTAGAAAGATACTAATGTCTTTTTGGTTGAGTTTAATTTTTGACTGCTTTGTGGCTGAGTCGCTTTACCACAGAATCCAAACGAGTGCTCAGACTGGTTTAAGGGATGGGACAGGGCTGCTATCTTTTACTTTGGAGTATAGCCCATGAAGCAAAATATATGCAATGGCCAAAGACTCCTGAGCATCCCCAAGGTTTTATATCTGATATGGTCAAGCCTATTCCTCATGATGTATTCCCAGTATTCCTAAGGACATGGGACAGGGGCTGGAGCAGGGCAAAGAAACCAACCAAAGAGATCACTCTTAGATGTATTGTCTCACTTCCATGCCCTGGAGTGGTTGGATTGGTACACTGACTGCAGTGATCCTTGTTTGGTTGTAGGACCTTAAAATAACACTTCTTCTTGGGGAGAATGTATTGCTATTGACTGAAGGTGAAGCTAAATGAGACAGCAGAAGCTAATCCTAAAGCTTGCTGGGCTCGAGGGTGTGTTCTTTAGCCATCCCTGAAGCTCTTTGATTCTTGTATGCACCAATTCAACACATGGCACAATAAAGAAATCAATTTCCTTTATGTTAGTGAATTGATTTGGTTCATTGAAGGGTCCAAAACTGAGACATAGTGATCGGGAGCATGGCAAGTGAGGCCTTATTATTCTAGTGGTGTTGAATTGCTGGATCAGCTCAGCCTTTCACCTAGTCATTTGTAGTCCCCCACGACATTCCTTCAGCTTCTGAGCTGTCATTGCCTACAGTTACTGAGAGGCTGCTGCTTGCTAGTTTTTTGGTGTAAAAATTAACCACAGAAAGAAAAGCTTCTTCCATATCACTTCTGAGCACATTGCTGCTATTAAAAGGACATGTTTCTGGGGATCTATTTTTAGATGTAGAGCATTTCTGCAAAACAAGTAGTAAAGTTGCTTTGAATATGTTAGCCTGCTGTGACTCCAGTCTAGCAAACTTGAGCCTTGCTTCACTTGCTGTGTTCCTCATGGCCCTGATGCTAATTTCAGGCCTCCTCCCAGTACTCAAAACCACTCCTTGGTTGTCTGTCCTGCCCTGAAGGAAGAAATTGTTTTTCTCATACCACACATTCAGACCTGGCCAGGTCTCTGCATGAATAAGTGCATGAGTAAGCCTTACCTTACTGGTTTGCAACCAGTGTCCTTAAGCACAGAAAGCTTGTTCATTTCAAAAAATGAAAATTTCGTAGTACAGACTCTGATCATAAAAAATTATGTCTTCAGGATTGCTTGGCTTGCTGCTTTATTAATACTCTAATCAAAATCTAGTAAGAAGGGATCATCAGGTATATAGAACATAGATGGATGAGATCCGCATGTGCTTAAGAGTGAAAGTTGAAGATGCAGTTTTTCTCTATAACAATTTTTTTATATATATAATGTTCACACAAGGTGTTAATTTTCATCTGGTTCTTTGTAGACTGCTATTATAATGTCAGGATGTGTAGAGAAGGACAGGGTTTGTAGTGCAGCATATGGAATCTCTTTGCTATGTAAAAACTGATGCTTTTTTCACCTCCCTTCCCCCCATTTTGACTTCTGTACCATAAAACAGCTCTTTACTTAGACAATATATGGCTATTCTTGAAGCTGGTTTTAAGTTGGATCACTTTTTAAGAATTACATTCTGACAAATGAGAACAGTAACTTGAATCTGTTAATGCATGCAGCAATTCCTAGGCTTAAATGCCTGTGGTATTGTAGCTCCATTATACTAAATAGTTAGTAATGCAGTAGTTAATTGTCGTCTGAATGTAACTGCTTGTACTGTTTGCGTTAGTGTGGGAATTTGTCCATCTTCTTTTGTGTGTGTGAAGGAAATAAGGGAAACAAGAAAACGGCATGAACATCGTTTGATTGAGGTGGACACAAGCCGCCAACAGGAGTATGAATCCAAAATGACTCAGGCTCTGGAGGATCTGCGAAATCAACATGATGAACAAGTCAAACTGTATAAGATGGAGCTGGAGCAGACCTATCAGGCTAAGGTAACAACTGGTGTCCCCAGCACTGTCAGACTGGAAGCCCAGTATGTGAGATAAAAACCACTTCTACCAGCTCTACTGCTTTTAAGGAGATGAGTAACTATAATTTGAAGAAGTTTTGTCCAAATGTTCCCTGGGACTTGTGTGCAGGTGCATTTCCAGGGAGGTTATAGCCAGAGGTAATAGCAAGCAATAGCTTTAGCCAAGCGAGGTCAGTTAGTGAGAAAACATGTGGAGCTGTTTGTTGGTCTCTGCAGAAGACACAGTGGGAATAGTTGGTGTCATGCAGTAGCTGATTAGACAATGTCTTCTGCTCTAAGAGTTCATTTCTTATGTCAGTAGATCCAGTTTTTCTTCACGAATGGAGGGGGTAGGGAAGACTTGCAATATGTGCAATGCGTTGTGCATAAGAAGCTGGAGGAGGAGATTGGAGAGCTTGGAAGTGGATGTGTCTCAGTATGGGCTGTTGCTTGAATGCAATGAGCTTGCAAACCAATATAGACACACTGGAAGGAGCTTCTTATCTAAGGATGCATTGTCACTTCGCTCTTCCTGTGGTCTTTGCAGTATTCTTAATCATGCCAATGCACTTTTAAATATGTCTAAGCCTGGCCCCATTTCAGTGATCTAAGTTAGTTCTGGACTAGAAAATTACTAGATGCAGCTGTGATTTCTTTGGTGACAGGGAAACTTCAGGCAAGATATCAGACCTTTCTTGACCAGCTTCAGTGATGAAAACCATGGTCTATAATTTGGAAATCATAGAATCGTAGAATGGTTTGGGCTGGAAGGGACCTTTAAAAGCCATCTAGTCTAGCCCCTTGCCTTGAACAGGAACATCTTTAAACTATACCAGGTTGCTCAGAGCCCTGTCCTGGCAATTCTGGCTGTTGGAAATACTTGTCAAAGTTACAGCCACTTCTTATTCTCTTGTGCTGAAGGAATGATGGTACTGATAACATTGTTCTCCCCAACCCTTCACTGAGACTTCCTTTGAATTCTTTGGGTTGACGATCTAGTTTGAGAAATGCTGATCTACAAATATTTAACTATTACTAATGGCAGCAACACTATAGATAATAGATACTAAAACCCCAAAATTAAATTCAAAACCCCCAACACAGTTGGCAGTGTTGGAATTATTCACAAAGCTGTGGAACATGTAATACTTTATACAAGGATCTAGTTGGATTGACTTGTCACAGTCTAAAGGAGATCCAGGCTAGAAGATGCTTAGTAGGAAAAAAAAATTAAGAAAGGCTGCAATATACAGACTTAGTAAATGAAAAAGTGACACACTTTGAACAGGGGAATGAACAAATTAAGCTGCTTTTCCCCTGCATAAAGGTGGTTGTTACGGATGAAGTTAGAATATGGAGGGAAAGGGGTTTAGTTGTGAACTTCATTCTGTGATTTCTGAACAAAATGTGTCCTATTAGAGAGCCAAAGCTGGGGAGGAATATGATGTCAAAGCAAATAATTAGGTTTAGCTACTGAGCAGCTATAGGATGAGATGATCTTGGGTAAAAGCTCACTTCTTGCCTGGGACAGATGTGGAGCGGCTGGAGAAGGCAGAGAGGAGACCACAAAAGTGATCTGAGGACTGGAGCACCTGTTATGGAAGAGAGCTGAGAGAGCTGGGGTGTTCAGGCTGGGCAAGAGAACTCTCCAGAGAGACTTTATTGTGACTTTTGAATACTTAAAAAGAGCTTCTAAGAAAGATTATCATGATCTGTGATAATAAGCAATAGAAATTCCGAGTATTTGGCACTATGCCAGCATGACTATAAAGTAGTGAATGGTTGTCAGACTTTAAATACTTTTTGATTTTAAACTTTATAAGAAGTAGTGGAGTATGTAGTGGAGTTCCTTCAAAATCTGTAGCTTAAAGAAGCCTCTGTGTGTGCTGCTCAGGACCTAATGAACAGCAGAGATAATAAAGATTGATTTTATAAACCTTTGTTTTGTGTGGCTAAAGAACATCTTCTGCCTGTAACTGTTCTTAGAATTGGATTGGTTTAGTTTTTGAGTGGATTCCATGGAGTGGCAAAATTGTTGAAGTCAAGCTCTAAGGCATGCAAAGGATGCTTTTTCTAGCTCTCTGCTTTCATGAAACTTACCATGTAAGAGTTCTGGTTTTGCTCTCTCTGTTTTGGTTGAAATTAACCACTAGAGATTAAGCTTGTTCACTAGGTAAATTTAACAAAAAATTAAAAGCAAATCATATAGTGGCAACTATTAGGGAAAGAGAATAAAACCAAACCCATTGTTTTGCCTCTGGGACAGGATGACATCTGGAGTGCCGCAGGTAGTTTTATTACTTCTTGCAAAGGTACTACAGAGTAATACAGAGCAGACTGACAGAAACAATTCAGAGTGGGAAACAAGTCATGCATGAGAAAATTTTAAATAAAACTTCACCTGGAAAAGAGATGCATTGAGAGAAGTGAAAGATACAGTGGATGCCTGTAAAAGGATAAATAGCATGGGGGAAGGTGAATGAGGAGTGATTGTTTATTATTTTTTCAGTAGGAGCAGGGACAGTGAATGTCCAGTGAGAATGTCCAGATTGAGAAGAAACAAAAAGTGTTGTTCTTTAATATAGAGCTAAACTCATTGCCCCAAAAATTCAGCAAGCAGAGACAAATTCCTGCCTGAGAAATCCACTGAGAGATAGTAAGCAGCAAAATATTGTCTCTGACTGAGAAAGTCCCTGAGTTGCAAATAGCCAGCAGAGACATAATGCCTGTGGCATATTTTTTTTGTGTTAGTCTCTGGGCATCCAGGGAACTGTTGGACCAGGACATGAATTAGGTAGTCAGCCTTTGCTGCCATCCAGTGTGATTTGCCTCAGGACAAACAAGCAGAGCACATGATCAGTTTTTTGGAAACTGAGATTGCCTGTGTAATGGAAGGGCTAATAGAGTATTTTTTTAACAGCATAAGTAAATCCTATAGGAACAGATCTGAAATAGATATTCCTTCATTTCTTAATGTTATGCAGTTCTTATCCTAAACTCACCAGACCATTTAAAATTTTTAAAAATTAAATAGTTGCTATTTTTTAACCAAAAGGATATTGCAGGATTTCTAACTCAGTACAAGTGAGCTGTATAAAATTTTCTTTCCAGCTGGAGAATGCCAAATTGTCCTCTGACCAAAATGACAAAGCTGCTGGTGCAGCTCGAGAGGAGCTGAAGGAGGCTCGCATGAGGATAGAAGCTCTCAGCTACCAGCTTTCTGGTCTTCAGAAACAGGTAAAGGGACTAAATTGGCTTTCATCTCAAACACACAGCTGTTTTGTGTGAATATATTAACATTTCTGACCCTTCATGTTTTCTGAATTTTAGACAGAGAAATCTTTGTTATGTTCATTTGGGAGGGTGAAGGGTGTTAACTTTTTGTGTGGACCTGCATGGATACCACGTGTGCTTTTTCTTGTGCTGTGTACCTAGGCCAGTGCAGCAGAAGATCGCATTCGGGAACTGGAGGAAATGATGGCTGGTGAGCGGGAGAAGTTTAGGAAGATGCTGGATGCAAAGGAGAGGGAAATGACAGACATGAGGGACCAGATGCAGCTTCAGCTTACAGAGTACCAAGAACTGCTTGATGTTAAATTAGCACTGGACATGGAGATCAGTGCTTACCGAAAACTTCTGGAAGGAGAAGAGGAAAGGTGTGTAAAGATTCCACTTCCTTTTCTAAGGACTCACAAGTTTTATTTTCATTTCTTGCACTTATTTTTTTTACCACTTGAGCAGGAATGCCCAGGTTTCCTTTCCTGAAGTTATATTGGCTTCACACCACAATGTTGTCGCATGGAACTCGTGCATGGAACACTTGTTCTCAGCTGAACACTGTCCTTATTTTGGGTTTTTGTGATGGTCTTGGAGTATGGTGAAATACATCATTCTGTGCTTGGTCTTCATGTGTAGTGGTTTGAAAGCAAACCGAGTGAGAGGCTCCAAGTCAGAAAATACAATTTAATAAGAAGAAAGGGAAAAAAAATAAAATAAGGTAAATGCAATAATACAAAAACAAAACCCCCACCCACTGACAGAGTCAGAATACAACTTGAGCAGGGTTATGGAAGCGCTCCAGATGAGGTGGACTTCGTGAAGCAGTGATCTCATAGAAAGGTCTGGTAGCTCTGGTCTTCTGGGAAATCCAGTGCCAGGGTGTCTGTACTGTTTGATTATATCTAGGTGACAATGCTTGGTTCCTCCCCCTGGGCGGAGCATCTCACAATGGGATGATGAGTCATACGGGGAGGTCTTTGATGGCCCATTAACGAGAGATAGCTAATCTATGAGTCATGGGCAAGCCATTGATGGGCCATTAACAGAAAACACATTAACAGAAAAGGGAGGGGCGCGGGGCCTAGGGGGAAGACTACCTCAACAATTGGATTCAACAGTTCATGAAGATGGTGATAGAATACTTTGTGTACATCCCATACTACAACCCAGGACATCATGTCAGTTTTTTACTTAAGTGCTTGTACTTCTGTGGTTTTAAATCATGGGGCCCAAGAACAGTGCATTTAGTAGTAGCTGTACTGAAGAGAGGGATTAAGAGATCTGTGTTGCTCTCAGTAGCACTGCTTTCCATTTCACATGGTCATACTGCCAGAACATTCCTCAGGGATGGGTAACCCCCTCCTCCTCATGTGTGCAGTCCTCTTGACATAAAGAGTGAAGTTGCTGTCAGCCTCCAAGCACATTACAGTCTGGTTACTTGAGGATATTGTATCTTTGTCAGTGGTTCTCTGGGTGAGTTAATTAAAATGCTTTCTTGGTTGTGTTAAGGTTGAAGCTTTCTCCAAGTCCCTCCTCCCGTGTCACAGTCTCTCGAGCTACCTCCAGCAGCAGCAGCAGCAGCACTTCACTTGTTCGCTCTTCCCGAGGCAAGAGAAAACGTATTGAAGCAGAGGAGCTTTCCGGCAGTGGAACAAGTGGGATCGGCACTGGAAGTATCAGTGGCAGCAGCAGTAGCAGTAGCTTTCAAATGTCCCAGCAAGCTTCAGCTACAGGAAGTATCAGCATAGAAGAGATAGACCTGGAGGGCAAATATGTTCAGCTTAAGAACAATTCCGAGAAGGTGAGCATCAGCAGAACTCATAGAAAACAAGGAGAAGCTAAATTGAGATGATACACAGCCCTTTGCAGCATGAATAGGTGTGGCCATGTCCAGAGCAGGAGCAGTATCTCAAGGTGCAGCATCCTGCAGGAATTAATGGGGGCTTTGAAAAGTTGAACATAATGGTGGGCTAACATGCTGCAGGAAGAGAATACAATTTGTGTCCCAGATGTGTAAATGTGTGCTGGGACATTGATCACAGAAACACCCTGCTGTCTAGCAGAACTTTGTTGTGTGAAATGGATGTCTTTTAAAATTTTGCTGAATGACCTTATGGGATTTACACTTTAGACTCTGACTGGATATAGGCAAATACTTTCAAAGTAGAATGCAAATGTCTAACAACCATATAAATTTATTTTCCCATTATTTTAATAACAAAGACCTAGGCTCTGATGCCTGTTTGTTCTTTTTTGTTCACTCTGAATAACTTTCTGACTCTGTCCATTAGGATCAGTCTTTGGGTAACTGGAGACTGAAGAGACAAATCGGAGATGGAGACGAAATTGCTTACAAATTTACTCCTAAGTATGTCCTCAGAGCTGGGCAGACTGTTACAGTAAGTTGTACTTACAGTATGTCAACAACATGTTCTTCTGTTGATGCTGTGGCAATTGGAAATCTTGAAGTCTGGTACAGCCTGATTTGGTGTATAACACTTGGGTTCATGGATCTCATTGTAGAGGAGCAAGATTTCTGTTATAAAAATGCAAAACAAAAAGTGAATTTCTATATTAGTACTTCAGTATTTAAGACCATTATTTTGGGCACAGAGAAGGTTGAAGAGAAAGGTATTTTGAGGGATTAGTCAAGGACTATTTTTTTCCAAAAACCTTTGCCCAGGTTTAGAACCCTAATCCTGCTCAGCCTCTTAAAGAATTGGGAACAGTTCAGAGCATTCATCCAGACTAGTAGACTGTAGTTAAGACTGGACATTTTCAGTATTAACGGTAGTAGAACAGCTGCTTGGCAATAATTATGCGTTTTATTTTCAGTCTGCAACAGATCTTCTTTTTAGGATGAAACAAATGTATCTTTTGATCACTTGCAGCTATTTCTACTTAAGTATCAATTGCTCAGATACATATAAAAGACCGATACCCTACATGCTGCTTTTTGCCTTGGCTCCATATAGTGTGGTTATTGAGACAATAGGAGAAATTTGTTCAGAAAAGAATTAATGACTGCAATATTAGATTTTTTTAAATACCTTACTACAAATAAGAATGTAATTAAAAGTAGAGTAAAACTGCCATTGGAATTCAGAAAAGAAATCTAGTATGTAGAGAGAAGTAGGAGAATTAGGTGGAAATATAGATTTAAAAGAGAAAATTGGATAAACAGCTAATTACAGATTGTTGTTCTCTCTAGATCTGGGGTGCAGATGCAGGCGTATCTCATAGTCCCCCTTCTGTTCTCGTGTGGAAGAATCAAGGCAGCTGGGGCACTGGTGGAAATATCCGCACTTACCTCGTAAATTCTGAAGGAGAGGTAGGCTGTGTCCATGGGCTGGGTTATCTCCCAAACTCTTAATTTGAGGGTGGGGTGAAATGACACAATAACAAAATCAAGATTGTCAGATCTCTGCTGTTGTCTTCTAATATGACAATTTATAACACTGAAATAATTAGGTGTCTGTACATATCTCTGATGTTTTGGGGATACTTTTGAAAACTGTGATCATCACGATTATGCCCACAGACACTTTTTTCCTATTTTAGAAGAATACCCTGCTAGTAGAGAATTTGTTTGGAATTTGAGTATGTACTTTTAGAAGAGACAAAGAAAAGAAGCATTTCTGACAATTCACAATTCCATTATATAGTTCCTATGATGATCTGAAGTGCAATGTAAATATTAATGTAGGAAGATAGCTGTCCTTTCCATTTTAGAAGCATGTCATAAGTTCTCATTTGGCAGAGGTTCCTGAGCATTCTGCATTGTCCTACATCTGCCCGCAGTTAATTTTTTTTAAACCATCTCTGCAGATGACTTTTGCAAGGGAGAATTGCGCCTTGGCTGTTACTCATAAGCATGCCATTATCCCAGCAATCTGATAGCAATAGGAAAAGGAATCAGACCACAGTTGTATCAGTTTTTGTGTTGCCTTTCTTGCTGGCAGTTTTCTGGAAGAACTTTGTGGGCAAGATGAGGTAGGAGGGGGGTAATTTGTACAAATAGAAAACTAACACTCAGTATTCAAACTGTGGTCAAACTAGCATCTGAAAAAAATTCAAATCCATTTCTGTTTTCACTATGGTTGCCTTTAGTATCCCTGCTTAGGAGTGTATGTTAAGGGCAACTTTTTCCACAGCTAGAGATTTTCACCTATGATTTCCATGGTGCAAGTAGGCAGAAGAATTTCTTACTATTTAGAAGTGTTAAAAATAATTTAGTAATATAGGAAGCTTCCTTGGGTTTTAGAATTCTCTTTGGTGCGTGGTTTGTAAGACCATGCTGATAACCAACATATGTAATTGACACTGAATATTTATTAGAAATTGGGAATGTTCTTTATGTTGTGTAATCATACTGAGAAAGTTTAGTTTCTCACATGACACTATATCTCAGACAGCTCCTACCTATGTCTGCTGTGACCTTGCTTAAAACTGACTACCTATCACCTGAAATATGCCTGCTTCCTCTTAAATCCCAGGGTAAAGAAAGAAAATTCAAGTGGCTGAATTACATTACCATACCTTTTAGTTCATAGAAATAGGAATGATGTTGTGATTTGCAGGATATTGCCAGTATTTGCTTGCATAGCTAGTGTTAAATCTAGGCCAAGTTGCTTTAAACTCTCCAAAATTTAATAAGGATATTATTAATGATGGTATAGCAAAAACTTAACAGATAGATAGACTCCTGGCCATCTCCTTATCTGTCATTTTGTGTAGGAAGTTGCAGTGAGAAGTGTTACTAAATCAGTAGTCATGCGAGAAAATGAAGAGGAAGAAGATGAAGCAGAATATGGAGAGGAAGACCTTTTCAACCAGCAGGTAATCAGATGCAGACCAGATGTTTAACTTGTGCCTCATTAGTTGGATCAATCAGGTGGTGAGATTTAGGGGAGGGAGCCCCCTTCAACTTTTGTCAGCTCTGAGCTTCCTGGTCCTTTCTTCCTTTCTACCAATGATTTCTTGCAACATTGCAGTGCACCAAGAGAGGACAATGTGAGCGGTACTGCCAGGAATTACTGCTGGGATCCATCCTGGTACAGCTCAGGCAGTGGCTGATGCTAGCTCAGGGTATTTGTGGTTCAGATTACACGTTTGCAGCATTAGCAGGCAGTGTTCCTCCAAGTACCTGTTGCTCTGTGCAACAGAGCTGGGGCATTCTTGCTGGAAGCAGAATATTACCAGATAACCACTGAAAACAGGAATGAGGGTGGTTCTCTTGCTGCAAGCTTCAGCTTATTGGTTTATTTTCTGATACCATATACCTTCTACACCTGAAATAAACTTGTTTTTTCTTAATAATGCCACATGTATGTTTTGATAACCTTTAGCTTAATAATGTAAAATAAGCGACTAGCAGTTGACAGAGCAAAAAAAGGAGAAAGATATATTCTGGTGATACCAGAAAATATTTTAAATTTGAAACTCAAGGGATTTGTTCTTCTGATCAATGGCTGTTAGTAGTTCTTATCACAAGTAACCTATTCTGTGCAGGTTTGCAGGTTAGTTCTCAAAGTGTTTTTGGGCCCAAAGACTGAGCAGTGTATTTGTAGTATAAAACAACTGCTTTTTCTTACTCTAAAAAGCAGCTATACAGCAGAGAGATCCCTGATACGGAATCAGCATTTGAAATAAAGGAACTTGCTATCTCAAGCTAATGACATCACAATTTTCATTTGTCATCTCTATCACTGTTGGAAATATGGAGACTAACCAGTAAACCCATCACAGGAAACCACAACCAGAGGAGCAGTGTGTTGGTCCTGGCAGCAGGCCAGGGCTCTACTTCCTCTTATGCAGTGATGTTCCCTTAATGTAACTAAACTACTAAAAAAATGCTTTTGGCAACTGAGATGAGAACCAGAGTCTAGGCTTGCAATCTGAATAGCTGGTAAGAACTGAATTCAACTCTGTCTATCTTATTTTAGGGGGATCCCAGAACAACCTCTAGAGGATGCTCAGTGATGTGAAAAAAGAAGAAAGAAACTATTATTTGCGCTTTTCCCTCTTCATTTATTTCCTTTTATTTTTGCTATTTTTTCCTTCCAGAGCCACTGAAAACTATTTTTATATGCATCACCTGATTTCTTTGAAGTTTACTCCTTGGTACATTTGTATAAAAAAAATTTCAAAAAAAAACCTTTACTGAACAAAACTGACAGGATTTTTAATAGATTTCTTTATTTTTCCCTCTTTGTTGAAACATTATATTGGAATACAGTATATTTCCCCATACAGAATTTAAAGTCTTGCATAGAAACCTAAAGCAGAAAAGAGCTTTTTAGCTGAAATGAGATGAGACTCCTTGAGTGTATGGTAAATCTATAATTACATATATAACCAGTATAATACCACCCAGAAAAAAAGTTCAGTGAAATGTGTTCATCTACAGGGCCCTGGGAGAGATTCACAGAGTGTTTCCTCCACAGTTGTAGAAATGCTAGTATTTTGCTTGGTATCCTCAGCAATTCCCAGCTTAGGAAAATTAGACAACAGATTCATTTAAAGTGCTGCTCCACAATTGCAATGACACAGGGAAGCTTCATTTTAGGCATTTTTGACTCAGAATCTTGCCATTGTGTCTTTCTCCAAGGTCTAATCCTAAAACATCTGGGTCTATCATACCTGAGCTCCATGTCATCATTTCAGAAGATGGAGAATGGTGGGTTCTGCTTCCTGAATATATATGCCATCCTAAGTTGGAAGTGTCAAACCCAGAGTTCGAACTGTTTGATTTGTAGGGGATTTTGCCATTGTCACAAGTTAAATCATGGACACAAATTGTGATATTCAGTATTTATGATTTAATCCTTTTGATACATTCAGCTTTAAAAATATTTGATTATGATTTTAGAAGTAAAACATATTTGTACTTTTGGCAGTGATAAATATTGGGGATTTTAAAGGTTATCCCATGTATATGTTGACCTTTTTAGTCAGAACTTGATATAGCTTGTTCATACTTCTCTTAGGTTCAAAGGGGCATTGTCAGGTATCCGAATGTTTGATATTTGCAAAATAGAGCAGAAATAGTTTAATGACTTTTAAACAGTTCAAAAGAACTGCCTCTGTTAAGGATGTAAGTGATGCAGCATTCAAGTGCTCAAGAGAAAGTCTAACAAGGAGTGAAGGGAGAATAATGTTTTTTATAAAAAATGCGCTGTATAGGTAGCAGGTGATTTTTATTTTAATAGGATGCGGTTTTTACCTGACAGCATCCATTTAGCTTAAGGTTTCTGCTGCTGCATTTCTCTGGAAATAACTCTGAGTCCAATAAGGGTTAGTGTTCATCCTTAAGCACGAGGAAAAATACTTGACTGCTCCAAAGAATGCAAATGTTTTTTCAACTACTTGTTGAAAAACAAACTTAGTAGTTTGGATACAAAATTTGGATACCATTTGATTCCAGGATAGAATCCATTTTTACCTGCACTCTTGAACTCTGATCTTGTTGTTCAAATAGTTAAAGACTCATCAGACAAGACAAGGCTTGGATGTTTTCGGTGGCTTTTGGACATTATGTTCTCTGAACAGTATCGTGACTGACAGATATAACCTGGAAAGTTGGTTTAGTGGCTCTGACTGATGGCTTTGTTATGCAAGCAGGGTGGGAACAAAAGGGGCTTTATGCTTCAGGATTTATTTTGCCATTCAAAAATAAATCAAAGATGCTACTTTTCTCTTTTTGAGTGCGATGACTGAGTTGCTGAAGTTCAGATAATAGACATTTAGAATTATGTTTTAATCCATTATCAGATGACCATTACAAAAAAACAGAATGAAGATTTGGCTGTTTGGGCTGATGGGATAACTGCATTGATGTACTTGGCCATCTTTCTAATGTAATTTTCCCACTCTGCTTGAGTAGAAGGTTAAATATGTAGTAAATCATTTCTCTCTCTCTCTTTAAGATGTATCTAGTGAAATTATGTTTCTCAGACATACTGTTACAATTACCTTTTCTAAATTTGTTATTATGCAAATGAATGCAATCAGTGTAAAGTTATTTTTGCAACACACCTTCCAGCCACTGGATACCATTTCCCTTTCTGACCCACAGCTTCTATAATACACAGACATAGTGTTTGAAGGCTTTTTGCTTTTTTAGCATGGGCTAGTTTTCAGACTGCTTGTTCCTTTAAGATTGTCCTGTAAATTTAAGATTATTTTGTGATCTTAAATACTAAAGCAATTAATGTGTAGTTAATTTACATTTTTTTTCTGTGGTTTTTGGTTTGTTTGTTTCTTTGTAAAGAATGGCCTCAGAAAGGCAGCTCAAATGAAGAAAAACCTCTTGCTACCTGAGCCATAGTTTTTGTAACAGCTGCTGTACGGGGACTGGGTCTTCTTGTAGCCTTAAGAACTGGTGCTTGCAGATCTCTTGTGATGAGCACTGTGCCCTTGAGTAACAGTCTGCAGAATTTGTCCTTAGAATTGGAAATGTGTACTTTAACTTTGGAAACAGTTTATTTGATTCTTCAGGACCATGTTTAGGTATATACAGGTCAAATAAACCTGTGATTGACACTGTGGGAAAAGCCAAGTCTGAAAGTGGATGATTCTGTTACCACAGTGCTTTTTAATAGGCTACTGCAAATATGATAAATAACTCCTGGCTGTAAATTACAAGACACAGAAGAACTACTGTATTCCATGTACTTCCTTTTTTGTGTCACCTTTTCCAGCCACCATCCTGGCCTCTTGCTTTTGATGCTGAGTTTCAGTATAATGGCACTGTTCCAGCCAGACTGGGAGGCAGTTTTGTGGCTTTACCAGCCCAAAAAGCATTGTTTCTTTTTTTTTCTCTTTCCAAAATTTCTTTCCATTTTCAGGATATTTAAAGCTTTTTGTTCAAAGAAAATCCAGTGTCTCCTTGCCCACTTTTTCGCTTTGATCCTGTATATGAACCAGTCTTGATGAAATTAGAGCATGGATAGCAGTTCCACTCCAGTGCTGGTACCTGGCATAAAGTTTGAAGAAGAAATAGATTTGACTTGTCTGGAGAAAAATGGTTTTAAGGTGTCTCTGATGAGGGAAATGAAGCTTTTATCAGGGTAGTTACTTGAGCGTAACTACCCATATGGATGTTCTTATTCCAGAAATACAACCTTATTCTGGATGAAATAGTAAATAGTTTTTCCTGTGTGTATCTCAGAATATTACATAAAATACAGTTGACACATCATGCCTCCTCCTAAGCTCATGCCATGTGAAAATGCTTGTCTCAGAACAAATCCATCCATTTGCAGATGTGTGAAGAATGTGGTGCCTTCTGGAGTGAGGTGTGGCCTCAAGAGTCCCTGGCATTTCATGCCACCTTTTTCTCCCTTGCTTCTGCATTTGTTCCTTTAACTGTTGCATTGCAGTGACATACTCTAAGGAGTGGAGCGACTGGGACTCCCTTGTTCCTGCACATCCGTATTTCCCGTGATTCCTTTGCTGCTGCACAGCTGTATTTCCTGTTTCCCTTGTTTCATAGCTCTGTTTCCCAACAGGTCTCCTTATGCCTACACTGAGCTCTAGCTTGGCTCTGACAGAACCTGTCATTTGCACTGGTATGTTGCTCACATGTTGTCTTCAGCTCTGTGTTGCCATCAGATGGGCAGTTGACTCCATGTGTTTGTAGCAGGAACCAGAAGTCTCAGGAAGAATATAAATATCTGCTTCCTGTGATGTAAAAGCCAGCTGAGTAGGTGTGCAAGCTGGGAGTAGTATGGGAGTTGTACTGCAGTGTGAAAGAAGATCACTAATGCGTGATATCTGTCCTCGATCAATGGGACACTTCAGTTCAGGGATCTTACTGGATTTTATACACCATTTTTTTTCTTAATGCTCATCCTGTATAAAGGCCCTTTAACTGCAACCTCAACAGAGGTTGCAGGTTAGAAGAGACCTGTAAAAATCCACTCTACACCCCAGGACCTTGGAGAATCTTACTTTTATGCACCTCAAAAAGGTTTTGATGCTTCAGGAAAATATGCATGCTCTATGTTCTAGATCTCTTGTAGCCACTTCACTCATGTCTTCACTGTTAAACCATTCTGTCTCTTCTTTCTGTATCTTCTTTTGAAAGTCTTATCTCTAAACAAAGGCAAATCTATATTTGATCCTGCATTTTATTAATACTGTCGGGTCCAAACTGTGTGAGCAAAGCCTTGTAAACCAGTGAGCGGAAGGTGAGATAGTGATTGCATTTTTCAAAGCACTGTTTTAGCTGAATGTCAGGACAAACTATATTGGAGAGATTGTTTACTCATTTAAAATGGCCTGGGAAACAGAATTTTTATTTGCTCTTCAATATGCCTAGCTTTAAACCAGTTTAAAATTATTTAAAGGTGTTTGTTGTCTTTTTTATACAAGACCATATTTACATGCAATTATTATTTGTAAAAATAATGCCTTTCTTGAAATGCTAAGGTCTAGAGTGAACAAGATGTGAAAGCCTCCATTCAGAATAGCACAAGCGGTAAATTGACTTGGAGTTCCAGAAAATAAGATGATGTTTATTGAACTTCCAAATTTTCTAGTTCGCTATTACTGAAGTGACAAATCCATCTTGGTAAGGCAGATGTTACTGTAATTTCAGCTACCCAGATCATTACACTAAAATTACAAGCAATAATCTATTTTGAGCAAGTTTAAGCCAAAATGCTTTCCATTTTGCCACAAAATACAGTTGATTTCTTATCTTCATAGCAGTGATGCCTTGTGACTTGAATTGTGATTTTTATTTTTCTAAATTTTTTAAACAAAATTTTGATTTAGATAGGTCTGGCTTGAGGGCACTGCAGTAACCACTTCCAGTCAGCTGCTGCAGACGAGTTTTTGGAAGGTTCAAGTTTTTTAAATAGGGAATTATGAAAAAGGTTGTTAACAGGAACATAAAGACAAAACAAAGTGTTCACTTGAAACTTAGAAAATTTACATCATGATCTAGACTTTATCATTTCAAAGTGGTTTGGTTTTTTTCTTTTTAGAATATGCATGCCAAATGTCTTGTCTTTTTCAATGATTTGTAATATACATTTTATGACTGGAAACTTTTTGTACAACACACTCAAATAAATGTTTTGCATTTTATTGGTTTCCTTCTGTCTATTACCCAACACACAGGTCATGTGGGCTGTTCAAGATGATTCATCCAAGGAGGCCTTTAAGTGTAGAGAGAGGACACAAAGAGCTGCTGTCTGTGCTCCTAACAGTGATCAGCTGAATCACAGTGTGTCCCAGCAGGGATTGCACGATGTATTCCAGCAGGGATAGTGGGATGTATGCCAACAGGGATGGTGAGGTGTGTTCCAGCAGGGATTGCGGGATGCACTTCAGAAGCAAATGAATGCTTTCCTTAAACATGACCGAGTGCTGGTGGAATGTGCTGTCCTCTGATCAGTACCAACAAAAGCAGGGGGAAACGTAGCAGGAGCTGAAGCATATAAACCTTCCCTTGCTTTCTCATCACCACTGCACTGAAGGGGTTTTTCGATTTAACCTACTTGATGTAAATAAGAATGAGAGCAGATACGTATCCCTGGCAGGGATGGATTCTTAGGGATGGACAAAAGCATTACCACGAGCTGATGCGTTTGCCAGCCTGGCTCAGCTTGCAGCCCACTTTTGAGTCTGTACTCATTTTAAAATTGTCCCTTAGATGGCTGCCCCATCGTTAGCACTAGCTGATGATGCTTCTGTGGGGTGGTAGTAATGGCTTCTTTTTGAAGTGGGCAGATCCAAAGATGGGATGATATGGTTTGCAATACTCTGAGTGTGGCCTCAGGCTAGTGAAGATGAGCACAGTTTTGGCTTTAGCTCTGCTGTCATACTCAGTCTCCTCCTCTCATGCCATCTCCTACCTGCACATTACATCTCACCCCTGAAAAAGAGCTCCGTAGCCTTGTCCTCTCCCATTTGCTTCTACCTCGTCCCACAGCATTCTTACTTAATGGGAGGGAAGTGTAATGGAGTTGAGGCAGACTTTAAGGGCATAGGCGTCTCACCCGAGTCACGTAAGGCAGAGGGAAGCCTCGAAGGATAAATTCCAGAGAGATCCCAAAGGGGTGTTTCTCTCTGCGGGCATCCCAGCAGAGCTGGTGTTTCATCATGGGGTGCACCTGGGCAGCGTTTGTGTCTCTGGTGATGCTGGTTAAAAGCACCTTCCCGTTGTCTCAGTTGGTGGGGCTGCGCTGAACCCTGATATTCGAATGCTGTTGTCTGACCGGGGCCTGGCTCGGCCCCCGGGAGTCCCTTGGGAGCTCGCTCGGGGCCGCCTCCTCCGCGGCCGGTGGTGACACCAGGGCTCAGGGACACGGGCCACGAGCGGCCGTAGGACGCACGTCCCTGGGCTGGGGACAGCGTGGAGCGGCCCCACTCAGGCGGCCGCGGCGGCCCCCGCAGCGGAGCGCTCAGTCCCGCCCGGCGCGGAGGCGGAGGCGGCGCGGGGCCCGCCGGGAACCGCAGTCCCGGGCGCCGCCATTTCTCTCTCCGACAGCGCAGAGGTCCCAGCCGCGGTGACTCTGGGTATGGAGAGCGGCTTCGGCTCCGACTTCGGCTCCGGAGGAGGCGGCGGGGCGAAGCTGGACCCAGGGCTCATCATGGAGCAGGTGAAGGTGCAGATCGCCGTGGCCAACGCACAGGAGCTCTTGCAGGTCAGAAGGGGCGGCAGGGCCGGGCGGAGGCTGGCTGTGTCCCGGTGCGGGTCGCAGGGGGACGGCCAGGCCGCCCCGCTCCCCTCGCAGCAGGGGCGGCGGCTACGGGCCGCGGTCCTGCTCACGGGCTCTCTCCGCAGCGGATGACAGACAAGTGCTTTCGGAAGTGCATCGGGAAGCCGGGCGGCGCCCTGGACAACTCCGAGCAGGTGAGGACGGGCGGGAGAAGTGGGGACCCGCGGGACTGTAGTTTGGGGCTGCCGCTGAGGCTCTGTGTCCCGCAGAAGTGCATCGCCATGTGCATGGACCGGTACATGGACTCCTGGAATACAGTTTCGCGAGCCTACAATTCTCGGCTGCAGCGGGAGAGAGCCAACATGTGACGCCTGCTGGCCTCCGGGCCGAGAGGGACCATGTGGGGACGGGACGAGCGGCCAGTCCAGGTGGTTAGGGGTGAATCCTGCTGCCTTCTCAGCCCCTATCATGGCAGAGCAATAAAACCTCGCTGAACCTTTTGCATCCATTGGCTTTTATTAGCACCAGCACCAGGAGAGAGTGATTATTTTTTCCATGAGCTGTTTGGTTTACTTCTTGCCCTTCCTAATTGTCCAGACTGGCCCAAGGCGTTATATCAATGGATAAATCCCTGCTGAAAGGGCTGCGACAGGCAAGGAAAACGGGCCAAGCCAAGCCAGCAACATAGTATCCTTGCTTGGGATTCCAGCGTGGACCCATCCATAAGGTAGTTACCCAGTCCCTTTTCAGTAGTGGAAAAGCTGCCAGAAGATTCTCCACATGCCACCTTGGCTCTTTAATCCCATATATCTGTATAGTGCTATATGGGGCTATCTTTGGGCTTGTAGAGCTCGCTCCAGCTCAAGCACAGTATTGACGAGCAGGAAGGCCTCTCCAATAGTTGTATGAGCGCAGCTAGGAATGAACAGGTTGGGAAGTACTTAGGTTCTTTTCTTTATAGAATAAAGTGTGTTGTGTGGCTGTGATACTCTGTAGTTTCTGGTTTTGGTCTGGCACAGATGTTCCATTGGGGCCTACATCCTAAGCATAATGTTTTTGGTGGAGGAGCATGTCTGCAACAGGGGATGTGGGTCTGCTTTGGGGCACAACTCTATTTTTTTCTGCCTACACACTGCTCCTGGAAAGCTGTTGTTGGATACAACAGCTGGAAGAGGAGTGTTGGAGATTAACAGTGCCCATGTAGTGAGTATTTTAAATCCTTTCTTTTGAAGCTCTTCTGTATTTTACAAAAGATTTCATGGTTTGCTGGACACAGAGACAGACTGGAAGAATGACATCTCCATACCTGCTAGGACATTCAGAGGGATGTGATAGAACCTGAAGTGTTCTCACACAAGGTAAACTATGAGGAGATATTTGGGTATTTGGACTTACTGAAACTGGAGTGTCAGAATGACTGTTTGAAAATAAAGTGTTTTCAGACATATTTGCTTAGGGGGCTTTTTACTTTTCTTTATGGCTGTATGAATTTTGTGGCACTGGCTCTGCAGCAGAACCGTTTTGTTCATGGGAGCATCCCACAGGTGTTCCAGCCATGAATCTGAACCCATCTGGAGCTGAGCCATGCCTGGAAGCCAGATTTCCCACCTAGCTGGTGCTCTGTCTGGAAAAGTTGTGGATCTTGCTGCCAGCTGGGTTGGGATGGAAGAAACCTCTTGCTATGCCCAGATGCAGAGCTTAAAGCACCAGAAATGAGGAAGGGGTTTGGTGTACGAGCAGCCTTTCAGTTTTGGTGGCTGAAACGATGGGAACATGTCTAAGTCCGCTCTGCCCAAGACTCAGCACATGAGCTCTGCTGCAATTCTTTGCTTGTGAACAAAGTTGTTCATGTGTCTTATGCTGGCTGGTGGGACCTGACAAGTATACTTTGCATCACTATCTCAGCACTTTAAATTTTTTCTTACCTCACTTAGCCAGACAGTGGTGTGTGTGGCCATGCTTTAATCTTTGCTGGTTTAATCACCTGTTATCTAATGCAAAAGTAGCTTTAGGGAGTGTGTGAGAAGCCACTCCTAATACTCTACTATAAGTGAGGGCCTGTGTAGTCTGAACTCCCAGTGTTGTAGTGTTCTAGTCCTGAATTCTCATGGGTTCAAATGATGAGTCAGGAGGTCATCACTGCACCCTAGTAACATGCACGGATGGGAAACAGCATCACACTCTTCCCAAAAGCCACTGCACAGCACAACAGCTCCATCAAGTCAGTGAGGTCTGAAGCTTCTGCAAGGGCATAACTTTGGGCTGGGGCAAAGGTCACAAGTCTGTTGGCTTGGCTTTGGGATGACAGCTCATAGGCAGAGCTCAGCCAAACTCCATGAATCTTTGGCAGATGTTTCCGACACCAATCCAACTAGAAAGGTCATGTTTTAATGCACAGTATATTTGGCCAGGTCTTGAGATGGGACAGGCTTCTTTTATTTATAGAAAAGGTCTAGAATTTGTACCTTTCTATGCAAAGCAGTTATCAAATGCCTTGGTGTAACAACCAGCAGGTCACACAACACTGGCATTTGCTTAATACCTGCAAGGCCATCTTCACCCCTTTGCAACATCAGGAAAATGTGCAGTAGCTGAGGGGTTAATGTATCCTCTGGCAGTTAGTCCTTTCATTCATTGCCTTCCCTGAGTGGTGAAATGCAGTTTCAGAGCTTGAGGTTCTGCACAATCCAGCCCTGGACAGCTGTGACTTTGGTGTAGACACCAGGGAAGTATGGCCTGGCACAGCCATAGCCCCAGCTTGTGATTCCTGCTAGAAACCACTTCCCTGAGGGTTCTTTACATGCCAAGGGCCCACCTGCATCACCCTGCAGAGAGAGGAAAAGGATCCAGTATCAAGTCACAGGCAGTACAGCTCCCTCAGCTGTGAAATGTTCTTTCTCTCTGGGGCACGGGCATTTGCTGTCCTGTTCCCCACTTCCCCAGGAGTCCCATTCCAAGCTGGAGGACTGCTCAGTGATGTACCTGCATGAACAATCTGAGGCTGGGGTTCTGGAACATAGAAGAGTGTGTTTGGAATTGCAGTAGGGTCATGGAATAGGCTCCATGTGGTCTCCTGCTTAGCATTACCTCACTGTTTATTTCCCTGACCTGTCACAGGTTAGTGGGGCAAGCAGCATGTGTATGCAGGATGGACGTGGATAAAAGCAGCAGCCAGTTGATGGATGGACAGACAGCTGAGCTAGGGGAGGCAGGGCAGGGCCCTCCTGAGAGAATATAGTCTACAGACTTGGCACGAGCCTGCTCTCTCCCAGCCACATCATTTGCTGCTCTTGTACTCACTGAGCAGCTGTCGATGGTGCCCTGTGGGAAACCAGCACACAGCATCCTGCTGCTGATCTGGACAGGGTAGAACTTTTTGCAGGCCTGGTCTCCGATCATGTTCACTGCTGCTTTTTGCAAATGCTTTGACATGAGACCTGAGGAGACAAGTATTGTTGTTAGCGGGATGAAGAGCACATGAGAAACAGCAGCATGTGAAGAAGTGGGGTCTCTGCAGCCTTACTTGCTTGCCAAAGGGAGAGACCTGCTCTGGGAAAGCGAGTCACACCTGGTTCAGCAGAGCAGACACAGGAAGGTCCCTTGTGTGTATAGTTTGTCAGGCAGCTTGGCTGACCAGACACAAATGGTATTGGGGTGGTCCTTGTACTGCAGGAGCACAGCTAGAGCAGCTGCTGTGGGGGTGGAGAACACAGTGGCTAGCATGTACAGTGCTACAGCTTGGGAAGGCTCCAAGAGGGCAGAGGTGTGATAAAATGAAGTAGTGTGCATGGTAGCGGTGGAGGAGATGATGGTGACACCAGGCCTTGCCCAGCTTGGTATCCTCTGCAGTGTATGGCCTGGGATGGGAGTGCTTGGGGTAGTGGTGTGGGAAGTGTAGATGTTTGGGGTTGCAGTGTAGGTGGCACTGAGCTTTGGCCATCATGGATGTGGGAGGGCCCACTCAGTACCTCCTTCCTTTGTGGAGCCCCAGCCTGTGATGAAGCATCTGGCCCCTTCGTGGAAGATGTGAGAATTGTCTGGGAGACATATAGGTCTGATGGTCCTGCTGAACGTGACAGGTGTGCTCAGTTCCAGTAGTGCTACATCATAGTCTAGGCTGTAGACGTTGTAAAAAGGGTGTTTGTAGATACGGAATATTTTCTCCATTTTGCCATCGATGCCACTCAGGAAGGGTGTTCCTAGAAAGGCCACCCACATTTTGGGGTCACTGTAACTGCAGAAAGACAGTAAACCTGGCTGTTAAGAGCGCAGCCTCACAAGGAGGGCCATCTCTCCACTTGTGGGGCTGGCCACACCTTGGGAGGTCAGGACCCCTGTCTCCAGAACAGTGGGTGTATTCAGGCTTTGTTCCACCCATTCCTCTTCACACTTACCTGTAGGGGCATTTCTCTGATAGGCGTGTGTGCTTCCTATGAGGCACAGCATCCCAGCCAGGGTGCTGGACCGAAAGGGAGGGGAAGGGCAGGTCGGCTGATGGAACTGAGGCAAGAGCCAGCTGACTTAACTAGTTCATCTCAGACTTACATGTCAAAGCAGTGAGCTGCAGAGAGCAGCCACTGGTCAGCGATGAGGACAGCCCCACACTTGTGCTCCTTCCGCTGAAGCCAGAGACTGACTTGCCAGGGCCATTCTCCTCGAGCCGCACTGCTGCCACCCACAATCTTGCTGAAGGCCAGAGCAGTTGTTAAGCCACAGTCTGGAACAGAGCAAGAAGCACTGTGGTTTTAAGTAACCATAAATGAAAGGAATAACTGCCTGCCTTCCATAACCTGTGCTGTGGGACAACCTTCTGGGGGAGCATGTACAGGGCAGTAGGATGTGATGAATTCAGTTCACCCAGCTGAGGCAAGGCTTGACAGACAGTTATATTTTGCAGACTTGTTATCACAGATCAAGTAAATCAAGTAAATGCCTTCCAGGGATGTGGGATGCAAGAGGCGGATATTTGGATGCACTGTCTGAGCTATCACACGGCAAGGAATGTGCAGCCCAAAATGCAGTCCCAGGGATGACAAGACACTTTCTGGGCTGCCATGTTGTGCAGAGCTGTCTTGCCACCTTGTGCTACCAGACTGGCCAAAAGGCCTCTGTGCTGGGAAACCTAACGTCTGTAGCAGAGTAGAAGAGGCCGCACTTTCTGGCAGTAAATTTGGATCTGGCTCATCCAGCTTTATCTTGTTTTAGGCTCTGGCAGAGCAAGTACGATCTGTACCACAGTGGCCTGCCCTAGGCCCCCAGTGTCTGGGCCCAAGACAGCCGGTGTGAATATGGGTGGGTGCCACTCTGGAGTCTGGGTCATGTAGAGCACAGCTGGCAGCAGCCACGGGCTTCAGAGGAGGACTCACCACAGTTGCGCTCATCGAAGCCGTTGCTGCAGTCCACAACACCATCACATTCAGGATTTTCTTTTCCGATACACACCTTGCTGGAACACTTGAAAGTGAGGCTGGTACAAGGCACCACTGGAAGGCAATAACCCATGGCCTGCTCAGTACCCTCTATGCTGGAGGCCTCCGGCCAACATGTCAATGAATCAGTTACCAGTTTTACCTGGAGTTTGGGTAGGCTTGGCAGTCTTGGTCATTCTTAGAGCTGTGGAGGTTTCACTCATGTTTGTGCTCATCTTTGTCCCCAGGGTGGTTCTGCTGGCTGGACTTGCAGCCATTGTGCTGGGCTGCATAAAAATGGCTGTGGTAGAAGTTCTAGGGATGACTGAACTGGAAGGGATGCTTGTGCCACCACTGGGCAACTGAGAGATGGTGTCCAGGATCCAGTCTGTGAGTTTGGTAATTCTGGAGTATACACCAGGTCTCATAGCCTGGGCACAACCAAATCCCCAGCTCACGATGCCAGCAAGGTAAAACACTCCTGGGGTCACCTCACAGGCCAAGGGCCCACCTGAATCTCCCTGGGGAAGAAGCAAGGCAACACCTGTTCAGTCCAATCAGGTCTACCCCTCAGACACACCAGAAGGACTTAACTACCTCCAGCTCTTCTTTCTCCAGCCTTGCAGGTCTGTCTGCTGTCATGCAGTGTGTATGCAGAGCATGGGTGTGCAGAAGTTGAAGCTAGTGTCAGTGGCTCAAATTGGCTTCTGTCAGCACCTTTCCACAGCTGCCACCAACTGCCACTGATTCACTGCCACAGGAAGACACCTGCTTCATCCATGATTTGGCCTGACAGAGTGGTGGGATGTTGGTTTAAGTCATTCTCAACATGGTGGAGCTTTATTTACTTTTCTAAATCTCCAAAGTAGTAGGCTGGGGTTTTCTGTGCACAAGTACATGTGAATTACACAGCTGGGTTACAGCAGCTCAGTAAATATTTCACAAGGATCTGCTGAAGGCAGAGTTAGCCCAGCTTTCTAGAACAATTTACAGAGTAGAGAAATCCACACTTTTACCTGGCATGAGTCTACCATCCCTTCCATGAAGCCAGCACAGATCATTTGGTCAGTGAGGGAGAAGTTGTAGAGGAAGTTGCACGTATTCTGTTCTATGATGCCCACAGATGCTTTCTGCAGGATCTCAGGCTTTGTGTCTGCATGAAAATCACAGAATTAGTGAGTGCAGCAGAGGGAAGGAACTAATGGCTTTTAGACTGATTGAACACCTGTTTTGAGAAAATAGGCTCTAATCCCACATGGGAATTAAGTCCTATATAACCTGGTTTCTCTGCAGCCCTGAAGCTTGTGGCTCACCCCAGGGTGGAGTTTTGTGTCTGTGCTAAGGATTCTGCACACAGTTCATGTCCCATACTCCTGAGAGTTTGTGGGCTTCTTGTCAGCTGGACTTCTTTGGTAGCACATGTGCACATGTGTGTCAGGCCTTCTCCCTATAGCGGAATCTTTGCTTATGCTCATTGCTTGGAACATGTCTGTGACTGACAGTGGCTGCTGTGGCTGACATACCATCCTGCCAGAACTGCAGCAGGCTCTGAGACAAGTGCCTGACACTTGCTTAGCATGGTAGAGCTATTGAGGGCAGTCCAGCAAGTTTCTCCTGGTTCCCACCAAGCTACTCTCTCCATTTTCTTCTTTGCTGGCAACTCCTACGTAAGGAGGCTTAAGGTAGTGCTCTGTGTACCTTAATTCTTGTGTGTTCTTGTGTTTTTGTCAGTTCCTGACTGTCTCTGGTACTGATCCCTGTCCTATACATTCCCAGGACTGTGGGTCACAGTGGCACAAGCTTTGCTGTTCAGGGTATCACTACTCCAAGGCAAATCAGCAGGTAATGCATTAATGCTTACCATTCCCTTCCTGGAGGTCACCCCATCCAGAAATGAGGCATTTCTTGCCAACAGGAAACTTCTGCATGGCAAGTGGGAGGCACACAGGCTGTATATATTTGTTGAAGACAAGAGGTCTTGCCAGTTCAAGTACAGCCACATCAAAGTCCAGAATCATGGGGTTGAAGAGGGGATGTGGGATCACTCTTGTTACATTGACTTTCACTACATTCTTGTCTGTTCCATTTAGTGATGTCGTTCCCACATAGGCTTCAATCTCCTCTGTCATTGTCCTGCAAATACATAAACCTAAATGTGCATATTCACACACTTACACCTGGCATGAATTCTGACATTGAAATTGCAGACAACTTTACATGATCAGCATGCAGCAGAGCAGCCTAGCTAAGTCAGGCCCAAAGAACAGTTTCCAGCAGTGGCAGCTGTTGGATATTACCTGAAGAGCAAATAAACATGTAATAATAATCCTCTCTTCACCTCCAGAAATTTGTAATTTCAGGAGTGTTCTGGCACACAGGTGGCGTCTCTGAATTCAGTAGGTCTTGCTGGATTTTTTTGTTTTATGTGGATTTTTCTAAAGTTGAATTTTATTCTTTTTTTTAACCTCAGGTGAATTTTTAATATTCAGTTTAATGACATTTATTTAAAAAACTGCTTCCTTTTGATTGTTTTCCACTACTCTTGGTAATTATTTGGTATCTTAAAAAGACACTCAAAAGGCATTCCCTAAACACTTTGTTTCCTTCATTATTATACAGTCCTATCAAACACTGTCTTCCCATTAGTTGTTTTTTTTTCCCCAGGTCTAGTCTGATCTATTTTGTTGTGCTTGTTATGTGCTCCATACCCAGCTCATCCCTGAGCCTTGTGTACACATTCACACAGTGTTACTTCTGCCCTCGCTGTGATGTTGAAGCAGTCTGTGTACTGTGCAATACCAGCAACATTCTGCTCATCTCCCTTGTTTTCTACTGCATTCCTGTGCTCGTTAATGGTCCCTGCCACAGGACTGTTGCTCTCAGGGCAATATCCACATGTTTCTGACCTCTTGTTTTGAATTGCAACAGCTGATGGAGACATATCCTCATTCACAGACACCACTGCTGGTTTTGCTGTGTGCCTCACATTTCACACTTGCTTACCTTGTATTTCACTTGCTTCTTTATTGCCCAGCTGTTTAATGCATGAGGTTGTCTTAAAATCCTTCAGGGTTAGTAACCCACCTTTTCTTCCTTCAGGAATTTATTCTTGACAAGCATTATCTTCTTGCTACTCATTTCTTTACCTAGGCTACTTATAAATATGGGCTTGGGTTCTTGCAGTTTAATAGAACTGTGTAGGATTGAATTGACCATTTTCCCTTTACCTGACCATGCGTCTCTAATTCATATATTACAGACAATTTTTTAAGGTTAAGTTTATTAAAGAAACTCTTGTGGCACCTTCTTCCACTCCTCTTAGATATGTTGTCCTTGCTCCCTGCACAGGCTGCTTTAACCTTTCTCTGCCTCATTCCAACCTCCCCACAAATTCCTTTTTACTATGAATGTCTAGTTATAGCAAAAAATAATGTCCAGCATGTGTTCTTGATTTCCATTTCTTGACTTAGTGCCGCACTGTGGGTTTGGCTGTGCAGCTCTGTGCCAGTGGGCAGGTGAGCTGAAGCAGGGAAAGGGATGGGCTCTTACTCATTGAAGCAGTGAGCTGCAGACAGCAGCCAGCGGTCCCCAATGATGGTGGCTCCACAGAAATGTCTTGAGTTTTCTTTCAGGCTGACTTGCCAAGGGATCTCTCCTCTGGAAGCATCTGTTCCTCCCACAATCTTGCTGGGTTTAGAGAACCCGGGCCGTCCTCCACATTCTGAACAAAAGTCAAAGCATGACTTGTGAGTACTCCTAGCAGAAGACAAGGAAGGACAGACTTTGCTCTCTCTAACCAATAAGCTTTAGCAGGGACAGGTTAGGGCTAAGGTGTGAGACATCTACCCAAGCCCTGCCAGCTGATAGCGGCACTGCCTGATGGTGGCCATGGGCTTTCACACAAACTGCTGTTCTGCATCTTGTTCTTGGCAAGTTGTGACTCCTGGGCCTTTCTTGAAGGCAGAGTAATCAATAGCTCTGTGCCTCTTAGCCTTGCCATTTCAGATAAAAAGTTTATTCTAGATTTAGAAAAACACTCTTCATATGCATCTCCTTGCAAAGCTGCTGGCAGGACTCCTTGGGGTGGACAGGTCATATTGCAGACACCTGTCCCCCTTCCCTTCAGGGAGAGATGCATGGCTGCTGTGAAGGGGCAGCCATCAGTTTTGAAATGCTGGGAGCTCCTTAGGTGGCAAGCAAAAGTAAGTGATCAACAAGTTAAATACTCTCAGATGCTGCTGTGCCTTAATGACCTGTTCTGGGCCTCCCAGAGCAGACCAGTTACACAGCAAGATTACACAGAAAATTACAAAAGCAAAGGAGTGCATGGAACTGCAGAGGTACTGAGTGACTTTGCCAGGCTGTTCTGGACTGAGCCAGGGCCTATTTGGACCTGTACCTGCCACTCTGCCTGCAAAGGTGCACCCACTGTGAGTGAATATACCTTGTGGTCTTGCTGCAGTCACTGGCCTGCTGGCAGTTGGGGCTGGTGAGGTGGTAGGGGTTGCTCCGATGGTGGTGTTGACCTCTTCAGCGCTGACCATGTTACTGTTAGTCCTGAAGTGTACTGGAGGAACAGTAGCAACTACGGAGGTAGGGAAGGCAGAAATAGCATCCAAGATCCAGTCTCTGAGTTTCGTAACACGTGTGTAAACCCCAGGCCGTCTGGCTTCAGCACATCCAATACCCCAACTCACAATTCCTGCCAGGAAAAACCTGCCAGATGGTTCTTGGCAAACCAGGGGCCCACCAGAGTCACCCTGCAAGAGAAGCCAGATGGTGAGCTCTCCCTGGGTATGCACTGAGCTTGCCCTGGCCACCCTCAGTATCCCTCTACCAGCTGGGGTCTCTCTGTCCATATGTGTCCTAACTCACTTCATATTTGCTCCAACCTAGTGAGGAGTGGAACATTTCTGTGCTGGCCTTTGGGTGTTCCTCTGTGTGGGCACACTGTCCTGCTGTTACACAGAAGCCTTGTGCCCTTTATTTGACAGGAGAACAAAGGACACCATTTGTAAAACCTAGGATTTAGCATTTCTAAGCATTTCTACGGCTTTCATGATTTGTTAAACCTCATAATGGTTAATCCTAGCAGCCCATACACAGACAGATGATGGGTGTTCATTGCCTGATACACAACCTAGGGAGACCATGTTAATGTTTGCATCAGGTTTTCTTGATTTTGTCTATGGTTCCCTGGTCAGTTCTTTGTTATTGTGGGGCCCTGTGACTATCACTGATGGACATGTGGTGTCTGTGAAGCTTGGTAATGCCTTCTGGGGATGAGATTGCTCTAGATCAGTAATGAATAACCAGATGGGTCACATTCATCACCCAAACTTGAATCTTCAATTCTTGGCCCTTCTCTGGTGTTTGTGCTGTATTTGGTGCAGAAACACAGAGCACTACCACCAGAAAAGTGCAGATTTGTTTAGCTGATTTCTGTTGGTTTGAATGGTCCTGTCAAGCCACAGAGACAGACCTGGAAATCACAGTCCTCCTCCCATATCACAGTTCTCCTCTCTCCATACTATGAAAGGCAGGCCTGTCTCCAGCTGACCACTTGCAGCCCCAGGATGGATAAAGGCTAACTAAAAAAAACACTCTGTTGTTCACCAAAAACTGTTGTGTATGTTTTAGTTTCCACTGCTGCCCTTTGCCTATCTGGATTTTGATCTGAAGACCTGTGTGGAATATTGGTAGGCCCAGCCCTGATGACAGCTCAGGAAGAAAAGTAGTTAATTAGCCGAAAGAGCCCCTAAACAACAGTGCCCTGCTCTAAGCAGTAGAGAACATATCCTCATTTGTGTCTTCTGTAGTCACTGCTCTGTGCTTGCATCCAAGGCAGGGCCTCAAACCTCAATGAGAAACAGTGACCATAGCGTCAGTTCTGCCTCTTGAAGTGTCACTTGCTGCATACTGGGAGGGAAAAGCCTTATGCGGGCAGGTGTACTGTCTTCTCTGGGCAAAGCTTACCTGGCAGGAGTCAACTTTCCCCTCCAGGTAGCCAGCACACATCATCCTGTCTGTGAGGGCATGGCTGTAGAGACTGGAACATAGGTTCTGGTCTAGGAGCTCCACTGTTGCTTTCTGCAGGAACTCGGGTTTCACCACTGAATGAGAAAGACACAATTGTGAGCTCAGTGCAGGGAGCCCTGCACAGGATCAGCAGCTCAGGGTACAGCCCACCACAGCTGGCCAGAGCAAGGTCCAAGTTCCCTTCCCCAATGCCTTCTGCCCTGCTCACACCCCACCATGTCTCCTCTGCTGCCTGTCATGCTCTGCTTACAGAAATCCTCCTTGAGGTAGCCCCAGCCAGAGATAAGGCACTTCTTGCTGGTGGGGAAGTGATGGCCAGCGTCTGGCAGGCATACAGGCTGGATGTACTTAGTGAAAGTCACAGGTCTCTTCAGCTCCAGCACGGCCACATCATAGTCAGCTGTGTCAGCATTGTAAGAGGGGTGTGGGATGATCTGTGAAATGTCCATTTTCACTGCACTGCTGTCAGACCCTCTGAGAGAGGTGGTCCCTGTGTAAGCTGCCCACATGGCTGGGTCCTGAAACCTAGAGGAGAGACAGTGGGGGCCATGTGAGCCTGCAGCCACAACATTATCCTGCAAACCCAAGGTGTCTCCTGCCCATCCTGCCATCCACTCCAGGAGTGATGGAAACTCCTCATTCTCCTTGTCATCGGGCAGAGTGGTGCAGTTGGAGCTTGAGCAGATATGACAGCTTTTGGAACAGGGATGGAGAGTAGGTGGTGTGACTAAAACTTACTCAGTAAAGCAGTGAGCGGCAGACACCAGCCACTTCTCTGTGAGGATTGCAGCACCGCAAAAGTGCTCATTGTTCTCTCGAAGGCTGACTTGCCACGGGAACTCCCCTCTGGATGCCTCTGAACCTCCGACTATCCTGCTGGCAGTCTGCATGGCAGGGCGACTCCCACAGTCTGAAAGGGAGGAGAAAGCCAGTGCATCAGGATCCTGCCACTGCACCCCAGCAACATGCTCCTGGGGGCAAGTGGGAAAAGCTGCTTCAGCTTTGTGTGTGCTGCTGGCATAGGCTCAAGCAGCAGAATGGTATTTGGGATGTCACAGGGCAGCCTTTAACCTGCAGGCTTGGGAAGAACACTGCAAAGCACTGGGCCATTACAGCACCCTCCCTGAAACTCTTCTAGAGCAAGAAACTGTAGAACAGCATCCTGACTAGTTTGACGAGCTCAGCTACTGCCTTGTGATAGCTTCCAGCAGCTCACAGGCATGTGGCTCTTGTCCATTGTGCCAGTCCCCCAAGAAGGTGGACTTTGTCACAACTCATCACAGTTGATGGGACCAAGGTGTTTCCAAGGCACAGTTTCCCTCATCCTGATGCAGCCATTTAATATTGGCTTGAAAAGTCATGTCATATCCTTGGCTCTCTTCAGTGCCTGAGAGCCAATGGTGCCCCGCCTCTCAAGGTCTGCCAGCAGTGGGTTGTGGCTGGCGTCTCAGTGCAGGAAACCTGCTGTGGGAGATTCAGCACAGCCCTTTCCATCAGAGGCATCAGCACAGCCTGTTTGGCTGTCACATTCAGGGCTTTTTTTTTATCATACTGGATGTTGGAGTAAGTGACTGCCTATGTCTCAAGGGCAGCTTCCTGGGGACACCGAGGCTTGAGTCACTCATGTCTTCTGCAGTCCACACAGCAGATCTCCCCTGGCTTCCCCAGGGGCAACCACCACTGTATCCTTGTCCCTCTGCTCCCTGGCTACCCCAGAGTCCCTGCAGGATGGCGCTGGGACCAGAGCTGTTTTGAGCTTGCAGGCCCCTGGGCCACCAGCTTATGGACAAGAAGGGCCCAAGCACCTTTTGTATCTGCATCCAGGCTGCTGGTGAGGAAGAAGAGGAAGAGGCTGCAGAGTGCAGGTGGTTCTTCCTGCTGCCTGGGTCTTACCTGATTTCAGTCCCAGTCTGTGGGAAGAAACCTGGTTGGGACCTGGGAAAAAAAGGAAGGAATCAGGATCAGCAAGGGCAGGGCAGCCCAGCCTTGGGTCCTGGGGCTGCGTTAGTGGGCTCGGACTGCCAAAGTGGATGCTTTGCTGCATCTTCATCTCCTGCCTGGCAATCTCTTTGCCCACCTGTGGCCAGTGTGAGGCAGGGCTCAGGCCCCTCCTGTGGACCCCTGCTCTGCCACAGGGCAGGGGAGGAGCAGCTTCCTACTGCCCTGCAGGCTTTGGGGTGACTCCACATGCAGAGAGAAATTCCCAAAAGCTGTGGCAGTGAGCTGCCTCTCAGGAGCATACTGAGACTGAAGCTATGCAAAGCTGTTTGCCTAAAGCCAGGGGGACTCTCAGCACCTTCCATTTTGGCAGCGCAAAGCTCTCAAAGATCCAGGGATCCTGCCCACTGTAGCAGAGGACGCAGAGGGAGCTGCAGAGGAGCCCATACCTTCTTGTTTCCCAGGCTCATGTTTTTTTTAAATTGGCTGGACCTGGAGTTCTACAGTCACGCACAACTCCACAGTCACAGAAGGAAAGGAAAATTTCTTGTCAGGTGGCTTCAGAGAGTAACTCAAGTATGAGAAACAGCAACCTGAGCTGTAGTTATTGCTACAACTCTGAGGTCTGCCTAAGGGCTGCTGTGCACAGGTAGGTACAGACAACCCAGCCATTAACTTATGGAGCTTCATTCCCTGTCCCTCAGACTGATTCCAGGAAGAAAGGCTCCAAGAAAAGCCAAAGGAATTGCAATTTATGCATTAGGTTCTGTCATTGCTGTGTGCCCCTCAAGCTGCTCATGCAGCGCAGAGCAGCAGGACAGCATTAGTGTTGGAGGGGTATTTGGGAAGCCCACAAATGTCTGTTAAGCAGCAGCCAAAATATAGCCTGGTTTTTGCTGCTGTCTGGTGAAGCTGGAGCAGCTGGGAGCCAGGCAGATAATTTTATTGATTTGCTGGGTGCCTGGCAGCATCCCTATTTCTAACACTGCTGTTGGGAATGAAGCCTTGACTGGACATCCAGAGCTAAAGCCCTGCAGCAGTTTGGTTGAGACTAACGGTGGCTTAGCTGTGTGACGTTGGGTGCCAGCAGCCCCAGCACAGGACTCCCACCACTCCTGCCTGCAGTGGCAGGAGGGCCATACCTGTGAGAGAAGCTGAGGAGATGGTTCCGTAGGCAGCCAGGGAGAAACCCTGCTTGTGCAGGGCAGCCGCCAGCCCATGCCTGAGAGCTTCCTCCTCCAAGGTAAAGCTCAGGGGCTGGGAATTCTGGGGGGTGAAGAGGAGGCGGAAATGGACGATCACACTGGAATTTCCGTTCCTACTGGAAAACAGAGAATTAAGGGGGACCTTGGATTCATGATCAGTACAAGGGACAGGTTCCTGTGCTAGCTGTCTACAAAGAACTCAAATCTTATTCTTAATAATTGGATTCTTTGGAGATGTGCTCTGGTTTAAAGTGGTCATTTAATTTTTTTTTTCCCTTTGGCTCAAAGCTGTGGTTGAACAAAATTGGTTTTTTCTGCCTTTCTGACTGCATTTCCAAATGAAAGAATCCAGAACATTGTTGCAATCCCAGATGAAAAGCCAGCCTTGACCAAAAACCAGTTTCCCTTTGTACTAGTTTTGAACAAGAACACTGGTGTGAGTTCACCTTCTTGGTGAGGCTTGTCAGAATGCCCTGAAACATGAGCTGCAAGGTCTGCAGAGATAGCCGCCTACACTCACCTGTAGCCCAGGATGGTGCAACCAGTGCAACTCCAGTTCAGCTGGGAGTCCTGGAGACTGGACAGAAACTGCAAAGCAAAGAGTGATGGTCACACACTTACTGGACCCCAAGGAGGTGTGAATGGATGATGCCTGGGCTTTTGCTGGAATGTGGAGCTGTTGATGCATGGTCTCTTGTCTCTGTAAGCAGAAGCACCCATGTCCAGCTCATATGTAACCTTTTTCCCACCCTGGCTTTTAGGGGATGAGGTAGTACATCCTTTTTTTATGCCTTATCTCGTTTTCAAGGAATAGGCCTGAACACACTTTTCCCATTCCATGAATGTCTCTCAGGGCCTTGACAGATCAACTCACCAGCCTCTCAAGAGCAGGTGTCAGCACCCTATAGTAGTCCGAGTTCTCCATCTGTAAGCTGCTGTTGAATGTGATTCCTTGCAGCTCCACTGTGTGCTCAAAGCTGGCCTCTCCCGTGGAATGGCAGGCTGCCAGAAAGGGAAGGTGTCTGTCAGAGGCAGCTTTCCTCATGGCTTTGCAACATGGATATCATCATGTCCTTCAAACACCCTGTTTTTAGGAACTTGACTGTCCCTGACCATCCCAGCTGCCCTGGGGGTCCCCTGTAACTGGACTGGGACACCCTGCACATGTGCAGTAATAGCATTTTGCACTGAACTTGTTTGAACTTGAAAATAGTGGATTTTTGTCAAGCCTGAGACAGAAATTCATGAACAGATGGGTTCAGCCTGGCAATCTGAGATTGGCCCTATCCTTGCAGGAACAGCCTCGGGAAAGTTCTGCTGGGTACTGAAGCCAGCTCAGAAACTGTGACTGTACAGATGGGATCTGTCAGTCATGTCATGCTGGGGTCCTCACTGGGGTGCTGGCCTGAGGTGGCATCTGGCCATGGGGCAGCAGAAGCAACAGGAGGGAGGTAGAAGAGGGAAGGAGATGGTAGTCATGCTCTGGAGTGGGACAGTAAAACAGGCAGTGGTCAATGGCTGCAAGTGGTTATGATAGGAAATGGCAGAGGCAGCAAAATACAGTGACAAGAAATTTCAAAGTCACAGAGAGAGATTACAGGACAGAATCAGAGTCATGGAAAAGACCTCTGAGATCACTGAGTCCAGTCATTCCACCAACGCTCCCAAGGCCACCACTAACCCATGTGGGGTTAATGCTGCAGCTACATGTTTCTTAAATTGCTGATGGGATGGAGATTCCACCACTGCTCTGGGCAATCTGGGCTGGAGAGGTCTTTCAGTGAAGAAATTTTCCCAATATCCAATCTTAAATTCCCCTGGGCCACCTTGAGGCCATTTCCTCTTTCCTGTCTGTGTGCCCTGGGAGCAGAGCCCGACTCTCGTCTGGCTGCCCCCTCCTGTCAGGGAGCTGTGGAGAGCCAGAAGGGCTCCTCTGAGCCTTGTTTTCTCCAGGCTGAGCACCCCCAGCTCCCTTAGTTGCTTCTGGTGCTTCAGCCCCTTCCCTACCTCTGTTCCCTTCTCTGGAGATGCTCCAGCTCCTCAATGTCTTTCTTGTCATGAGGGGCCTAAAATTGAACCCTAGATTTGAGGTGGGACCTCACCAGTGCCCAGCACAGGGGGACAGTCACTGCCCTGGTCCTGGTGGCCACACTACAGTTTCAGCAGATCAACATCCCACCCAGCTTGGGTTGTCTGTGAACTGACTGAGGGTGCCCTCGATCTCCTCATCCAGACCATTGATAAAGATCTTAAACAGGGCTGGTCCCAAAGTGGCCCTGAGGAACACCACTGGTCACCAGTCTCCAGCTGGATGTGACTCCATTCACCACCACTCTCTGGGCCTGGTCATCCAACTAGTTTTTACCCATTGAAGAGCACACTCATCCAAGCCATAAGCAGCCAGCTTCTCCAAGAAAATGTTAATGGGAAATGGAGTCAAAGGCTTTACTGAAGCTGAGGTCAACCAGATTCAGACCCTTTCCCTCATCCACTAGGCAGGTCATCTTGCCTTAGAAGGACATCAGATTTGTCAAGCAGGGAATGAAGAGAGCATGCGTATCATGAGACACTGAAGATAAAGTGTTCCAAAGTCACATATTGAGAACATGAGCTGACATGAGCCCTTGTAGTTTTTGTGCATCATGCAGAAAGGTGTGTGCATTTTGTCCTCAGTAAGAGGATTTTGAGGATTTTTGCTATAAGCAATGTAGACCACTTCTCTTTTGGAGCTGATAAACTGAAAGAATGTACCTGGCTGCACACTCACCCAGCAGGATCCCCAGGCAGAGGGCTGTTGTGCTGCCCGCCACAGCAGCAGCAGCGGTTACCTTCCAGCAGCAGGGCCCCAGTCTCCTTCTCTGGGTGCCTTGCCTTGGCTTTATCTGGTCCATGCTTTCTGAGCAGCTCTACAGATGGGCTCTGTGATTAAAAAGAAGAGAAGGAAAATGACAAGACTGGGATGAAATCTGTCATGCCAGGTAAGGTTACCCCAGGAGCTCCAAACATTGCATTGCCACAAGAAGTAAAAGGGCAGATGTGTCCCCTGAGTGTCCCTCAGGCTGCAGTCAGGACATTCAAGTTGTAGGACCTGAACTCCTCAACCATAGTGGCTCCTCCCTGCCTGGTTCCCCTTCTCTGTCTTCCTAGGAGGCCACCACTGACTGGTGGTGCCCATTGTGTTTGTGCTCACATTGGCCATGGCCAGTGTGAGCATGAACCAGCCTGATGCCTCCATCTCCATGTTCTGTGCAGGCTTTGGTTGAATGCTGAGCCAGTGTCCCAGCAGTACAGAACCTGCCTGGCAGCACCCTGTACCTGGTCTTCAGCGGGCAGTACCCCAGGCCTGCTTAGCAGCAAGGTTTCAAGGTCCTACTGCCCACAGTGCCAGGGTGAACAAGTACCTCAGCTCTTAGCAAGGGGCTTGACATTTTGGCTTGCTCCTTCTGCCTTAGACATCATGCCTTATAAAGATCCTAAACCCAGCCAGTGTCACTAGGGGATGCTTTGGTGCTGCTCAGGAATCATGGAGCTGCAGTAACAGAACAGTTGAGCTGTAAAGTTCAACATTTATCTCAGAGTTATCTTATGGACCTGCAAACATGACTATACTGCAGTCACATCCTCAAACATGAAACTGCGGTCTGAATAGACAGCTGTGGAGAGAGACCTGCCTGGGACTCTGGCTCATGAATGGACCAGAGCTAACTGGCACTGAATACTTCAGAAATCACTGTCTGCTCCTGCTGGACCATTCTGACCTGGCTGTGTAAGTATTGGCATTAGGCTACTTACATCCCCAAGGTGCATGTTATATGAATTAAAATTCTCTAAGTAGTTGTTTATGAGGCAGATTTCAGGGTGAGGTTTCATATAGCCCAATACTATTCCACATGTTTTGCAGGAATTCTGGAGGAATTATAAAATCACAGTGAGTGGCAAAGCCCACTACAGCATTTAGCTGAGAGCTCCCAATGCCTAGTAATGGAGAGCAATTAATATGTCCTTTGATTACAGCTTTGCTGCTACCCTGATGAGCAGATTCTCCTTCCCTGTGGCTAGCATTGGCACTGGTGCTTCCGGTATTTTACATCAAATGGTCTTGCACCAGAAGCAGAGCCCCTTCATGTCACCTTTCCTGCTTCCATGTTTTCCTGGCCTTTGCTAGACTGGTTTCAGTGTGTCACTGCTTTTCATGCACTGAAGATGCCCAGATGGTGCTCCAAGCGTGAATTCAAAAATGCCACAAATAGAAATAATATCTGTCTTGGGTTTTTGGTTTTGGTTTTTTTTTTTCTCTACAGTCTTGCTAGTATAAGCCAGACTATATTTGGCCTTTATTTGCACATCATCAACAATTGGGTATCACTAGGATGAAAACCAACCTGTAATATCCAGTTATGACATCATTCAGACAGGTTAGTATCTGCAACAAGCCTGATGAGACAAGGAGGGACACTGATTTCCTGTGGTCCTAAAATGTATTAAATTACTGTATTAATATTTCTCCCTCATAGGCAGGAAGAAGATGCACAGTCCTGTTCAAACTGGCAGGCTGAAGTTGTCTCAGGCAATTTGTGTGGTCAGAGTGGAAACCCACAGAAGTCCAACCTTTTTGCCAAATGTCCAGAGCTTCTCAGCTTCAGAGTGAGTTTTTGGAGGACTCAACCTCTAACTGCTGGGAAACTCAGATTTACAGGAGACATCAGAAAAGCCTTGGCAAGGCACAATCACCTCTCAAACTTACTCTGCTTGATACTGACAGTGTCAAGAGTATAAAACCCACACAGCTCTTCCTTCCTCAGTTCCAAAGTCTGTCATGCCGAGGGATATCTCACCTGGTCACTTCCTATCCACTCAGACAGTGCTGTGAAGGGTTGGGTTGCCACAGCACCGATTCCCTACTGCTGTAAATCAGACTGTGACTTCAGAGAAGCTGCAGAGGAACAGCCTTTTCTAATGTAAATGCATCCAGCAATGAAAGGAAGAGAGGAGGAAAGGGACACAGGGAGAAGCAGCTCCCTGTTTCAGAAGAGCTTTTCAGTGTTTTCCAAGAGGCGTCAGCAGCTCTTTAAACTGAAGCTTCTAGATAAGAGATTTTAGAAGGGCACTTCTTTGTGAGGCAACAGACAGAAAGGGGAGAGGAAGGGAGAGTCTGTCCAAGGTGCCTCTTTTTTTCTAGCAGACATCCAAATATTCCTTTTCAGCTGTAACTGAGCCTGGCACAGATCAGCACTGTGGCCTCTGGGTTCTGCTAACAATATATCTGTTTGACAATTCAGCTCTGGCTAAGGGGAGACAAGTAGGGAACCTGTTTTCCAGTGGTCCTTGTGGCCTGAATACATACAGATGAGGAATCTCTTCTTCCCTCTTTCGGTAGGTTTTGGAGTCACTATCCCTCTTGCAGTGTGTTGAATGTGGGCACTCAGAAATCTAGTTCAGGTGTGTTGACCAGTGCAACAATGGACTTTAATGGACATCAAAGTTAGGACAAATGCATCTGAGGAAAAAAAAAACCAAAAAACATTGCAGACAAAATTGGCTCTGGCTTATTGTTTTTTTGACAATACAGTCTTAGTTGCATGTAAAAGTCATACTACAATAAAAGGTACTTGGAACCCCAGAAAGAAGTTTATATTAGTGATTGCAGACGCATTTTAACTGGAAAAAATAAGAGAGAGAAAAAAAACTTTCTGTTTCCCAAAACAATCAAAACTTGTATTTTCTCTCCCTTTTAGCATAAGGAAAGTTTGTTTTATTTTGGTGTCAGTGGTGCGAGTTAAAAAAGAATTAAAAGGACATGTAAATGGAAAGCCCATTTTGCAAGACCAGAATAGAGATTGCAATTTTTTTTGCTGGAAGAGAATAAGGATCATCTATAAATGCATAGTGCAGATCGGTGGCAAGAATCTATACACAGTCAAAAATATTGTGGCATAAAATCAGATGAGTGAAAAGTAAATTTTGTTAGCAGGGCAGAATTTAGGAGAGTATTAACAGTCACAAGTTTCCAATAGGAATATTGAGAAGTAAAAGCACATTTATGGTTTTTTGTCAGCTTATAATTGTAAGTGGTTATAAAATATGATGCCTCTGAGAGCAGGGTGCAGGGAACTCCGACCTAAGAGAGTTCCCACACCAGTGGGGTGTCTTTTCACTGTTACATTTTAGCAGAGAAGGCACGTCTGATGAGCAGCACAGAGTCAGCAAGAGCTAGCTATCCTGCAGACTATCACCATCTCTGGTTGTCCCCAAGGATCTGCCACAGTGCTGGGAGGCAGCCACCACCCTCTGCTGGTGCTTGGCAGCTCAGGGTTTGTTTTCTCCACAGAAATCTGAATTTTGCTCTAGAGCAGCTTTGAGTCATTCCGTAGGATTTCTTTGGAGGATAGATTTTATTTCTCAGCTGGCTCAAATAGGGAAATTGTAAAATATAAAGTGATATAGTAAAAATATTCCTTTACCCAATTAGCCAAACTGTCACTAACACCCACTCTTCTTGTCAAAGAGGACAAGTAGCATGTCTGTGTGTATGTGATCTAATGTGTGTATGTGTGTGTGTTCTCACATGTGTGTGATGCCACGTGTGTGTATGTGTGATCTTACGTGTGTGTTTATGATCTAACGTGTGTGTGATCTTGTGTGTGTGTGACCTTGTGTGTGTGATCTCACGTGTGTATGTGTGTGTGAGTCATCTCGTGTGTGCATGCACACATATTTGTGCGTAAGAAAATGCATGTGCAGCATGTTGGGGGAATATCACCTGCAGGACCAACAGAGGCACAAGGCAGGGCCACAAGACAGGCACCCTGGTTGTCTATCTGTGGACCTGCCACAGACCCAGCCTCACTGTGGCAGGTGTCTCTCCAGCTTAGGTGATCCCATGCCATACACACCTGCAGCATTGGCGCAATCTCCAGCACAAATTGTGCTGGTTCCTGTTTTCTGGTAGAAACTGTCTTCTTGCAAAATGCCACAGCTCCTGAATCTGAAGCTCAGTGGTGATTGCCCAGTACTGTGCTGGTGGCTGCTCAGCATAGAGCTGCTTTTCTTCATTCACCTTCACATACCCTGGCCTTCTGTCTTCCACTGCTTGGTACTTCTGTTCCTCCACTTCACCATGAGTTCTCCTTCATGTTTTCACCTCCTGAAAATTTCTTCTGCCTTCCTAGCCTTCTCCAGTCTCTCTCCCTTCAGAACAGGAGTGTTTACACTCCTGTCTTGCACTGCACTGCCCCAGGCTTCCTCCTGCTCTTCTCCAGCTTCTCCCATTCCCAGTCTGCCAGCCCCTAGCAGCAGCCCTCTACCCAGGGGACATAAACTGAGGTACCTTGCTCTGAACTGTTGGCCAGAGGAAAGAAAGACAGGAAAGAAACATTGGTATCCATGTTTTCAAAAGTCAACTTCATTTGCAGATAACAAATGCAAGGAAGCAGTAGGACAGTGCAAGGGACAGTGCAAGAAAACCATTCCTGCACCCTCACACAACTCCCCTGATGGTGAGTCTGGGCTGCTCTGGGGTCTTTGTGCTGCATTTCTGTATTCTAGCATGCTTGGTTTTTCCCACACTCTGATGATAAAGGGCAGCCAATATGCTGCAATCATTTGAACAACCAAGGGTTAATAGAATATTTGCTTCATCCCATAATGGGGTAGTGTGGCTCTTAGCACAGCAATACATTGTCTACTGAGCCTTCAGACACAGGGGTTGTAAAACTGTCTCATTGTGACTTGCAAATCCTCTCCTAGACAGAGCCTTTGCAAAATGATGGCACAGGTATGAAAAACATGTCACTTGCTCAAGGCAGATCACTAAATCAGCAGCAGATCTGCCTGGAGCCTCAGCAAGTAATGAGCCTGTGGCCAAAGGCAAGTGAAGGACTACTGATTTCATCACCAAGATAAGACTTCTGGCACTTCAGAGGGTGATTACCGCAGAACTAGAATATTTCTCCAGAGGGAGGTAGCCCAAAATCAGAAAGCAGATTCCAATATGCCTCACTTGGTAGGTTCACTATCCAAAATCACAGCCACCAAAACTACAAACCTTTGGTGATATGTCACCAAACCATGAGCCTGAGCAGGAGAGAGAAGACACTTATTTGCTGTAAGTTAAAGTAGAAGTATGACCACAGGAGATATGAGATGTGGGTGTGCAAACAGATCTGCTGGCAGAGCAAGGTGGTGGAAATAGCCAACCTCAAATATCTCTGTTAAAATGGGGTCAAGCCTAGTGATTTTTTCCTTACAGTTGGGAATGTAGTTGCATTGAAATGAAGCTCAGAACTTGTGGCAGCAGCTACTGAGAAGGATGGAATACTTTCGTAGGGAAGTGGATTTATAAACAGTGGTATCTATTAGGGTGGTGCAGTGCGAGGACATGTCAGTCTGGAGAGGCCAAGAACTGTGTGCCAGTTCCTCCTTATGGCTCACTCCCTCTGAATGGGGCTCCAGAGAAGGGAGTGTTGGAATTTATCCCTACACTGTTGCTTCCTGGTGAGCCCATATATTTCCCCTTAAACCTTCTGATGATCTTATGTCATGAAAAAAAGCCTATGCAGAGACAGCAGCAGCTGGTCGAACAGATATAGGACAGAGAACGCAGATTGAGCTGGACACCTCTTGTTATCAAGGTAAGTGAAAAACTCCGACATGGCAAGCTCCCAGACCATGCACAGCCTTCAAGTGAGCAAATCTGAAAGCCCCTGCCACTCAGATCAGTGAGGATCCCAAGTCCCTGTTCACCTGCAGCACTCATCATAGAGATGCATCTGGTTCAGCTGTAGTCCTGCTCCCAGCAAGCCAAATGACACTGTGTCGGCCTTGTTTATTGTCCCTCTTGGTCTACAAATGTCTCTCAATTTACAAGTAAGAAGATCCTCGCCCTGCCTGCCAGCTCAGCAGTCTCAGCTGGGGCATGACAGACAAGCTGAGCTCCCCAGTGCTTGCATTATCACAGGTAACAAAGGCTCTAACATCACTTCCACCTTGGAGACAGCCCTGAACTCGCTCTCTGGTAACAAAGTACTGGGCAGATTTGTACCTGCAATTACTTCTTAAACTTGTAGCCATGGATTACACAATAAAATAAAAGCAGACTTGCCCCCCCCTTACCCCCCCAACTGTGCTGCCTTGAAAACTTAGTACAGATAGTAAATACTGAATACACATAGGGAGTATCCAGTAAGCCAGGAAGTCCATGTTTGTCTGGTTACTTTCCACAATAGAAGCACTATATAATTTGATACTTCAGGTCATGAATGGCCAAGAAAAACTCATATGGTTAATTCATGTCATTTCCTTCACTGACATTCACTCGCCTCCCTTGAACACTGCCTGGCCCAGTGCAGAGTTTGTGGGAGAAATCTTCGTCCCAGTGAAGTTGATGGATATACTGGGACCAGAGGTTCTTGGAGGTGCAGGGGCTAAAGTAGAGGTCTTCATTTTGCAAATAATCACATTTTATTCTTTCTTACAAGCTTACATACATTAGAAGCAACATGCAAATTACATTTTTACCTAGCTTCAGCTGTTGTTACAGATTGTCAGGTAGGCATTGGTGTCCACAGATACAAAACCCCCAAGCTACCCTGAAATGCATGCTCCCTCAAAGGAAAAATTCACAGAGAAACCAACCAGTGATGAAAGTTATCAGTCAAGCAGTGAACTCACAGCACCAGAGTCAATGAGAGGCCGCAGAGTAAAACTACGTGTATCAATATGGGGTAGTGCCACATGCTAAACTCCAGCGCTGAGGCTGTGTGACCATACACAGCTTTGGCCAGCCCTCTTGCCTGAGGAGACTCTCCCCGAGCAGAGGCCCCAGGAAGCTGGCACACACGGCCTGTTCAAGTCCTGCACTAGGCAATGTTGCCTTGGTTGACATCTCCTTACATGGTCCTGCCTTAAGCAGAATAAGGGCCTGTGCCAGAGCTCTTTGCAGAGCAGCCTCAGGGCTGGAGGACAAGCGGGTGTGAAGGAGTGTGACTCTCAAGCCCTCCTCTTCAACCATGGGAATAAAGAACCATCCAGCTACAGAAACATTTATTTAAGCTCAAATGATGGTGCTATTTTAAGCCCATAAAGGTTGTTTATAAGAGTTTGTCCCGTGCTAACCAAAGCTGCTCAGTGCCACGGCTGTTTGACTCTCGTATTTCCTACGTTGATAATATTGCTTTTTTCAGCATTTAGGTCTGCATTACTGTCAGTTACCTTTTTGTTTTAAAACTTTTTGTTTTCCATTAAGTACCTTGAGTTTTCTTTCTAGAAAGTTTCCTAATTTGTTATAGCTTTCATATAATATAGACCATTCTCTGCATTTGGTTTCCAAAGTGTTTAAGAAACTAAGATGTTTCTCTTAACCAGTACTTTCAGAAAAGAGGATCTAGAGGTCACTTTTGACCAAGGCTCATCCATTACGTTGCACATGTTGTGGTTGAACACACATTGGTTAACAGGCAAAAGATGAAACGTGCTATAGAAATACAAGTGCAGGGCACAACTGGCAGAAGGGTCAAACTTCCACAGATATTCGATGGGGAGCCCATTTCTGTAGCCAGTGGGTTCCTTTGGTCCAGAATGAATCCCCTCCAGCACTATCCACACATTTGTGCAAAGTGCTCCCAAACGCCCCTGAATCACCTTAGAGTTACATGGAATTGAAAAGCACTAAAAAGCAATCCAGCATTACGTAAGGAAAACTACTTAGCCAGCAGTGACTAAAAGGAAGCACAGAAGTTTTTTCCATCTATTACTTTCAGTAAAAGGTGAGTTGAGCTGTTTTCCCCACAGGCAATAAATTCAGAAACATGCCGTTTCCTCAGAGCCAGCAAAGCACAAGGAATTTCCTCAAGCACGGGGGGAAATCCATCGTGGAGCAGTTTCAAACTCCAGTTCGTCTGAAAATCTGCGAGTGCAGGCAGCAAACCTGTCTGACCCTGATGGAGAAGCAAGGAGGAAGAACAGAAGGAGGTGGTGAAGGAAGAGGAGGAGGTGAAAAAAGAGCGGCAGGAGGAGGAGGGCTGCCCGAGCCCCAGCCCGGCAGGAAGGATCGGGCTGGGCGGTGGGACGCGAGGGAGCGTCCAGGAGTGGGTGCAGCTGTCGGGAAAGGTACAGGTATTTCTCTTTCCATCCGAGCCAAGAAAGCTCGGCACCCTGAAGGAGGTAAAAAGGGCTCCTAAGAAGGAGCAGGGACTCACCTGCTTTGCTTTTCCCGTTGCCGCCAGGTGTCTTCCCCAGCAGCTCACCCGCCCGGGCCCGCGGGGCGCCGGCGGGGGCGGTGGGAGGCACTGGGGGAGTTCTCAGCGGAGCTTAAAGGCACAGGCCGAGAGACAGGAACTGTTCAGCCTGAAGGGCTGGTTTGTTGATTTCACTGAACTGTGGAATTAAGACCTTTTCACCCCCAGCCTCCACTCGGCCACTCCCCAGCTGCCTGCGTTGGGAACTGGACCAGTGATGTCCCAGCTCCTGCTCTCCCCAGTCATGAGACATTCCTGCAGTTCGCTGTCCCTCCAGCAGCAGGACATAGTGGAAAATAGCTCCCTGAAGTGGGGTGGTTCATGCAACACTGAATTTCCCCCCATCACCAGAACTTGGCAGGCACCACACTGAAGCCACGGGGGTGATCTGTTAACCAGCACTGGCCCATGGACACAGAAACCGTAAAGGGAGCAGTATTCCCAAGAAACCCCTACTAATTTCCTCAGTCAGACATCCATGGCCCTTCCAGTTCATACTGTATTTATCATCCTGACAATCTCTCTGTTAGAACAGCCTAACTGACACACAGGAACGGGCAGGGATTATCCAACATCACACACACCCACAGCAGAGGCCAAAGGTGGACAGAATTCCTTATGCTGAAGTTCTTATTTAAGCCCACAAGTGAACTTTTTGCCATCTTGAAAGGACAAAAAATACATTAAAAACTGAGAATTAGTTTTGCTTTGTTCTGAATTTTGGTCTGCTGCTTGACACAGTCATTTCTCATCCAACTGACACTTCTGTCCCTAAGTAGCTTCAACATTAACAGCAAGCTTCAGCAGTTCATGTGTTTGATGGCAAAGCAATGAAAGAGCATAGGATTCTAAAATTATAAAATTTTCATAGATTTCTCTGAAGTTGATTTTGTTTAGAGTGTATCCTTTAATTCCAAACATCTGCTGTGCCGTGGATATCTCCAGACTGAGCAGCAATGACTGAAACCTGTTTTAGGTTTCCTGCTGAGCATGAATAGTGAAGACTTGGCTGGTTACAGAATCACAGACTGGTCTGAGTTGGAAGGGACCCAGAAGGATCATCGAGTCCAACTCTTAAGTGAATGGCCCATATGAGGATCAAGTCGAGAACCTTGGTATTATTAGCACCAAGTTAATAATGAGAAAAATGGTGCAATCTCTGAACCTGAATGTTTGGCTGCGAGCCAGTGAACACCAAAAGCAGTACCTGTTCCTTTCAGACAGACTGAATGAGCTGAGTGGGGGATTGACATCCTTCCAATAGTTCATCAGATAAAGAGGATCTGCATGTATCTTTGTGTGAATGGAGATGCAAAACTGCATAATCAAAGCACAAAATAAAAAGGGGAGGAGGACTGCAATAGGACTGCAATAGGACTGCAATAAAAGAAGAAACCAACAAAATCTATCAGTGGTCAAATAAGTAAGAAATTAGGAACAGCAGTTTCTGCACTCCTGCTGAAGGGGCTGGGAGCAAACACATCAAAGTTAAGTGAGAAAACAAGTCATTATGGATGTGATCTCTGGCAACTAAACACAACAGGGACAGTTGGGACCACCCTTGTCTCTTATGTTTGATTCACATACAGTCACAGTGTGCAGCTAAAATGAACACTGCACTAAAGCAATATAGTACTCAAAATTTAATAGAACAATCAGGAAAACATTGTAGTGCACCAGAAGGATTTAAACATATTTAACAGTATTTAGCTGGTTTGCTACATTTCATGTTGGAATGCTGGAAAATGCTGCGCATGGGATATGGAATTATTTCCATGGTCAAGAAAATTTCTAGATGCAAAAAACACAGTTAGAAGAACCTTACATGAAAGGATTTCAAAGACCATTCACTTCATTCTATGTCCCAGGAAGATCCTTTTACTGAGGGCATGGAAAAAATGAATGTGAGGTTAAATGGTTGTGTCTCCTGGTTCTTTCCCTGTGGTACAACATCTAAGAAATGGAATGGGGACAGAAACCAGCTTGTGAAAACTGTTTAGAAATGAAGAGCTTTTTATCATGAGAATCTCATCCTGACACATCCAGACATATGTCACATACTCTGCAGTACCACCCCTAAAAGACATTATAAGTGCAGATTTCCTTGTTTAATTTTCTTTTTCTGCATTGGGAAGAGACATTTCTCATTCTTAAAGGGGAAAAACGCATTGATTGATTTTATTCAATTTTAAATCTTGATTTCAGAGTGATATACCAATCAAGATATAAGAGAACATAGGTATAGAAAAAATAATACTTGTACATAACTTTATGAGAGGCATTTGAGAAGAAAATTCTTTTTCATAAAATTAAATTCTGCACTATTCATTTTAATAAATATGTCAAACTGATGGTTATGTGGCTTTCTTCTGCTAGAGTTTCCCTCTCTCTTTTTTTCCCCAACGGAAATATCACAGAAATATTGAGTGACTCACTAACTTCTCATTAATTAAAGTTGCTTGAACTTCGATGGAATTGTTTTGAGGGCATGCAACCATTGAACAGCTCTGTAATGGCCACAGACTTGTGCCCTTTCTCTATCCCCATTCAGTGGGTACAAAGACACAGAATAAATATACTCTTCGTTTGGACTTCTGGAGGTTATTTAGAATGAATTTCTCACTTGAAATACCTCACTTGGAGCACTACATCTACCTGTGGGGTCCTCAGGATCAGAAGGACATGGACCTGTCAGAGCATGTCCAGAGGTGATGCTCCAAGGGCTGGAGCCCCTCTGCTCTGGAGCCAGGTTGGGAGGGCTGGGGGTGTTCACCTGCACAAGAGAATGCTCCAGGGAGGGCTCAGAGCCCCTTGCAGGGCCTAAAGGGGCTTCAGGAGAGCTGGAGACGGACTGGGGACAAGGGATGGAGAGACAGGACAAGGAGGAATGGCTTCCACTGCCAGATGGCAGGGATAGATGGGATAATGGGAAGAAATTCTTGTCTGTGAGGGTGTGAGGCCCTGACACAGAGAAGCTATGGCTACCCCATCCCTGGAAGCATTCAAGGCCAGGCTGGATGGGGTTTGGAGCACCCTGGTTTAATGAAAGGTGTCCTTGCCCATGGCAGGGGCTGGAGCAAGATGGGCTTTAAGGTCCTTCCCAACCCAAACAATTATGGGATTCTATGAATAGGGCTATCGCGCTAATCACTGTATAGCAAGTGTTGTGGATATTTTTGCCAGCTTTAAAGAGCTCCTGACTGTGGCTGACAAGACTAATACTGTAACAGAGTACAGCTGACAGGGCAAAAGAAACCTCCTCAAGTTCAACAAGACTGAAAAATTCTTCCCCTGGAATCCCCGTGCCACAGAAGCTCCTTAATGTTCTCTGTCTGTATTAGTGCAACCCCATATTGTGAAGCAGACTGACCTAGGAAGGGACAGCAGGCCAACTCTTGCTTCTCAGGTAGGGTTTCCTTGTAATCCTCCACATGAAAGGAATTTCCCTGCTCCACACAGAGGAAAACATTAAACATTTGAATGGGTGAGCTAGATAGCTGTGCATTGCAGAGGATGCAGACATACCTGACTAAAACATAACCTGTTCAGGAGCTTCTGTTAGGAACAGGGTGATTCCTAGAGCCACTGGAGACATATAGCACACTCTTCTGAAAACTGCATCTCTTTCCAAGGAACTCTTCCAACTGAGAGCAGTATGCAGAGGTGATCTAGAGATTCAAATCTGTATTGGAGGTGAGACTGAAAAACTGTGAATATGGGAGTTGTATTTAAACAAAAAAACCAGAGAGCACGATACTGTATATGCCTCATTAAATTCCCACAAGAAGAAAATTAGGACAGATTTGCAGCGTAGCCAAGTCCTAGGTTCCCCAGGTGGTCCAAGAACTCCCCAGTTAATCTCCTGCACAAGTGAGGCAATGAGGTGATTTGAAATTTGGAAATTGACTGAATATATTCGCAAATATGTATTTCAGCGGTTGGCACAGGTCTCCAGGTGGGAATTTCAGTGTGCCCTGAAACTGACCTTCAGGCAGCACCTGTGCATAGAGCAATCCCTGTGCTTAACTGAGCCATCATCCTGGGTGGAGAATGTGGAGAATTCAGCCCTTCCTTCCAGAGTTGCCTGAGGGGGTTTTGCTGCAAAACTAAGCAAGGTGTACAGAGATAAGATGTCTGTGAATAGTCCACACAAACTGTCCTTGCAGACGCAGAAACAGTCACGTAGGCCGGTCTTTAGCAAATGCACAAGGTACTCAGGAGGGGCTTGGAATGTCAAGATCTGCACCTGTGGCACTGCGGGGAGAACTGTAGGCTCCACCCTAAGTGTTCAGCAGACCAGCAGTTCAGTCAACAGTTCCTATTTGAATGGTGCCTATAATATGGGCTTTTTGCAAAAAAACCCAAAACTAAACCCCTCTGCAAAAAACCCCATAAACAAACAAACAAACAAAAACCCCAAAACCAAACAAATAAAACTCCCAACAAACCACTCCCCCAAACCAACCCAAACCCACAAAACTCCAAACAACATCTGTCCTTGTCTATTCTGCCTATTCTGTCTATAACATTCTGTCCTTGTCTATCTCTGTCTATTGTCTATTAGGAATAACCAAGTACCAGGATATAAAGGCCACACAATTTGTTCATTACACTGATTCTGTTCCAGCATGCAGATGTATGGCTCAATCTAGAATACCAGACACTGTTTTAAATAATATAGGCTGAGGTTTACCATACTTTGGGATGAGCTTGGTGGCCAGATTGTATCTTAATATTTACTACCCTCTATTTAAAATGAACCCAGTCTTTCTGGTTTTGAACGTACCTTTTCTGAATGGAGGCAGCTGTCTCTTGGTTCCTCAGTGACAGCCCAGACAGAAAGACTGTCTTGCTGCAGTTGGTTTTTTTAGTGGGTTGGATTTTTGTGTGTGTGTCTGGCGGTTGATTTGGTTGTTTGTTTTTGTTGTTGTTGTTTTTTAGAGTCAGATATCCCAAGAAATTTCTCCATTTCTCTCTTCTCAGTTGTAGTGCGTATTTAAAAGAAATGCAGGACATATGAAGCAGAAACACAGGGTGGAATTGTACTTCTTGTCAGTTTGTACCCTTCCTGGACACACCTGTGACTTGCCTTGTAATTCAGTAGATATTCAGCTTTTTTTTTTGAAAAAGGGACTGTTAGTAAACGCCTCCCTTCCCAAGCAACAGCACTTCAACATGCAACAGAGTAGTCAAACCTAATTTATCGGTACAATTGATCACACAGCTTTAAATGGCTGGTAAGGCCCTGGCACAGGGTGCCCAGAGAAGCTGCAGCTGCCCCTGGATCCCTGGAAGTGTCCAAGGCCTGGGTTTGGAGCAACCTGGGATAGTGGATGGTGTCCCTGCCCACGGCAGGGTGTGGGATGGGATGGGCTTTAAGGTCCTCCCAACCCAAACTGTTCTGGGATTCTGTCAGGGTTACAAAAGCCAGGGAAAGAGATTACTTGTGTGGACCGTGTGGGGATGTCAAACAATTTCTGGTACTGAGCAAGTTTTAAGAATTTTGCATGGAATTCAGCTCAAAGTGGGAGCTGTACACAGCAATCTTTAAATTTCAAAAGACATTTTATCACAGAGTAAAAATTTTTAAAAAATGTTTCAAACTTAAGGGTGATAAAAAATAGCAAAACTCAGTTCAAAAATTAAGTATCTTTATTTGACACTTTTAGAAAATTTTTACAGTTTTAAACTCAAACAGACTAAAGGACATTCCAGTGTTTTTTAAAAGCACAACAGAAGGAAAAAACCAAACGATTGCAATTTGACTAGCTGATCAGTCATTTTCAAGTCTGTTTTCTTTCATTTTATCTATATATGTCTGAAATAGGCTTCATTATTCCAAAACCCTTGGGATATTTATCATCTCTTTGTCTTAAGATTCTGCCATCCCTGTTAATTTTGAAATAGAGTTTTTTCCATGTTACATCACAGAAGGAAAACTAATCTACATCTGGTCACTGGAAATCCTATGTATCACAATGCATTTACATATTAAAAAAAATATATTATGATATGCTGTGCAATTGGATACAAGGCTGTAATTCAGTCAGAGGGAGGGCTGGTATCAAAACCATAAAGATCCATACAGACATGGGGTGGGAAAAGGCCACCCAGACTGAACTGAAAATCTGAAAATCTGATGCATGTACTATGGTAAGACCTACAGTTTTGGAAAACCAGAAATGTTTGCCAAAAATATTTTTTACTACTTGGAAACAAACTTTCTTTTTCCCTAGGCCATCACAATGGCTCTCTCCTAGTGACAGCACAGGAAGGGATCAGTAAGGTGACACAGTCAGTTCTTTGTTACTACTTGCAAACAGTAACAGCAGAAAAAAAATATCTTGTACCATAGATAGAAGATACTTGTATCATAGAAAAAAGTCACAGAATTTCTGATTTATCTACCCTTGCAGATACCATGCAATATGCACAATTTTGCAAGTCATCAAATAGTAGCCTGTGTGAGGGGAGAGGGACCCTCTTCCCATGGGGAATCGACAATGCCACAAGCAGCTACAACTGTGGGACTGATCAATGTGGTGTATACCATTGACAGACTGACTGACAAGGTAAAGGAAATACAACACGGGAACCAGGGAATCGGGGAAGCACATTCATTTTGTCAGCATCACTGACTACATCCTTACAGAGAACTAAATTCCTCATTCTTTATGGCCCATCTGCACTTCATTTCCATAGCTTGTTTGACAATTTTTTTGCAGAAAAAATACTCCAAGCAAGTTTTCATACCAGTCTCCTACACTGGCCAACTTCCTTAGCAGTTCTTTTTCTGGAGGGAGGGGTTTTTTTAGTGTGGGATTTTTAATTAAAAGAAAAAAATTATTAAGGAGCCAAACTGCACAGAAGATTTTAAACCAACAAAAACATATATGTTGGATCAAGAGAAAATCTTTCCTTCAGTACCTGAAATGAGCTTAAAGTTTATTCTTCATGCATACATATGTAGAGGTAAACAGATGCATTTGCAAGTGCTAAAATGAATAATCTTTTAGTGTGCACTCTTCATAACACTATCCTACAGACTACTATTTGAACACCATTACAAAGTCCTTCCACAAAGATACCAGACATTTAAGACTGTTCTACTGATAATGGTATCTCCAAGAATCAACTTCCTCTCTAAAAGCATCTACTGTCAAGAATCCAAGAAATGAGCATTAAGCAAATGGGTCTTATCTTGTAAATCATCTTTATACTGCTTGAAATGTTTGCTCCCAGCCTCCCATCAATCCACACCCAAAGCACTTCTGATTCAGTTTCAGTAAAGTAACACTAGCAGGGGTCACAGGGGGCTCGTAGTTTGCTGGTGGGTTTTCAGACTCCAGTTCCTCCAGCCTTGAAGGAACATGGTCAGCAATGAGCAGAGCATCCCTGGGTAGGGCTGTAAATTCAGATTTTTCTTATGTTTTGCTTTCCTGTGTTGCTAGCCTGAAAGTACCAGAGTTCATAGTTCCTGTTCAGTGGCTTTAGGATTGAGGTTTCATGTGTTCAGCCCCATGAGGAACGCACCATCTAGCCCAGGCCCCAGGGTGAGCAGAGTGATCAGTTCCATTTCATGCCTTTCACACAGCACCAGGAGTGCACTGTGACACAGAGATTCCTTCTTGCTCTCCCACAATCAGTGCTGGTTGTGGGACTCTCTATGAGAGTTTGAAAGTCAAAAGGTCACTGGAGGAGACAAGTGGAAAAGCATGAGTTGAGGACAAACTGGTGACATCCTCACCCCAGCACAGGCAGACCACTGCACTAACTGGCCACCACAGCAATCTGCCTGTTTCCCACACAGGCTTGCTGCCAACTCAGGGTCTGCTGTAACATCTCTGATATATGTTTTTTGAAGACTCCACTACTGTTTATGAAAAAAAGTAGGTTATGACCCAAACCAAATTAAACTATGCCACTGTGGGTTGTTTTTAACTTTGTCACACTAAACCTAAACCACTGTTTTGAAGTTTTTGTTCAACATAAATCAGAACAACTTCAGTCAGAGCAGAACAATAAAATTCTCTCCTGGTTCCTTGCTGGGGAATGCATGTAAAAGAACTGTGCTCCTCCCCAAATATCACCAGCTTCCCACTATCCCATTATTCAAGGCTTGGATCCACAATGGAGAAGTGGCAGGTTTGCAGCAATTTCCTGACTACAGATATATTTTCAGATGAAAAGAGCTATTTCTATCCATTCCAAACCTCTGGCTTAAGGAAGAAGTTATTGTATTGGAAACATCAGACACGACTCTTGAGTGCAACCCTACCCCAAGGTTTGGACTCTGGGAAACCTCGCTAGCTTCACTGCACCGACTGAACAGGGTGTTGCTGCTCACGCAAAATGTCACATTCCCAGGGCTCAAGATCTTTCAGCAGAATTTGACTGAGGTGTTGCCCATCTGCTACTGCAGGGCTCCTACCAGCCTAAGCCACCAATTTTTTAGGAGTTATGACAGAATCTTAGAATCATAAAATGGTTTTGGTTGAAAGGGACTTCTAAGATCATCTCATTCCAGCCCCTGCCATGGGAAGGGATGCCATTCACGACATTCAGATTGTTCAGAGATACATCCAGCCTAGCCTTGAACTTTCAGACATGGGGCATGAGCTGGTGATGAGCTGGTTTACTTTGAAACCACATCTCCACATATTTTCAGCTACTAATATTTACATGAAACACTCAAAGTCAGTTCCCAGCATACAATGCAGATCTGTCAGCAGGAAGCACTTCTCAACCAAAAAAAAAAATCTATCTTGCAAATCATCGCAGAATTTTTCAAACACCTGGATGAAGTTTGCCATCTGGAGCTAAACTTGCATGCTGACATGCAGAAAAATATGAGAAAACTGGATAAACTATAACACCACCTTCATCTAAGGAAGGTAGCTCCAAATAATCATAGGAGCATGTGTACCAGTAACCCCTGGCTGCTGGACTCACTGAGAGCTTCTGGGAAATGGAAGCAAGCCTGAGCCCCTGCATCACATGAAGTTAAGTCCTCTGCTAGTTTCTGAAATTACAGATGATTGTGTAGAGTACATTAGTTCCCAATTCAAGAAAATCCAATTTAAACACATTATTAATCACCTATCACTAATCTACAGATGGCAAAAAATCATCTTTACTCCAAATAATTTGAATATTTAACTGCAAAACTGGAAAAGGTGGAACCCTCACAGAAGAGCACATAACTGGTAAATAGAGATGACAGAGAGGATCAGTGAAAAGAAAGTTATTTTATGCCACTGCCCGAAGGAAGCTTCTGGTAGCACAAAAAGTTGTCTTGTTCTGAAAATGTTCCAGGGAGCCAGAAGCAATTCAACCAATTAAACATAGACTAAAATTGTTGTGGTTTCTTTCCAGAGGATTTACCACTTTTAAGTAGCAGAAAACAGAGTCTTTGTCTCACAAGAGCTGAACTGTCCATCACAGCAGTTACAGAACACCCTGACAGCATTCATGATATATAAATGGATTATTCCAGGATAAAGTTCATGCTGTAACATCATTAAACCCAAGAATCCTGACCCTCAGACTATCTGGATGGGTAGGCCAGGGCTTGTTGGCTAGCCCCAACTGCCAGTGGCATGAAATTACTCTGGTTAGTGTGGTTCAGTTCTCTCCTCGCAGAACCAAAGGAGCTCATGCACTGGGTACTGCCCTGTCCTGCTGAACCCTTCACCTGTCAGCCACTCCTAGATTTTTCTACCAGCAGCGCCAAAAATTCCTTATTGTAATTAAAATCTACTAATTCTAATGTCAACCCTACTTAAAAATGACGAATTGTTTTCCCAATTTGTAGCAGCATTTCAGATTTTTGGATATTTATCATGCTCCTAGGTCTTCTCTTTGGAGTACTCTTCCACTGCCTTTTTTGTTCAGTGTCTCCTCACACTTTCTGAGTCATCTTCACAGTTTTTTCTTATCCTCTCTTTCTCCACCCTACCCAGCACCACTAGCAAAAGCCTAAACTGAAAAGCTGCTAGTGCAGCTCTGTTCTTCATGTCCTGCCCCAGCTGGGAAACCACACACGAGATTAAAATACCTACAGATTAATTATTCCTTGTTAATGATGCTTTCTGGACCTCTAACCATAGTTCCTGTCCTCAGCTGCCTGAAGATACAGTCCTACATTCCTTTTAAAAGATCAGACATCGTACTTGTCATGGGAAAAAGCACCATCTCTGCAGGCTTTGGATGAGTATTTGGATCTACTGGTATGTCTATATTTCACATTTGTGTCAATGTGGTATGTGCCAAGTGTCGACAACCATTAGTTGTATACACTGCTGCTTGGCCAGCATATTCAGTCTTCAGTGTACTACAAGCAACACACCAAATGAAGAAAGCATGTACAAAATACTCTGGTTCATTCATGGACAGTCAATGAAGCTGCTGTTAAAAAGAAGTATCATGGGCTTTACATCCCATATAGCCTGTGCAGCGCAACCAGAAACACATACACAGCCATGGAGCTAAAGACAAGAACAAAAGTACTGCATCTCGCACTAAAACAGCGCATGCGAGCTTTAACTTCAAGGCAATACTGTTCTCAAACATCCAATACTGGCTTTTCTAAAGAGCTGCAGGCAAATTCACAGCATCTCCCCAAGGCAGATTAATTCATTAATGACTGCAGCCACAGTCTGCAAGCTCATAACGCTGTTATTTCAGCAGAGGCTACTGGCTGGGTTCCCTCTGACTCCACAGTCAGCACCAGTTTCCAGCATACTCAGAAGTCAACAGGCACTACCACGGTAGTCATGATCTGTTCCCAGTCAGAACAATGCATCGGGAATGCAAAAACCAAAGCTGAAACACAGATATGTGTATACTGAAAAATACTGTCAAGACAATCTTAACAGCCATACTGAGGGGTACTGTAAGGAAAGAGCATCCGCTGAAGGGCAAGCTTGACCAATTATCCAAGACCATGGAAAATGTTCAAGAAATTTGGAAACTAACAGTTTTCTAAACAAAGTTTTCTATAAAACACATAAATAAACCTTTTGGAAAATAGGCTGTGCTGCAGATTTTCTGTTGTGGCATGTGTCCAAGTTTAGAGAAAATATTTAATATTTTCACAAGTGTAATTCTTACATATGTGGATGTGCTTTTATTAGTGCCACTGGTAAAAACAGAATATATTTTCAAATCTATTACTTTGTGTTTCTTTTTTTAATATATTATTTAAAATGCTCTTAATTTGTGACAAGAAAAATAAAATCCACAATTTAAAGAGGGTTTGGGATACTTTTCTCTTGTCACCCTCAGTACAGTCTTTCATATTCCATTCTACCTTCAGCAGTATTTGGGCAATCATTCAGGAGGGAACAGACCAAAATAAACACTTGAGGAAGGAATCTGATCCTTATTATTGTGATCCAAACAGTCAGGTTTTCTCAAATGGATTTTTGTTTTAGTGGCGTTAGTTGTTGTTGGGGTTTTTGTGTTTGTTCAGGGGGTTTTTTTGACTAAAAGAAATGCTTCCCCTGAACACATACAAGTTCTCAGGAACAGAACCCTTACTGAATTTCTAGGCAAATAAGTCTTAGTATGTGAAAGGTATAAACAAGAAGCCTATCAACATTATTTTTAACATTAATATTACTTTCATTACTTTAAATATTAAAACTCAAGTTTGGTGTGAAATGTGTATCTGAAATCACCAAATAAACCAGAGTCATTCACACTGAACTGATATGCATTATTTTCCTATACAACATTTAAGTTTTAAATTAAGCTGATCAGGGAGGTTTTTTAAATATAAAAAAATAAAGCCTTGGTTTTTGGTGGAAGCAATTGAACTGCCCAGGATCAGGGTCTGAACAGTCACAGCCAAACTGCAGCACCAGGGTCGCCTGATTTGTACAGTACTGAGAGAGTCAAAAATCTGTAAATTGTTGCCATTTCACATGCTTTAACTGGAGGTACTGCGCTGAGAAGCTACTGTGGGCTTTTTTTCCTGCATTCTTTGTTCTTTGGGGGAGAAAATAGTTACACTTAAAAATAAATGGAAATTCCCCAGCATCTGAGGTGAAGCAGACTTGTCCAGAATGCAACAGTGAAATGCCTAGTTCAATGTGACCAGTTCTGTTTTAATTGAACTATGAACAATCTGAGAAATAAACTGTTTCCTAACCACACAGGAGAACAAATGTGAAAGTACACTTTCAAGTAGATGGTAATACCTAATGCTTTATCATCAGAAAGTTACTGGCTTTTAAATATGTAGAAAGCTACTCGAAACAACATTCTGACTAAGAGATGATCAAGGCAAAAACCAACAGAACTTTGAGTCAGTCTCCAACTTGCCTTGCTATTTGTCAAGTTCATTATTTAAACACAAGATTGCTTTCTTAATTTAATAACCATACTTACACAATGACTTAAGGCATAATCCAGCTGACTGAAGTTTTCAGTAAAATGTTTATGTTGCTTTTTATTAGTAATAACTGGTTCAGGTTACTGCTGGCCAAAGTAACAGTCCATTAAAGAGGAGATTGAAACCCAGATTGCTTTAGTACTATCTTCCATCAGGGCAATTTGTAAATTAAATGTAGTGTTGGTCATTGGACTCAGGAAGCCTTCCAAAAATCTTAAATATCCTATCAGACAAGGTTCAAGGCTTTAAGCAGGAGCTGGTAAAACTGAAGCCAGAATGTGGTTTTAGAGAAAGATGCTCACATTCTAGAGAAAGAATGCTACCACTGCCGACAGAGGCTTTCATCCAAAAAGCACAGGGTAAACTTTTGGAAGACCTAGCCAAAACGACAATGGCTGATATTTAACAGACAGACTTGAAAAGAGAACCCTTCAACTCCAACATCCTAACTGGACATCCCCAATGTAACAGCAATGCCCCTGATTGCATCACTGCGACAATACTTTTCTAAATGACATTTTGGGTTCTCAAATACTCGAGAGTATTTCTTCCATGCAATCTGGAGTCATATCCAAGGATCCTATAATACTTAAAATTTCTATTTCAGTTTTCAAGTGAGCGTTTGAGGCTTTCTGGAATTGCAACTTAAGTGCAAAGCAGACTCCTTTGATAAAGGCAAACACACTTAGATGGAACAATACGCAAATCCCATTGTCTTTCTGTGTACAAAAGTTGATGCATAAAAGACTCAATCATGTTATACAGGAAAACGCGCAATTTCAGGAATATGAAGTAAGACCAGCTGCACCCCAAAATTTTTAAATTCACAAATTCTTTCACATTGTAGCAAGAGATGCAAAACAATAGGTGAGCTCCCAGGCTCGTTTCAGAACCTGACAGACTACGCTTTGGCTACTCTTGGGACAAAGACAAAACATGACTTAGGCAGTTGGTAAGTTACTGAGCAGCAAGTGTCTTTTAAATCACAACTGTCTCTAGCACCATATGTGCTCTGCTGGGAATGAAAAAACAGAGTATTTCCTTCAGAGTTAAAAATTACAATTATATTCCTTGAATGAACAACAAATAGAAGCTCAAAGCCTCGAACAAAAGAACATTTGCGCTTTAACATTTTCCCAATGAAAATACTGCCTGTTAAGCTTAGTATAGTGCTACTACCTAATTTTTTTTTTTTACCTATTTGGCCTATATTTTATTTCTAAACATTCCTAATATGTTTTTGCTTCCAGGCAGCATTCTGTGACCAACTCTGTTTATTTTCAGAGCCCTTAGATTTCACATGAATGCCTAGAAAGTTTTCTGGAGCTCTACGCACCCTGCCTTTTAAACTAAACTACTAGCCCAGGTACCTAGAATTAAAAACAAAGACAAAAAATTAAGAGATGCATTTAATGCACCATAGTAGCATAAAACCTCTTTGAGTAATGGCAATTTAACCATTCTCTGCATTTCCGGAATGTTAGTTTAGAATAACGCATTCTTTTATATCACCGGCTTTGACAAGTCAGGAGAAGTAAAGTAAATGGTGACAATAAGGAAAGTGCCAAAAAAAAAAAAGTGACCATGTTTCTCTCAAGTAAGCATTTAGCAGAGTTGTTCAATGCTTTTCCTCCATGTTAACCTACACCATGGTAAAGCAGCGAAACAGCCACACAAGCTCAAAGTACTGAGTAAATGAAGACTCTTGATGCTACCCTGTTATAATGCAAATGGAAAAAATGGTCAAAGGCATTCACTAACAGTGATCATTGAAACCCACATATCAGAACTCCTGGAGAGCACCATATTTCAGAAAGATGTTTAAAGTATATAGCTATACCAAAGCTGGAGACAGAACATTCCTTGCTGGATTTGATGACCAGACTCCTAGTGAGGTTCCTCAATGAAAGCAAACCCTACTAAACCAGTCCTAAATACATACTGGTTTTATACAGATATGTTTGTGAGGGAACATATGGAGTTCTTATCACATGACTTATTCCAACTGTTTTTGCTCTGCATTTAGGCATTTGCTTTCAAGGTCATGCTTATTCTGAGCAGCTGGTTCCTCACTGTGGGCAATAGAGATTTCTGACTGGTCTGTGTTTGCACTGGTATCAGCCAACTCCTCTTCAGCTGACCCAGAGCTGTGCAGCTCCTTCATATGGAGGGTAGGGTTGGTCATTTGCTCTGTGTCTTGTTGAGAGGCTGGTATACTGCTGTCTTTGGGAAGAGGAGGGCAGTTGACAGGAGCTATCACCACAGGAGTCTGAGGTAGGTCTTTCTGTAAATGGAAGATCACAGTCAAAATTAGGGAAAGCAAGAACTATTGTGTCCAGTTATCCGAGGTAATGGTCATACAGGATGAAGATTAAAGGTCCATCAACTCTGTTATCATTCTCCAGCAGTGGAGAGGTGCATACAGTTATCTTTTCTTTGTGTTTTATACGACACCAGGGGAACTTTTCCTTCCAGAAAAGTGTTTGCTTTCTGAGTGATTATTCCTCACCAGTTTCAGATGTGCTCTGCTGATAAGGCAGCAACAGGCCCTTGGTCCTTGGCCACTGTCCAGTTCTGCTCACTTTTACTATCGGTGTACAAGAACTGGCAACTTTTACTTAACATTTCAGATGATCTCAAGTATTTCTCTAACAATTAAATTCATTTCTCTAGTGGAAGTCTTGTGAAGGTTATCACAAGCAGTTGAATAATAACATAAAACTCACTGGGGAAACCTCTAGCTTGATAGACTTGGCCTTCCAGTAAGTATTGAAAAACTAAAATCATGCATCATGACAGAAATTATTCCTTTTTGAATCAAGCTAATCTCACTTGCAGCACAGTGAAACAAAGCGATAATTTACTATACTGGACTACATTTCCACCTTCATATACAGTAAGCTATGAAAAAACATGAAGAAAATATTTTAAGGGTATATTTTATATACTACTAAAAACCACATTTTATATAATGTTGTAAACTTTCACTACTACTGATACTTCCAAGAGAGATCAAACAAGTAACATTTTGGCTGAATCAAGAATAGACAAGGTCTACTTTACTTTTCACTACTCTGATTTAAGTGGCCATAAACATTGCAAAAACCAGAAAACCTTACTGAGGCAAAAAAAAGTATGTAAAAAAGCAAACAATCAAGCAAAACCAAAATCTTTGTGTTTGTGTGATAATACTGCAATACTTTACTCAACTTTAATTCTAGTTAGGTTTTTATAATATTAGTATTTCCTGAAGACACTCATATCAAACTGGTATTCACCGCAAAGCCGCTGCCCGTCCAGAACATGGCAAGCTCCCTTCTCCAAAGGGCTACTACGAAGCTGGTGAGGAGAGTGCAGGGCACCAGGTAGAGGAGAGCAGGCTGGCCCATCTGCATCAGTGCCAAGGCAACAAAGGTCACAAGAAGGCCTATGCCATATGCTGGAAGAAAAAAAAAAACAGCAAAAAACAGTTATTCAGATATAGCTTTGCTCAAGTACAACTGAATAATTGGCTAAAGTGAAGTTTTTCAGGCCTCTTTAGAGAGAAGCATTGCTTATACCATGTAAATCTGGAATACTACAGCTTTTCTACTGATAATAATATGTGAAAGTAGTGTGACTGGCCTAGTCCATATTGTGCAATTAAATAATTATCTTAAGCAAAATAAATATATGAAATACTGCGTCTTATATTATATTTATGAATTCAGCAGATACAGACAAATATTTTGACCATTATAATGTGCTTCTTGTTTGAGTTGGCTTTGGCTGTTCCTTACTATCCTGCCACACAGCTAAAAAAAAGCCAGGCTGCTCTAGGTTATACGTTTTTATTACTTTCTAGTTAATTTCTGCATAAATGTGGCTAAATTTATTTAGTAGAAGAGAAGCAGCTTGGATCTCACAATGTAATTATTTTCAATTACATTTTCAAGGCAATGAAGTTAATCCAACTTTTTCTTCAGATCTAGATTACAGATTTTTCTTCAGACGGTCAAGAAAGACATTGAGGGGCTGTGCAGAGAAGGGAACAGAGCTCAGGAAGGGTCTGAAAGAAGCAGCTGAGGGAGCTGGGGGGCTCAGCCTGGAGAAAAGAACACTCAGGGGGGACCTTCTCACTCTCTACAACTCCATAAACAGGAGGGTACAGCCAGGTGGGCTTCCAGGGAACAAGGGACAGGACGAGATGAAATGGCCTCAAGTTCTGCCAGGGGAGGTTTAGATTGGATATTAGGCAGAGCTTCCTCCCCAAAAGGGTTTTCTAGTCCTGGCACAGCTGCCCAGAGCAGTGGTGGAGTACCTATCCCTGCACGTATTTAAAAGATGTATGGATGGGGACACAGTTAGAGGTGGGCTTGGCAGTGCTGGAGGATTGGCTGGACTTGATGATCTCAGAGGGTTGTGATTAGAATAATCAGTAACTCTTTAAAGTTCTTGAAAATACCTTTTTTTTTAGGGGGGCGGGTTGTAGGGCATATTCTGTTATTATTGAGAGTTCCTTATATCTAGTTGAAATATTTCTTCTTGCTTCTTATTGTGATTTAGGTTCGTTGCCTCCCATCTAATGTGCACATCGGTAAGAAAAGTCTGTCTTCTCTGCAGTCTCCCATTAGGTAGCTGTGGACAGCAACAGAATCTCCCCTTTGCCTTTTCTTCTTTTTGCAATGCTGTGCTCCAGTCTTCTGCCATTCTGACAGTCTCCACTGGATTTACTCCAGTATGTCAATGTCTGTCTGGCACCAGGGATCCTGGTTAACTCAGTATTAAGTGACAAATTGAGAGGAATAAGAACTCCTCTCATAACTGCTGACTCCATCTTGCTCAGTCCTGTACGTGGCTCATTCGCAGTGCTGAAATAGCACACTGTTGACTCTTTATCAATAGAACATTTCCCTATTTCTGCAAACACATTTTTAAAGTACCAGATAAGACAACAATTTTGTTTTACTATATACGACAGACAATGTTTTGGAACATCACAAAAAACATCTCTCTACCCCTGCCAGAAATGTCCATGAACCTACATATTTTTTCAAAAGAATTTCTAAAGAAGTTGTTTATGACAACTTCTCATGAAATTTACTGCAAGCATTAGAAGTCTTTGCTAGCAGAAGTACATTATAAGAAAGACAACAGGAATCTGTCAGATCCTATCCATCAGTAGTATTTAAGTTCATGGCACATAACTCTATGGATTTTACAAACTAAAGAAGAAAAGTTATCTACAGGTGTTATAGTCATCATAATAAAATTCCCTGCATCATAGGTTATGGATTTTTAGAATACACATTTAGAAGAAATTAAGAATAAAGTCAAAGGATGATATCCCTGAACCTGAATTCTCATGCACAATCACCTCAAAGATTGATGAGTCAAGAAACCACAATGAGTAGCTGAGCACATGTAAAGATAGTGTAACTACAAGGGGTAGAATGAGACCCTTGGCAGCCATGGTAACAAGAAGCTCCTCTTATGTAAGGCAGACAAAACAGCTCAGAAAAGCAACATCAGCTAGTTTGGTGATGGAAGATCTAGCCATGAAAGCACCTTGCTAAATACTTCTGTTTAATAATAAAAGGAAGAGCAAGATAGAATCCCCAAACTATGCCATGCAAGACTGAAGACATGCTTTTAGAGGAAGCCACTCCTGTAGGTCTTGTGTTTGGGTGGCACTGTGGTACATACCTATTGTGCAGGCTACAAAATAGACTCTGGATGACTGCACCTGAATATCAAATCTATGGCAATAGGCTACCAGTAAGCCTAGGAAAAGAAAGAATAGTCACTACATGCTTTCGACCTAGTCACACACTTCATCATAAAAACAAAACCATCAAACCAGCGAGGAACGTTCAAGAATTTTTTTGTCCCCCAAAAACCTTCCTTGGCACCCTGTGTTTAAGCACCATGACAACATATCCAGGAGGCTGCACAATTTACAAAACAGTTATCTGATAGTACAAGCCCCATGCATTGAAAGCACTCCAAAGGTAAAATAAACAGCTACAAATGTGCAGATCATAGATAAAAATGTCATCCCATCCCTACTAAACATTTGTAAAAATACAGCATTCACAAAAAGAGCAAGAGTAAGTTCAGCCCTTCAAGCTGGTATTGAAGACAGTGGAATTTTATGGTTAATGACTATGCCTGCTGCAGGCTTTGGGAAGAAGGGAAGACCAATGGGGATGACAGAGTTCATATTTCTCAAAATACAAGAAAGTAAACAAATTATTTCTCAGAAGAAATCTGAAAGCCAGAAGGTGCATAATTTTATCACCTGCAGTGATGCCACGTATAGTCCTATATACTATCTAAAATCAAATTTGAGAGAAGGTATGGTAGAAATCCTGGATGTAGTGTGACTAACAGGAAGTTTTGAGTGGTCAGGCATCTTTACATAAACTGTGTCCAAATGGACAAATAATTTCCCCTATCACCGTACTATTAAAGATGCTTTATAGTATAGAATCAGTTCCTAAATCAACTCTTGTGTTTTCTCTACATTTCTTGACATCACTGCATGTGAAACTGAACCATAAGGTTAATGTGCATTTTTCTTATTGAAAAGGTGAACAGCGCACAAAAAAACCCTATACGTGAAAATTTATCAGAATTATAGTAGTCAAAGCAAACCTACCACTTGAAGAAGGAGTACAAGAGGAATAAACTAGTATGACAATACAACATGTAAAATTCTTAAAATACTGAACAATACCTGGAACTAAAATGTCTCCAAATCCTAGGAGAGAAAAAGGCCTGTCACATAGAGCCAATGGTGAGGAATTCAGTCGTGGAACCTTCAGCACCATTGGGAGCTTGGAATGAGAGAGACATATGTCTGATGAAAAACATAGTGACACTACCAGAACTTGTTCCTGTTGTACTCAAACTGCAGGCTTCAAATACAGCAAATGTATCTTTTTACACAATCATTACATACAATGTTACTGACAACTAACAAAATACATTTAAGATGGGAGCAATGAAATACTTTCTAAATACTATGTTAATTTCAAACTCCTCACATACAATTGGGTATCAACTCTGCTTTAGCTGCAGGTATGTACAAAATTCAGGTAAGCTGCTACACGCATAAGAAATAGTAATTTATACAGTTAATTTATCTGGGTGCAATAAAAGTATCAAAAGACCAAGACATGAATAATTTTAAAAAGTCATTTTTCAAATCACTTTAAAGACACTTTCCTGCCCCCAGTGTTCCTATTTATTATATAATTTGCAACGTAAGGCACAGTATGCCATGGTCCATTGCAAACCTGTATTCTCTTTATTATAGTTTATTTTCTTTTCTTGTATAATAATTTTATATACTTATACTTTCATTGCTGTTTTATACAATTCATTCTGTGCATAAAGTTGAATCCAAAGGGATACTAAAGGGGTAGAGGAGAGAAGAACAAAGAAAGTTAAATAAATTAGTATGGACTCTGTGTATTGATGCTGCAAAAAACTATTTTCTTTGCTATTTTCACACGTGACACTATAACATTCATTGCTGAAATAGATCCAATTAATCCTTAAATTAACAAAAGCAGGTTTTCTTACAGATTAATTTTTTTGTTTTGCTCACTATATGTCACTGTCTCCTACATCTCACATACTTTCCTCCCTGAGTCAGTCACATCTTGTAAGGTGTTCATGCAATTGGCTGCTGTCCAACGGTGCAAACCCACTGAACACTGACTTCTGTTTTCTTCTGTCTCCAATTTGTGTTTCTCTCCTTTACCTATAGCCTCAGCTTTTCATGAAGCAAATGTCAGAAAAGGGAAGGAGGGGGAAGAGACAGACTGATTATATGTTTTATCTCTTTAGGAAAAGATGCTTATGCCTAATTAGCAGCAAGTTACTACTTACAGATGTGGCCATGTTTTTGTGAAGCTGAGCTAATCAGCTTTCTTATATTGAAACCACGTCAAAAAAAGATAAAGGAAAACCAAAGCTGGTGTGATGAACCATAAGTCTGCTTTGCCCCTCCAGAATAAACATTCAGGAGCATTTATTCCCACATTAAGTTCTTTGATGACTAGCATCTTCATTTCAGCTTTGTGGTGTTGAATTTGAAAGAAGTTAAAAGTGTAATAGTTGAAAGTTAGTGCCAGATTTTCAGACAACATGGAGTACCTTTTCATGAGTGGCAGAATCAGACGGGCCCGCAGCTACCTCCACCATTATACTCTCCCCAGTCTAAAGAAAAAATGGGAAAATTGTAAATCAGCACTTCACTCAGCAGCTCTGGGATCATTTAAGAACACACAGAATTTGCTCTGTGGGCAGCAGGCAGTAGAGAAGCACCTTACCTTTGTAATAAAAGGTGTGATAAATACAAAGAATACATCATACACAAAAAGAACCAGGAGGAGTAAGGTACAACCCTGAAGGAAGAGACAAGATATTTGGTATTTACACACTATGCATTACCAAACAGCAAAGAATTAATAATTAGAAGGCTATTCAAAGAAAAAGCTAACAAAAACTAAAACAAGTCATTCATATATTTTTCTTAATTCCTAAATATTTTAGATGGACGAATAGGGCCTTGCATGCACCATATAAAAGAAAGTAATTCTTAAATACAAAATTACATGTTAGTGCCCAAAATTTTTATCATGTAAAATCTGGAAATGATGCCACTTCAATTTTCTGGGAAATATGAAGAAGCTCTGCACTGGAGGATGCCAGGCATAGCTTGAAACACTATACATGAATTTACTGTCAGTCTATACAAACTTATAGGTGAAGATAATTTGAAGCAAGAGTTTGAAGAGCTGCTTAAGGGGCAACTAAATGACTAATACTGATTTTTGTCTTAGGATACTGACTAAGCTCAGAAAGATTTGAAAAAAACACTAGACTGGTGCATTAGCTGTATGTCAATTTGAAAACCAAATCAAACCAACCAAAATAAACAAAAAAACCCTCAACAAAATAACCAAATACCAAATTCATAAATAAATGGGTGGTACGTGATTTACTAGTCAACACTCTACAGAATCTACAGAACAATCACATGCCACTTATTAGTCTTCATTATACTTGTTGGATCCCTTTTTTCCACACTACATATGAATGGAAGTGCATTTCCAAGGCAACATACTCCATTACAAGTGACTCTCTGTTCAAACTCATACATGCAAACTTCTCTTTAATTTTCTCCTTAAAGTCTTTAACTTCTGTTAAACTTTCGTACCTTAAATGTAGGCAGGCGAATTGTTTTCAACATGTAAAGACAGAAAGCAATTCCTAAAGCATCTTGCAGAACCCACGCCCACCTTAAAAAGAGGAGAGTAACATTTTTGCAGAAAACAGTAGGAAAGGCAGACCAAGCCTTGTTGTCACTAAGGACCTGCTTGCGACAAACCACTCCCCCACCTTTATTCAAAGTACTTGCTTGAAATTGACATTGTTGTCAGCATGAATTTACAAATGGGAAGTTGTTCTTCATCAGCCTGATAACCTTCCACGAAGAAGTGCCTGGGAGACGAGGGAAGAACTGTGCGATAGTGTCTATCTAGACTTCAGTAAGGCTTTCCACTGACAATCTTACATAAAATCCCCACAGAGAAACTGTACAAGCTGAATGAACAGTAAGGCAGACTTAAAACTGGCTGGACAAGGTCAGTGGATACCGAAATGGGAACTGCTGGGGTCCTTTGTCCTGTGTATAGGTGTGCACCCTTGTGTGCTGAGGCAAATTTACATCTGGGGCTGTTTTTCAATTGTGTTTTGCAAGCTGAGTATAGAAGTGCTCTTTGCTTTACTCTCAACTGCTAGGGCCAAAGAGAAGTAGGATCTGAGACAAACACTAAGGTTTCCCAAAAGTGCTATGGTCTAGGTACAATGAGAGATGATGCTGTTGCATCAATACCTGTGTACTTGCTGATGGAGCTTTGTGCAGGAGACACTCAGGCCCACTTCAGTTCTGAGGCAGAAAATGGATCCAAGTCCTAAATATTGCAGGTTGGAACCCCTCTATAGTACTGCTCTAAACCTCAGTGTAACACTTCTCTCTCTAAAAGGTCTTTCAGAATTGATGATTCCTGGATTTGAGTTCTGTCATTGGATGATCCACACAGAACACAGATCCCACAAAAGCAGTAGCATGCATTCAAAGCACAAGTCAGACATCTTTGGTATCATCATCAGAAACATAAGCCAGCATTTCAGTTCCAATACTGAACCCCCAATAGAGGAACCAAGAAGATGAACACAATCTGTATACATGGGGAAATTGGAATATCCGGGAGTGAGGTAAGAGGTAAAAAACCCCAAACAAAAACAAAACCACAAACCTCCACAAAAGATCCACCTCAAACAAAAGTAGTAAGAACATATTACAGTTAGGTACTAGAGCAACACCGGGTGTAGAGAATTACTGACTCATATCAGAAAATTGAGAGAAACTAAAGATCTGACAATCTTACCAGTTCTTATTCTCATGAAGAAATAAGTTAGACAACTTGTGTCCAACTTTCCATATCACTTCTGAAAAGCTGTCTTAAGTCAAAGAGATCAGAATACTGACTGAGACTCAGAGAAATTCAAGCTTAACAAGAGACAGTATGTAATTTAAATGAACAAGAAAATGACGAAGTACATAAGGAACAACTAAGAATTTCTGCCTGTCTCTACTTTTTTTTCCTGTCATTCCTAACTTCTGGATAACATGTAGACTTCTGTGGATGTCAGTTACTTACACTATAAAGCGTATTACAATTTTTAGCACAGAAACTAAAATGTACACTTACTGATCTTCATTTCTGAAGATTCCCCAGACTATGCTGACAGAGATACAAAATACTGCCAAGAACAACATCCGGACCTGGGGACGCTTGTGAAAATAAGGCAAGTTGTTGTCTGGGATTCTGAAAAAGAAACACACCAAAGCTACAGTTGCCTATGTATATAGCCTCTTCCTTATAAACATTTTGAAGCATGAAGCCACCTTTTAAACTCCACACCTACCCAACAGTATAAAAACCCGATTTCCCCTATCAAAATTTTGAAAGTTGCCACATACCTACATTTTCCCAAGGGGAATCTTCTTACAAAAGGAGACAGACAACTGTAAAGACCAATCGAGGCAGCCAGGCAGAATATTCCTATTATAAGATAGACTGAGGGGAAAAAAGTATTAAGTCCAAGTAGGATAAGGCAAGAGATGCTTGTTCCATATCTTGGCTGAATAAAGAACAGACAGTCAATAACACTTATTGAGAAATAAGGTTTACATTTCAACAGTGAATGGTAAATTCAGAGATGTCAAATGATTGAATAGATTCGTGCTCTTTAAGTATCTAATTCTAGCTCCTTTTTCCCAGATGTACTTTATGCAATACCTACTTAATAGATTCGTGCTCTTTAAGTATCTAATTCTAGCTCCTTTTTCCCAGATGTACTTTATGCAATACCTACTTAAACAAATCAAAACCTCTATCCTAATCTTCTTAAAGTAAGTCAAAAGCCTCAAAGGCAATCTATGGTGAAGCATTTATCTTCTCTTTATGAGTATACAGGAGTGTTGTAAGTGAATATTAAAATCCCTCAGTAGCAAAATGAATCAATACAGATGGGATGCATGTTTCACTACTTCCTCAGAAATACAAAGAAGCATTAGACTGTCGTGGGTTTTTTTGGTCAATCTGATAAGTGATCAATAGAAAATTATATTCTTTATAAAGATCAAAAAAAAAGATCTTTGATCTTGACTTCAAATTGAACAATAATAGACAAATGAATAGGTCTGAGAACACCTTTAACAAAAATAAAAGGTGGAAAATACGAAGTCTGTATCTGAGAACACCTTTAACAAAAATAAAAGGTGGAAAATACTAAGTATTAAGTATCTACTTAATAGGCTTTAATATTTGAAAGAAGCTTTATGACCAACCTCACAAAAAGAAGGATTAGAAATCTACTCAGTGAGTTTTCTTACAGTACTTTAAAAGAATATTGGGATGAAGACACATGACAAAAGAGAGATGTCTCCTTATTATTTTCACAATAAAATGTTCTTTAACGATGTCAGCCTTGTGATAATGAAGATGTATCAATACAAATACAACCTTAAGAGTACCTAAATGGTCATAGAAGAAATAAAGGAGGACGAGCATTGAGCAGCACATCACTACGAACACACAGATCATTACGGGAGTCACATCCACTGTTTCATCATCATGTTTCTCCACCCCGTCATCACGCTTGTGCTTCATGTACCTCCTGAAAGATTAACATGGCTACCATCAGTTCATTCCTTCTGCAACAAAATACACAAGGATATTGAATCCTCAGCAAAGGACACAAGGGGTTGAAAACACGTCACAACACCAATGCCTGCTTTGACTCCCACTCAAGTCAGAGGAACACCACATTTTCCATGGATGTATGAACATCAGCTGTAATGCAATGCAAAACCAGTAACTGCTGTGTTAACTTATCTAGAGTACGATTTCATTTCATAAAAACGCAACTGGATCCTGAAAACTACCACAGAATAATTTGCTAACTTCAGAAGAAATCCTTTAATCAGGTTGTGTGTACAAAATAAATGTTAGAAATTACCTCCTTCTCCCAGTCCCACCTACTGATAAAAGTCACCATAAAATTTCATTTAAAAATTGATAACAAACACAGCATTTGTTAGCTATCCAATCAATTTGATTTGCCCTACACCAGTAAAAGAAAATTTTATTATTTTTTTACAAAGTATTTTTGTGGTGAATTTTTGCAAAAGCCCAAACAAGAAGTCTATTACATAATAACTTTCTTTTTGACTTTTTCAAATGTTTGGTCTTTTGACATGGCAAAATCCTAAAATGATTTACAAGCAATTTATACTCTAATGATTTCCTACAGTGACTAAACCAACGCAAGGCTCAGGGCCTTTCAAACACCATATCAGCATTTTTCCATTCTGACTACAGAGTCTCCCAGCCTCACTAGCAGAGCTGCCAGGTGATGCTTACATAAACACTATGTATTTTTTTCTTCTGTGAAAAATACGTGAAAACTGGTATACTGCATTCAGTTACTCACTTTTTCACATCTCTGCTTCCTGCCCAGTAGCCTCCAATTGCAACAGTCCCCACGGCCATGACAAAGATAATCACCATGTTGTAGTCCAGCACAGGCTCATTTGGTGCATACATTGCTCCTTTCACTGAGCTGCCAAAACTCTGTGGAGGTAAATACAAGTTAGGAAGGACATCGAAAAAGCCACCTTAGCAAAGGTGCACTTATTTAATTTTCACTAAGCAACCACAGAATCAGGCTTTACTATAAACATGTAAGAGACATCTATTGGCTCTTCTATTAGTGATACTTATTTTCAGCACCAGCCTGTATTTTGATATTATTCCAATTTTCAGCACCAGGCTGTATTTTGATTTTATTCCAAAGATGTGAAATAACCTCTCGAGAGATTTGATTTTTTTTCCCAAAACACAGTAATGCAATCTTCACGAATACACTCTCTACAAATTCAAAGCTCTTAAGGTGGACTTAATAATGTTGAGCAATGACTCATTTACATGACATAATATAAATTAGAGCTTTTAGTATCAAGTTTACCTTGCCAATATCTAACATATCAGTATAGCTAAGCAGAGCCACAGGAATATCAATCTCTTCATACTGACTCCTATTACCTCCAGGAGGAACCTGAAAGACAATTCAGACCAGGTAAAAATATGTTTATTTCTGCAAATACCTCTACTCTTTCAAAAGGGCTAAAGTTGCAAGTTCTGTTCCTGCTAATTTGAAAAATATTCTAGAAGGAACTTAATGACAGCAAACACTCAAAAGTCAAATTATATGCCTGTTCCCAGCAAAACTGAAGTAATCTAAGACTGTAACAGCAAAAAGCAGCAACGAAATTTCAAGCAGTATCTTTTACACATCAGGGTCACGGGTTTATGCCTGATGTGTGCCTCTAGTATTGACCAGGACTCAAATCTGCTAATTTTATTTTCAAAACACAAAATACATGCTGTTGATGCTCCAGCTGAATCTAGGCACTAGATTCAGTGTGGTAGTATGATGGAGTCACAAACCAACCTCATCCTTTGACTCCAGTGTTTCATTTGGAACAAGGGTAATTCTGAGTCTTTAATTTGAATGTCACATGAGCTCCATGCCAACTCTTCCTACTTAAATGAGTGCCTCTAGTTTCATTCATTCTTCCATCAGATATGTGGTTTCCACACATAACTATGCAACACATATACATGCAGAAACACACATGCATTATTTAAAGAGAAACATCAAATACCAGCAATGTGCACTGAAGACAAGACAATATCTAGCATCAGAGGAGTATCAGCAGCACAGGAACATAAAAAGCAACTTACCAGTCTCTCTCTACTAACAATCAGCAGCCCACGAGCCCCATTTATCTGAGCAAGCCTCACTTTCTCATAGAAAGTGCAATTTCCTCGCATCACCATGGGGATTTGATTATTAAATCCCCCATCAGGTACATCAGAAGGAGAACACAAAACAGATGCTGTCTGATCCTGCAGTTGCAAGAGTGACTGAAAAAAAGAAATGAGATAAATACAAATATATAACATAAAATAAAAGAAATCAAGATCAGAAACCAGAGTTTCTACAGAGTAATTTAAAACTTTCCAGTAATGGAGTGGTATTCTCAGAGCAACATGAAAGCTGAAACAGCGCTGCCTTCTCTATTATGTAGGGTCCTGCCTTGTTTCGCCTTACTGTACAGAATTCTGCTGGTAATAAAATTTGGGATATGACCTTCACTTGCATTTATTTTCCTCAGCATCGTTGCTGTTCTGATGCACACAGCCAGGATGTGGGAGGAGGACTGCAAGGTTTTATCTTTGCTAGGGTGGCAGAGTGGCAGGCTGGGATGATGGAGGGTATGAACAGCTAGAAACCAAAACACAGGCTCGGGAAAAGTACAGAAGCATAGGCAATAAACTTCCATGTTGAAACCTACTGTGTCCAGTGACCTGAGATTGTTGCAAGTGTGTCCCAATTCTTTAGTTTTGGCCCTCCTCAGGCCCAAAGGCATCTAATTTGGTGTGTTTCAACAGGAACATCCCAAAGACACTTCAAGGTTTTAGAAACAACACTGGCACGAATTGTTCCTTGCAAAATCTAAACAACCACCAGCATCTTTGCCCAGTTCTATTTGTAAGTTACCTGAAAACTGCAATTATCTACCAAACAACTAAGCTGTGCTAAGAGAAGCAGGTCTCAACCCTTGCTGAGCTGAGCTGTTAGATTTGAGAAGAGTCAAGGTAAAGTTATAACCTGAAAAAATGACACATGGAACAGTTTGTATTAGAAATCCACAAGTACAATATACAATACCAATGTAATGGACTCTACTGTTTTAGGACGGAAAGGGAAGGGTCAGGTTGTCAGTAGCTTCAACCTTTTTCAGAAAACTGCTGTCTCCAGCCTGACCTCTAGAGAAAGTGAAAGGCTCCTATCCACACTTCCTGGTTGTCCAAGTTTCAGAGCACAACACAAATGCAGAGTGAGCTCAGAGCGGTGCACTGCATCGCCTCAGTTAGTGAACTGTACTGCTGGAGTACTGAAGGAGGAGGAGGAATAATGTGAAAGAAGGGAAAAGCAGGAAAGAACCAAGGATGGAGACAGGGACAGGTAAGGGATATAGCATACACTACTCAAATGTCTGTGCAAGCTATTCTGGACTATATCGACTCCTGCAGAACTACTGTGATATGACTCTAGTGAATTTTTATGAGACTGATTTCAACAAGGTGTCTACAGTACAGTCTCCAACTCTCATAAGTACCACAGTCAGTCATGCATGTGCTGATTCACATTACACAGTCAGGGCAAGTGCAAGAGTTTATCAGCTGAGTCTATACAAGGCTAAAACAACTATTGATGTACCTAGGGACTGATCTACAGTTGCAATAAACTCACCAGAAATAACTGAGACTTGCCTATACATTGCTAAGGAACTCTAATAATTCTGTGGGACATCAATCGGCTGAATAAAATGAACCAAGTATCAGTCAACTACATCTTCCCCTATTAGTAGCTCATTCAAAGTGCGTTTGCTGATTTCATCATTCAGTGCCAGTAACTTTCTCACAGAGAAGAGTGAAGACTTTACTCAATTTTCAGCTCATACAGCTTTGGATAATGCAGCAAAAGCTTGGCACAGTTTATGACTACTTAATCTTACACTTGACACTGAGAAAGCACTAAAGGACACAGTTCACTATATAAGAAAAGCCATGTGATATCTTCTTGTATCATGCTGATGTAAAAAATCCTTTGCAAGCCCAGATATGTGCTATTTTAATTTCATTGATCACATCATTGAAAAGGAGTATTTTTGTTTTGAACAGCAATAGTCATTATCTCTGCACAATGCCTGGAAATGAACACCACCATCGTAGCACTGCCTAGTGATCTTAAGAGATAAAAAGTTTTTTAAGCAGAGCAAACAAAGCAGTTGGTTCAAAGTCTACTAACCTAAGTAAGAAATCAGAAGTTTCCTTGTAACAAAGGCATTTTTATACATTTTTTCTCATCAGTTAGCTAGGTACTTACAGCTTTACCCAGATCATGTGGCAAATGGGCCCACTGAGAGTTGAAGAGAATACAGTAGTCTTTTCCTTTGCTGCTTCCCTTCTCTGAAAGGACATGTACCATCCCATACTCACAGTACACCTGAAAATGTAACAAAAATTTCACAAGAATTTTAGGTTACATAAAATATCAGAAGTGAAGGGAGTAACTTGCTGTTGACTGGCCTGCTTTGTAGTTTTAAAGAAAACCAAAACATTATACAAAGTTTCCATACCTGTGCAGAAACTACAATGGAATTTGTTACTATTTCCATCATGCTTCAAAGGAAGACTTCAGATACATTATGCAGATTCCCTCCTACACAGCAATTGGTCAAAGAATCAAATGAAACAATATTGGATGTGTTTAAAGAAAAAAAACTAAAACCAACAAACCAAAAAGCCAACCTCAAACAACCCACCTAAACTGGTGCACATATGTGTATATAACCACAGCCAAGGGAAAGAAGCTGGACTAATGCAGAACAGATATGAGACTTGGAGTACGCTGCAGCCAATCCAGAGGAGGCCATGGAGATGGTCCAAGGACTAGAGCCCCTCTGCTCTGGAGCCAGGCTGGGAGACCTAGGGATGTTCTGGAGAAGAGAAGGCTTCAGGGAGATCTCAGAGTCCTTTCCAGTGCCTAAAGGGGCTCCAGCAGAGCTGCAGAGGGGCTTGGGACAAGAGGACAAGGGGGGATGGCTTCCACTGCCAGAGGGCAGGGATAGATGAGATATTGGGAAGGAATTGTTGGTTGTGAGGGTGGTGACGCCATAGCACAGGTTGACCAGAACAGTGGGTTGTCTCATCCCTGGAAGTGTTCAAGACCAGGTTGGATGCGGCTTTGAACAGCCTGGCCTAGCCCACCCCACGTCAGAGGCCCGAATGACTGGAAGCTGGCCAATGTGACACCCATTCACAAAAAAGGTGGGAAGGAGGATCCCAGTAATTATAGACCGGTCAGTCTGACTTCAGTACCTGGCAAGATAATGGAACAATTTATACTGAGT
>VXBB01010864.1:95039-118596 GCA_013399915.1 Illadopsis cleaveri | reverse complement strand
AGGAGGGCAACAAAGCTGGTGAAGGGCTTGGAAAACAAGCCATATGAAGAACGTCTGAGGGAGCTGGGGTTGTTTAGCCTGGAGAAAAGGAGACTCAGAGGTGACCTTATCACTCTCCATAACTTCCTGCAGGGTAGTTGTAGACAGCTGGGGGTTGGTCTCTTTCTCCAGGCAGCAACTGACAGAACGAGAGGACACAGTCTTAAGCTGCGTCAGGGGAAATATAGGTTGGATATTAGGAAGAAGTTTTTCACTGAAAGAGTGATTAAATACTGGAATAGTCTGCCTGGGAAGGTGGTGGAGTCACCATCCTTGGATGTGTTTAAAAAGAGACTAGATGTGGCACTTGATACCATGATCTAGTTGAGGTGTTAGGGCTGGGCTGGATTCGATGATCTTGAAGGTCTCTTCCAACCTACACATTCTATGATTCTGTGACTGATCTAAGGTCTCTTCTCAGTCAAACCATTTCATGATTCTACAAATAAGTCACCAACTCCTGAAAGTACAGCCTGAAAAAATGATCAGTTCTAGATTCGCATAAATCCAAAACTCAACCCTGGATACCTGCGCTGATGATGTGGCAAGACCCACAGCAGCTCTTTTCTGTACTAGGTAACACATGTAGACTCTTAAGTCTACCTACTGCATTTACTTATAACTGCTTCAGGGACCAGTTGTCACTGTTGTCAAAACTCCAATATTTGCAACAATATAAGTAGTGAAGATTACATATCTAAGATTTATAATTAAAGGCCTGTCCTGGGTCTGGCTGGGATGGAGTTAATTTTCTTCATAGCATCTCGTATGGTGCAGTGTTTTAGTTTTGTGCCCAAAACAATGCTGATAACAAACGGATGTTTTAGCTATTGCTGAACAGTGTGCAGAGTGTCAAGGCCGCCTCTTTTCTTGACCCTGTTCACCCAGTGAATAGATGCCCAAGAGGTTTGGACGGGTGTGGGAGTCTACCTCACTGGGACGCAGGGTCAGACAGACATCACCTCTAACAAGCCAAGCCTTAGCTTCAAGCCCTGGAAAACATTCATCTCAGGGCGAGTCTGAGATCTTCTCCCAAGAGCCTTTGAAGTTGTTATGTTAATTAATCCAAGTTCTACTTCCCTACTGGTTACTTGTATTCCATATATGGTATTGTTTCTAGAACATTTCACCCCCAAGACTATATATTGTTACTTCTCCCTTGTTTCTGATGTTTTAGAGCTTGTNACCCCACCCCAGGGGTCCCCAATAAACCCCTCGTTGCCAAACCTTGGAAGAGTCCCTCCTTTCTTCCACCGCCATCGACACGCTAACACTCTCGGTCGGCCAAAAACCACAGGATTGTTTCAGTGCTGGGGCTAACCGAGCCGACGATACAGGCAGCTAGTCACCGCAACATCCCTATACTGTGTTTGGTTTCTAGGCATTGTCCCTATTTTTATTTCTCATTAAAATAATTTTCTTTTCAGGCACTCCATTGTTTCTGCTCCTTTTTCTTATTTCACGCCAGGCTCACCCTGAAGTCAGGAGACTCAAAGATTTGTCACAGCCACCCTCACTGTGACAGAAGGGGTCACAATCAGGCAGATGATTTGACAAAGAGATATTCCATACCCATAGCATGTCACGTTCATTTTTATAAAGAGGTTAGCTATCTTTTGCATCATGTACATGTTAGAATTGTCCTGAAAAACTCTGGAAACTGAGATAACAGAACCCAGATCCTGTAGTAACACAGAGAAAGAGAACAAGAACTACAGCAAAAATAAACATAGTAAGATGCAGCAAATCTATGAGTTTTAGACATCTCAGTTGTGATACACAGTATGTAACCTGCTTGTTCAGTGAACTGCTCACACTACATCTACCTGCAAGATGTGCTGATTTTAACACAAATATTTTCAGCTTCCCATCCCTGCCAAAAAATACACAGCAAACACAGTAATTTCCTCATTATTTTGGTTATGTCAGATTGTACCAGGCCATTTCCCAGCAAAACGGAAAGATCTGAGGGCTCGCAAGTAGATACTAGCAAACACTTCCTTAACACAGACTTTTTCCCAGATCTTCTTATTCTTCATGATGAGGTCTGTTCTTTTAAATGTCTACTATAGTTCCCTTCCCTGTATATAGTGACACAATTTTGTGAGTACTAGGCATATTCCTCATCTACCCAAAAAGCTAAACCAAAATCACCTACAAGGCTATATATACAAATACACATACATATGTATGTTATGTATGTATGCATATACATAATGTGCAAAATGAAGTACTTTTGTGGAATTGATGCAGTTGCAGTTGTCTGTTTGTACACCAAGTCCTAGCAGACGTTTACCCAGGGAATCAGAAAGTAGGAAGACAAACAACAGTGAAACGCATACAACTACCCTATCACTAGTGGTGGTTTTCTTTAACTCTAATTAGTGGTCACTTCATTCTCATATTAACTGAGCCAAAATAATTGTAAATCCTCCCTGATCTTGGAAATGGTTGAAGTAACACAAAGCGTATAATAAAGTCTGCTTGTACTGTTTTAAGGACTCTGAAATAAATTCTCCTGGCCATTTCTAAGTGGCAAACAGGTCCCTTGCAAAGCTTCTCCCTCTGACAAGAGGCTCTTGTCCTTGCTTGAACAAGAAGGCATCAGAGCATTGCTTTAACAATCAGCCATCAAGTTCTACAGGACACTTCTGTGCTCCTCAGGGCAGCAACACTGGGATTGCAGGCTCTGTCTTGGGAGGACTGTCAGGCACCATCTCCACTCATTGAAAAAGTGTAAGTTAAAACATCTTTCCTTTATACAAAATACTGAACATTAGCTCCTCAGTTTGAAGTTTGCTCATATACATTGTGTAACCATCTGGTCAGGTCTGAACATGAACACATTAAGAATTCAATTTCAGATTAAGATCTGATCAGCTGCTGCAAAAAGATTTTAATGCTTCAGACAAAAATACATTAAGATACAAAAGTAGTGCTCAGAAAGCAGGACAAATCCTAACTTTTAAAATGTAATTCAATTATACAAATCCAGATCAATGCTTCTTTTTGGAGGAGAGTCTTGCTGATCTTCAGTTGCTGTTCTAGAGCCTCAAAGTGCTCTTACAGCAACTTCAATGTTCAAGTAGTGCTGTCTGGTAATAGATTATTAGATAATAATTATTATTAAAGGACAATGCTGAGAGCAAATGCAAATCATATATGTATTTTAGCTTCATACAAACTATTAGATAGTCAGGAAAAATTTGACCACATATTACATGTAGCAGTCTCAAAATACTATTTCAGCCCAGTGATTTGGAAACCCAGTCTTTAGGAACACCAAACAGTGTTAATGTGACTGGATTATTCCTGTTATCCTTTTTGTGTTCCCAGAGCTTTTGTTTCCTAGTGTAACAGGAAGTTTCTCCATTTTATTGAGGACACTTGCTAGTCCTTATCTAACTTTCACTTAGCACTTACAAGTTTGTTTAAAAACATACATAAAATATCTGAAACATACATAAAATATCTGAAACGTACAATAAATGATCTGGTTCTCATCTGAACTAGTCACACATTTGGTTTCCAATGGAACACTGTCATTCATTAGTAACCCCAGGACACAGGACGAGGACAAGACTATCAATTCACAACCAGCAGGAGGTACGAAAAAACCAAAACCACCAACGAACCAAGCAAAAACCCCTCAAACAAGCACCTCCCTCCTCCCCCCCTCCACCATCTTATCTTTCTACCATCCCCCTTTGTGTCATGCTCCTATCTACCCACACACCCAAACTCCTTCCTTACCATTCTTCCTTCTCTCTTTTTCCTGATCAGCACTCAAGCAAAACTGAAATCATTGACTGAAGATATGCACTATTGCTCTGCTTTAGCTTTCCCCAATGAAATCACTTTGTGCCTATTGGAACTGATGAAACTTTGTTTTGGAGAGAAATATAACACCATATCCCTAATCATCGCTGCTACTAATTAGGAAGTTGTGACAAACTAATTTGTCAACATCTAGTTTAACATTCATAACCTAAACACATCAATGATTTAATAATTATGCAGTTAAACTCTTACAAATACACTTTAAATATCTGTTTCTTCACCTAGCAGCTGAGGAACAAGATGCTACAGATAACTGGAGTCAGCAACAATGTCCTGTCTTAACATGCTTGTTCAAAAATCCATTAAAAGAATCAATCAGTCTTATTTCTCTCTCTTTATTTCAAACCCTACTACACAGAAGTTACCATGCACCCCTAGGAGACACACAAGGTAAAAAGATGTTTTTTTGAAAACTTTTGAGAATCACAGAATGGTTTGGGTTGGAAGGGACCTTTAAAGGTCACCTTGTCCAAACCCCTGGCAAAGGGCTGGGATATCTTCAAGTAGACCAGACCCTGTTCAACCTGGCCTCGAACATTTTCAGGGAACAGGGCACCCATCTCCTCTCTGGACAACCTGTGCCAGAGTTTTTCCACATGCATTGCAAAATTGGTCTTTAACACTCACAGTGTGCCCCGAGGCAATGCATTCTGCTGCAAGATGTCAGCAAAGCAGTAAAGAAATGTCATTGTAAAAATATACAGGAAGTAGAGACTTTTATATTTAGCTCTTCTGCACATAAACGGTCTTTGTTAACACAGGCAGCAATTTTTTTCCCTTTTTTATAATATTAGTGTTAACTAAGTCCTTTAGAACCAATGACATCTGTCCTGAAGCATGCGGGAGGTCATATCAATTATCTCAGTGCAGATTAAAGGCACTTGAACACAGTGCAAGTTTCCAAGATATCTGTGGAGAAAGGGAGACACTACTGTGCATATGCTGTGAGGAAACAAGAACTCCAACTCCTTGCTATGATGGACTTGCTAACTCATATCTCAGGTATCCAACTACAGCACCTAAACTACTTTCAACAGAAGCAAGTAATTTAGAAAAGTAACCTGTACTTATTATCTTGATTTTGACTTTCAAGAGTAACAAGCAACAGATGCAAATACAGTCACACACAAAAGAACAAAATAATGTTCCCTGCTTACTGTACATGGTCTAACTGGGCTTAGATAAGCAAACAAAACATGGACTAACTTATTTTGAATATTACATGTACAACTCTCTCCAAAATCTTCAGGCAGTTTTATACGAACTAACTACTGTGGTTGAAAAGCTTTCTGCGTATGGGAAACAATCAAGCTGCATAGTTAAAAGTTTTGCATCTATAAGATATATGGCATATATCTTTAAAACAAGAATAAGTACAGGGTGTATTGCTACATTTCTGTGGAGATAACCATTACTAGAACTCAGGAATAACTCCTAAAAGGCATCCAGGAGACAGTTATACACAAATTTGCTTTCTGAGCTATTTAATGGATGTTCTTCAAAGGGATATTAACGGAGTAAAAGGTTCCTAATGTGAAGGGCTCAAAACATTTTAGAAGCTATGTGGATTTGTGTGCCAAAAGCCAAATAAAAATCAAGCACGAGAGGAATTAAAGGCAATATGAGCAGGACTAAAAGCAGAAGAGAGAACACAGAGTTTTAGAAACTCTGTGGAGAATATAATCTGTGGATAATGTGGATTAACGGACATTTTTACAAAGCTATTATCACTTAGAATCAAAGCATAGTTCTGAAGTTTGTTCTTACCCACTTTGATGCGTCCAGTTTTGTTTTTATTCATGTCAGTACTTATGAGACAACAAAAGCTGAAAGCAGTGCTGCTGATGCGCTGGCATAGTGGCAACACTTATGATGATTTCTTATTCCTAGAGACCATTCCATATCCTAGATTAACCCAGGAGAAAATGCCATCTCATGTGCAGATCCTATACAATGTGACTACAACCTCAAAGGCTCTTTTCCAAGTGTTTGGATACCAAGACTAGCCTTTTTCAAACACAGAAAAACAACAGCTGCTGTGACAGTAAGGTATATTAAAATATTTGCTTCTTAATGATCCTGTGGCTTAAAAAACACACAATAGTGTATAATTAACACAAAAGGAAGTGTTTTCTATAAAGCTGCAAAACTGGAAAAGATTTTCACTCAACAGAAATGTAAAATCTGAGGGCAGAATTTAACAGACAAAAGAGCTAATCTAATGTTTGTGGTAACAGAAGGGCATGCTTGTTGGCTCTGAATCTCATCAGGGCTTTCCACAGATTAATGTATAAAAGAGAATAACACTCCCCAGGATTTTGCAGTGCAAGTTTTTTTAAGTGTATTAATGTATCTCAGAGGCAAGCACTGGACTTGCAAGTTAAATGATGGAAGAAGGTGGAGAGGAAGAATTCAGCTCACCCGTATTTCAAGAAACTGCAGTGTGAGTGACAGAGCCAACCAAATGTCTGTCTTTTCTTCCCTGCCTCTGGCCCTATAGTTACCTAGATGTTCTATAGGCCTTTTCCGCTTTCAGAGCTCCATTAACTGACCTGGTCAACCACATCTCAGAGAGATTCCACACACACTGGGAGCTGTGTTCCTTGAAGAAGGAATGAATCAGCTATCCTACTTTTACAGTAGGTACCGTGTGAGAGTTCCCAGGAGCAGGAGTCATTCTTTCCCATGAACTGCACTGATTCATTTCGAGACCAGCAACAGCAGGCAGCAAAGCTGCACTCAAATAAAACAGTCCTTCAACACTGTACACTGCAGAGAGCTACATATTCATAATGCAGTAATTCCAGGATAATAAATTGTCAGCCACCACCTTAATGCAGAATTTCAGACAGTCTTTCCAATTCTTTGGACCCGTATCATAGAGTGCCCTAATTTAAAATACAAACCCATCACCTCAATTCAATATATTTTGCTGAAAGCTGCTGTAGGGAAGGCCCGCTAGACCCAACACATTCGCTGCAGATCATGTTACTATGTTTGTCACTAGTCAAAGGCTCGCCTATCTGTTGTAGTTACAGGACAACTGAGGGGTAACAATGCCTGGAAGGAATAAGCACTTGAAGGCAATATGAGAACTCAAATACCAAAGTAAGATCTAAGTGCAGATTGACTTGTATCTATAAGATCACACCACTCTTAAAGTGTTCCCAGATGAGGACCCAGATTTGGAAGAGCCATGCTTCAGTAGCCAAGCTGATCCTTCTCCCTTAATCAGAATATAGAAGCAAATGTGGACACTACCTCCTCTTACCCCAGGGAAAACAAACAAACAAAAAAATTCCATTTTCCTGTTTCAAGGAGGGAGACAAAGGTATATACTCACCAAGGCCAGAGTAAGGCACTGAGAATAAGTACAGCTGGTGCACAGTAAATGCACAAAGCAGCTCCTGACAACAGCTGCCACCTCTGTCCTCTGGAATAACTCCAGCTATCAGTCACAGGGGTACCAAACCAGGACGAGTGCAGCAGAACACTCTTCTCTGCCTCATGCTAAGGAGGATGTACTATCCAAAACCATCCCAACAAGTGCAAGCACAAGTGATGCAGAAGTAATGCACAATATGAGGTATTCAAGAAGATTTTTAAAACACCAGCTGGACTAACAGAAACACATTGGCAGCACACAGTACATCCACTTTTCACTGCAGCAGCAGGACTATTTCAGCACCCTGGCCAGTCTGCCCAAGCTTACTCAAGTACAGTAACACTTCCACTGGACAAATATACCAAATGCTTACAGACAGCAATGTACTGTGATGCGTGGAGCTGAAGACGAGACCACTAAGTATCCACCAGAGAACTATCTCACCCACTGTCCTTCTGCACTGCCATGTGCTCACCTTCCCCAAACTGATGGATCAAACTGACTTCACGCCAGTCTTTGACTTGTTCTTGTTAATTAAATCTTATTAATTTGTGGGGCCTACACTGGCACTACCAGTCCCTGTGAAGCATCAGTGGAGATGACAAAATGCACAGGGCATGCAGGAGTATAATGAAGAGATAATGAAGATAAGGATAATGGATGAAAAAAGGGGATGATACAGAAATAAAGAAGTTAGCTGACAACCAGACTACTCTGTAACTAAAGATTACTGGCAAGGAATCAGTAAGGAGACAGACAGAGAAGAAAATATTAGAGTTCCATGTTAAGATCTTACCCCAGTAATATTCAAGAAGGCATAGTATGCTCCAAATTACCTAATAAACAGTCAAAAAGTCTAAATGATACATTAAATAACATTTCAAAATTTTCAGAACACAAAACACTGAACTTAAAAGGCAAAAGCTATGTACCATACAATGCAATTGCTAGAAATCCACTCTCTCCTGTATCAGGACTACATATCTAGTTCGTCACATCCTTAGAAATGTATCCCACAAAACTAATTAATATTTTAGTAATGACAATACAAAACAATAGAGTCAGGGTGAGCAGAAATCCCCTCTTTTCTGCTGAATGCTTCCTTATAGGGAGTCTTTCAGTCGGGATAAACCCAGAGTCGTCCCTGCAGTCTTCCGGCGCAGAGGCTCGGCTGCGCTTCCCTCCGTGGGGCTGCCTGGCGAGGACGCCGGGCTGGGCCCACGGGGGCCCCGAAGTTTTAAAAACTACGAGGAAAACGGTATTTACTAAGGAAAGAATAAAAAAGTCTCAAACAACCCCACAGACACAGATCGATCAACACTGCCAAATCACGGAGGGCAGGGCTGGCAGACCCATGCGCTCCGCTGCCTTCCTGCGGCCACGGCCCGCTGCGGGCGCGGCTGCAGCACCTCTGAGCGCCCGCGGGAGGCGGCTCCGGGCACGGACAAGCCGCAGAGCCCGGCACAGCCACTGACCTGTGGCAGCAGATGCAGGAGAAGCCAGAGGCGGAGCCGGGCCGGCCGCGCCGCCATGCCGGGCCTGCCGCGCCTCCGCCGCTTTGTTCCGACCTGGGCCGGACCCTTCTGCACCGGCTACCCAGAGCCCGCCCCGGACGTCCCGCCCCACCGCCTCGAGCCGCCAACGAGCTCCGCCGGGGCGCGACGTCACTTCTGGCGGTGCCGAATGAAATGGCGAGTGGCGGTGGTGGTGGCGGCGGCGGCGGCGGCGCGGGGAAGATGGCGGTGAGGAGTGGGGTGGCTTGGGCTCTGTGGTCCTGCGGCGCCGGGCGGCGATGCTGCCAGTGCTGGTGCTATACCCGCGTCCCCGTTCCGCTGCGGGATCCCGCAGGAGCGTTCCGGGGCTGTGTCTCCCGTGAGTGGTTCGCTTTAACTGGGCCACCTGTGCTCTGCCCTAGGATAAGGAGAAGAAGAAGAAGGAGAGCATCTTGGATCTCTCCAAGTACATCGACAAGACCATCCGGGTGAAATTCCAGGGCGGTCGGGAAGGTGAGCCCGGCGGGTGGCTGCAGTACGAAGCTCTTTTGCCTTTCGGCGTTTTCCCTCAGCCGATACCTGTCGGCTCTGCCCTGCTCACGCTGCTTTTCCATCAAGGGAAGGCGAGGAGTAGCGGGTGCTTTTACTTATTAGTGGTTGCAGTTACTGGTGTGAAGCTTTTCTCGTTTAACTCTTCCATTCATCTCTTGGGTGCGCTTCTATCTTTATGGCTCATCTGTGTATCTCTTATTAGTTGTCTTGAACAGCCTTTTTTTGGCTGGGTGTTTTTTTTTCTTTCGTTGCAAGGATGCCCTTAAAAGAACAAAGCAACATGTATGGATGTAATGTAACCATTAATACAACTGTCGTGGCTTTCATCTTTTGACATGGTAAGCAGGCCCGGAGTTCATGGTTCACTATGTGCCACCGTGCCTTTCCCGTCCTTTCCCAGCTAGGAAGGTACATCCCAATGCGATTGGTGCCACCCGCAGGCACTTGTTCGTCTGATTAAACCATGTGCTGCATTTTAAAACTCCACTGGGACCTAATGCTTACAAGGGTTTGGAAGTTACTTGAACTCCTTACTGATAAGTGTATTTGTCAAACTGGGAAGTCACTCTGTGTAATTTTGTGATATATTTAGCGGCTAGTCTTGTGGAATTATGTTCTCCATTAGGACAAAGTGCTGGTCTAGCTGCAGTGCCTTCCTGTGAGGCAATGCTTCTGCTAAAGACGTGATGTGCCAGGAGGGCACCTGGAATATGGGGTTTCTGAGGAAAGAACTTAAAATATGGTCTTGCTTCATTTTTAACCACAACATTTCATTGAGGATATTAATTTTGTTTTGGACTTGTCTGGTTTTTTTTCCTTTGTGTGACTTCTACTGATTTGTTATACAGTATTCTTAAAATGCCCTTGGAATTCGCTGAAAGCAAAAATGTTAGTGTCTTGAAAAACATTTTGAAGAATTGATTGAAAAGTCTGTAAGTTTTAATTGGTGCAATGCAGACCAGCTTTTGTGTACTTGCCATTGATAAAGAGGACACTGTTTAATATGTCTGGCCTTGTTTGTTTGTCTTGCCTGAAGGAGGGAACAGGGCTGAAGAACTGAATGTACCTTTCATGAAGTCTTGTGTTGCTGTACACCTTGTTTTGGTCCTAATCATTGTTTTCTGTGTGGTCTTCAATAGCAAGTGGTGTCTTGAAAGGATTTGACCCTCTTCTGAACCTTGTGCTGGATGGTACCATTGAGTATATGCGAGGTAAGTAATAAGCAATCTTTGGAAAGCTTCCCCTCCCTGAGTGGTTTTCTTGACAGAAATCTAACAGCTCTGTGAGTGAATAAGCAGAAACTGTAGATTAACATCACCCAAACTGCAGCATGCTTGAGATAACTATCTTGTAAAGAAAGAGATAAGGTGGCAGGTCTGTGGGAACTGACAACGTGCACCTGCAGTTCCTGAGGGAATTGGCTGATACAGTTCCCCAGCTACTTTAAAACATTTAAAAAGTGATGGCAGTTAGGTGATGGGAAAGAGGGAAACATTGAACCCATTTTTCAAGAGGGTAGAAAGGAGCCTGAGAACTGCTGTCCTGTCAGCATCACCTCTTGTGCCTGGGAAGATCATGGAACACATTCTCCTTGGAGCTCTGCTAAGGCATTTGGAGGACAGGGAGGTGATTTGAGACATCCACCATGGCTTTACCGAGGGAAAATCCTGTATGACCAACCCAGTAGCCTTCTGTGGTGGAGTGACTCCATCAGTGGACAAGGGAAGGGCCTACAGATGTCTTTTATCTGTACTTCTGTAAAGCCTTTGACACAGTCCCCCGCAACATCCTTCTCCCTAAATTGAAGAGAGATGGATTTGATGGGTGGACTGTTTGGTGAATGTGAAATTGGTTGGATGGTCATATCCAGAGGGTAGTAGTCAATGTCAATGGCTTAATGTTCTCGTGAACATCAATGACAAGGGGTGTCCCTCAGGGATCTCTGTGGGGACCAGTACTGTTTAGTGTCCATCAGTGACCTAGACAGTGGGATCAAGCTCACCCTCAGTCTGCAGGTGACACACCTGCAGGACAGGGCCATCCAGGGGCACCTGGACAAGTTTTTGAGGAGGGCCCACAGGAATCTCATGAAGTTCAGCAAGACTCAAGTACAAGGTCCTACTCCTGGTTTGGGACAACCTCTCGTATCAGTCCAGGCTGGGGGATGAACAGATTGAGAGCAGCTCTACTGAGAAGGACTTGAACGTGCTGGTGGATGAGAAGCTGGAAAATATGTGCTTGCAGCTCACAAAGCCAGCTGTATCCTTGCCTGCATCCCTACCGGGGATGGGGCATTCATACCCTGGGAGGGGATTCTCCTCCACTGCCTCCCTCCCACCTGCAGAGCTGCCTCCAGCCCTGGGGAACAACATCAGGAGGAAGTGCAGCTGCTGGAGCCAGTCCAGAGGAGGCTACGGAGATGCTTTGAGGGCTGGGGCCTCTATGCTCTGGAGCCAGGCTGGGAGAGCTGGGGATGTTCACCTGGAGAAGAGAGGGCTTTGAGGAGATGTTATTGTGGCCTTTCAGAACTTTAAAGTGACGTAAAAGGAAATGACGGGGTGCATGCTTCAGCAGGCCCTGTTGTGACAGGGCGAGTGGTAATGCGTTTAAACTAAAGTAGGGTTGATTTAGATATAAGGACGAGGTTTATTTTTTATAATGAGGGTGACAAAAACACTGGGACAAGTTGCTCAGAGAGGTGGTAGGTGCCCCATCCTTGGGAGCATTCAAAGATGGGACTCTGAGCAACTGGGTCTAATTAAAGATGTCCCTGCTCGTTGCAGGGGGCTGTACTAGATGACCTTTAAAGGTGATTCTACAGCTGAAGTTAGGTTGAGCACATTCCCTGTGCTAGAACTTCACTGGTACTCCTTACTTGAGCTCATCTGCAGTTATCTCATTGGCTGTCCTTGTCCTCTGAAGCTTGAATAAAGCAGTGTCTCTTTCTCCTCTCTGATAGAAAACATATCATTTGATAGGACAGTGTTTTTGAAGAGTGTTCTCCTACCTGCTTAAAAGGGAACACCTGAAGCTTTGATTTTTTTCTTTAAAAGGGAGTTTTAAAATGTATTGTTCATTTCTATTGATTATAGAGATATATCATGGAAGGTGGAACTGGCTGATTAGTGAGTGTTTGTCTGTCCTGATCCACCCATTTGGCTTGATTTGGGAATGGACTTTCTTCAATAGTGCATTGAGAAGTCAGGGTCTTTTTCTGATTTGCATTAATCCCCAAGTGTTTGTCTATAATGACATTTGAAATGGGATCAAGAGCTTTTTTTAATCATTTGCATGTATACTATTTGTTAGACGCATGAAAGGGCCTTTGAATTCTTTAGTAAACATGTTCTGTTTTTTGTTGCATACAAAGCAAATTTCTTTATTGCTCACTGTCAAAAAGGTCTTGAAAATATCAGATGTCACTGCTGCAATCACCTGTATAGTCCATGTGTTCAATAAAACAAAGCAGTTTTGCCAGGAAAGAACATGTATGTCTGTGCCTTTTGAAGTTGATGGAATTTGGTTTCTTTTTTTTTATTGTCCTGTTCTAACCATGGATCTCTGCTTTTTAGATCCGGATGATCAATTTAAATTAACAGAAGACACACGTCAGCTGGGACTTGTGGTTTGTAGAGGGACTTCTGTGGTTCTGATTTGTCCACAGGATGGAATGGAAGCTATTCCAAACCCTTTCATTCAGCAGCAAGATGGCTAATGCATTCTTTGGATTGTCTCTGAGAACTTCAGGGGTGCAAGTCATTGGAGAAAACTATCAGTGTGTTAGAAGCGTCCTGTTTTGGGGGGGGAGTTTGAATGTGTATTTGTTAGTGTGAAAAAAAGTCAACTTTTATTTTTGCGGCTTTCATAAATGATGAGACAATGGGGAATGTAAGAAGTATGTTCTTGTTTTCCTCCCACTCCCAAATAAGTGCATAACTATGTTGTTTAGAGCTGACAGAAGAGAACATACTGTCATGAATTTTCTGAGACAACCTTGATCTTGTGAGTTTTGTAACAACCCCATAAAATTAGGTAAGAATGCCCTGAATATTGGTTATATTCTTTCCATTTTTAAATACATTGAAATATATTTAATCCAGATTAAGAGCCTAAATACAGTAGAACATGTTTTTCTTCTTCTTAGATATCAGTACTCAGTGGAGGAAGCATTATGTTGTAGTCTTCTGCTGTTGAGTTCCGTCTCTTTTGTGGCAGAAAATTACTTCCCTGTGTAGTGTCATCACCTTTACAAGGGATGTAGCCAAGAAGGTCTTTTTCAGCACTTCTTCCTGAATTGCTGGGCTGTGATCTGTGTATCAGCACACTTCTGCAGGAGGGCTGGTTTAACTTGTGGGATAATTCTTGGCTGAGTGACCTGAACCTTATGGAGATATCTATTTGATACTTGGAATTTTAGGGGAAGAATATTTAATATCCTGACATTTGTTCAATTGTACGCAGTGTCTGGAAGTACTGCATATTTTTATATTGTAGCTATCCACTTGTGGTTTTGCTTGTTATAACTTGATTTGTAAGTAAACATTTTTATTTCTTTTATACTGCAGAAAATGCAAGATTTGAGGAGTTCTGAGTGAATAAAGACAAATTAATCTGTTTCTAAATGTCTGGTTTTTAGTCTGTAAAAGTGCACTACAGCTGACATAACAATTTTCTAGCCATAAGTCTAAATTAAATTAGTTCAGGAGGTGCATAAATACTGCAGGATCAGGAGGGACCAGAGCAGAAGCCATGCTTCAAACGGAATTGATGGGAAAGGCCTGAGAGCATCTCATCCCTCTTCTCAGGTATTTTAAAAATTGCCCAGTTGAGTTATGTGAGGTATGTGCCTGGAGCCTGTAACCTGCTTTTGCCACCTGCTCTTGCCTTTATAGAGGACCCTTTATGAGGAGGCTGTGGCAGTGTGAATTGTTTTGCTGGCAGCAGCAGTTTTGTTCCTGAAGATGGTCAAGAGCACATGGCAGGTACAGGTTTTTGTTATTTTGGCTGCAGCATTGTTGTCCCATGCATAGCCTTTCCTGGGTCAGCTCCAAAGTGGGTGGGAGCTTAGAGTAAATTTCATTTCTGTGAATCTGACTTCCAGGAGGCTCTGAAACTAGGGACTATGTGTTTTGTGTGTTGTGTTGTACTGCCTGTGTGAACTTGGGTGTGTCTGGATTTAATCTAGGGGCTCACAGGGCTATCTGTAAAGTTGTGCTCCTCACAACCTAGGTTCTTTCTAATGCTACAAAACTTGCTTGTGAAACTGCACAATTCAAAACAGAATCCTTATTTAGAGTGTGAGGAGTAGAATTTGGTTGCCATCAGCCTGAGCAGAGTCTGAACTGTCCTTTAGGTGGGAGAAAGATTGCTGGTGTTGATGCCAATAGCATGCTGCACTATCTTTGCACTCTCAGTATAGCATCAGAAACAAACCTGTTGGGACTCTCTGGGATGGATTCTGGGGTCTCAGTGTCAGCAGATCTGCCTGAAGCCATGGATCAAGTGCATAAACTCCGGAGAGGGGCATGTTTCCAACATTTCCTGCTCGGGTGGTTGGTTGCTTGGTCTTCCTTGTGAGCTGCATGGTTCTCCTTTTCTGCAGCACAGACTTTGAGGTTATACTTTGGAGTAAAGTACCTGAAAAGAATATGAAAATGGTAGAGGACAGACATTTTAGAATGTGGTGATAGAACAAGCGGTAATGGTTTAAGCTAAAAGAGGGNCCTCACACAGTGTTGCCGTGGTGCCCAGGGCTGCTTGCAGCCGTGTGACACGGGGCGACCACCGCAACAAGGGGCGATCCAGACTAGAAATAAGGAAGGAAGTTTTTATGATGGGCATGGTGAGGCACCGGCACAGCTTCTGTTTGCTGAGCTCTGCCAAGAACTGGGAGTGAGTCTTGCTGGTATGGGCTCTTTGGGTAAGAGACTCCAAGGTCACTATTCAAATCTTCACATAATAACTTTGGGAAAATTCACTGTGGCATTAGCTGTTGCTTGTCCTACATTTATGTTTATTTAGTGAATTCAGACTGAGGATGACTGAACATGTGAAGCTGTCTGCGTTTGAATGGGGACTTACTCCTTCCTTTTCTCTCTTACTAAAATTAAATAGATAATAAAAACTGTAATCACTTTAGTATTTGATTAAACTTGAACTAATGAAAGATAAGGTAATGGTTGCTTTTTTCCAAATGGGTTTAATGTTTTCTACAACTTCTTGATATTTACTCGATGCGCAGGAATCTTCTGGTTGTTTCTCCTGCTTTTTCTTTTTATCTCAGGCTCTTTGCTTGGCTAACAGCTCCCCTTACTTACTTTTACCAAGCCTTACCTGGTAAAAGTAGATGCCAGTCAAATCTGCTTTGTTGTTTTTGTTATACAGCTGTTCTGCTGTTACTGTTCAGAAAACAGTAGAAAAGAATGTTTTCTACTCTCCTGATTTGCTCTTCTATTTTAAGGATAAGATTGGCTTATCTCATATTTATCCTAGTTAGGGGGATAATGTTTCCAGAGATCTCACATGGGTAAGGGCTATATAAGACTGAGTTAAAATTAACTGCCTGGCAGTCTACAAGCATGGAGCCTGCACAAGAGCCACAGCAGCTGGGACCTCAGACAGAAATGATTGCAGACACAATTCTTGAGGTTGGAGAGAGACTCTTCCAGGTCAGCCGTAGGGTGCTTTCAGTGCACAGTCGATATTTTGAAGCCATGTTTTTTGGAGGAGCAAGAGAGAGCTCTGAACAGCACATAGTGATCAAAGGGATCGATGCAGTGCCTTTTCAGGCACTACTTGAGTTCACTCGCACAGCCCAAGTGCTCATAGGTCAAGAAAATGTGACCAGCTTACTGGAAACAGCTGATTATTTTCAATTTGACAGGGTGAAACTCTTGTGTGAGAAATTTCTGAAGAGAGAACTGCATGTTTCTAACTGCCTGGGCCTGATGACCTACTCACAGCAATTTGCCTTTACAGAGTTGTATGTGTCTGCTATGAATGTGGCTCTCACTCACTGGGGGCATGTGATATACCAGGAGGAATTTAAGGCATTACCCAAGGAAATGCTGATGCAGCTCCTGAAAAGTGATGATCTCTTCATTTCAAGAGAGGATGTGGTCTTTGACAGTATTATGATTTGGATAATGGAGGACCCAGCAACTAGAGAGGAAGAATTTCTGGATTTGGTGGGCGAAGTCAGAGTCACTTTTCTCAGTTTGTCCTTCCTCGATATCTTGGTGAAACGCAGCAAGCGTGCTGGAGAGACAGATACCTTTTCCAGACTAATAAGGAAGTTAGACAGCTGTCCCCCACCCAGCTGGCAAAATCCAAAACTGTGTCCTTATGCTGGTCGGAGCTATGACACTTTATATGTCCTGGGAGGAAAGCATGACAAGGAACAGCAAGAATTATTTCTCTTTCAACCTAAAACAGGGACCTGGCAGGCTTGTTCTCCACTGCAGCGCAGGAACCTCACCCAGTATGCAGTGGCAGCAGTAGGTAACTTATGGAGAAGGGAGACTGAGCAAATGCAAGAAGTTTGAGACTGAGAGCTCCAAATGCAGGGAGTCCAGCTGTTGCTGTAAAACTGTTGTGCTCAGCATTGTAAAACCTCACTCCTATTGGTGTTCATATTTGTTCCAAGAATGGTTTTGTTTTCCTTAGTCCAGGGAGAATGCTGGAAAACACTATTCTCATATAGCAGAAACTATGCGGTTTGCCGAGCTCCTTACCTTGGCCTTAGCTAGAATTAGTCTAAGGACTTTGCTATAAGCAGTGTATGTTTTGGCCCTCTCTTTTGTAATGGTTTAGACAGATGACAGGCAACTTCTGATTTATAGTTGCCATTACATTAAACTTATCCATAGATGTTGGGAAATCTTCATGCTTGGAGACTTTCAAGCCAGCTCAATATTATGGCTTCCTGTATTCCTGTATCCATAATAGTCCCATGTCTGGTAGGAGTTTGGAAGTGAGATCCCCAAGGTTCTTTCCAGCCAGTGTTTCCATGATTCTGTTCAAAAATGGGAGCAGGCTTGGAAAGACTGGCTGCATACTGCAGGCCCAATGTATCTGTGTGGATGAGGAATTAAATACTGCAAACTGCTTGATAGAGCAGTGATTTTCTCTCCTCATCCTATCAGTACAATCCAGAGTGAAATGAGAACCCCAGCTATGAGGAGCAATTTTTAGCCTTCACATGACTAATATTTTCTTTGCTGTCTTTCCAGGGAGCTTCCTTTTTGTGACAGGAGGATATTTCCGGGATGAGTTTGTGTGGTACAGTGTGGATTGGGTGCTTATCTACAACTGCTTGGACAATTGCTGGCTGGAAGGGCCAGCCATGAAGAAGTCCCGCAATAACCACTGCGCAGTGGGGGTAGGGCTCTACCTGTATGTTCTTGGAGGGAGCACAGATGAAGGGATAATCCCAGCAGTGGAGCGCATGGCTTTGATGGAGTCAGAGTGGGAAAGCATGAGTCCTATGGCTCAGCCTGTGGAGAGAGGTGATGCAGTCAGTGTGGGAACAAGGATCTATGTGGTCTGTGGCTTGGATGAGAATGGACATGTATATGATGGAGTGCAAAGCCTGAACACGGAGACAGACAGCTGGGATGTGATCTCATTCTCTCCTCTTCCAAGGTAGGAAATAATATTCTGGGACCTGGCAGAAGATGAGGGATTCTAGTGTTGGTCCTACTCCAAGAAGAGGTTAGACTGTAAAAATCCAGAAGTCCTGTCCCTGCAACACTTCTGTGATTCTCTGTTTAAGCAGAATATCTGATTTCAGGACCAAGGTCACTGAATATTTCAGGGGCCAAATCTTTCTGTTGATTCTGATCAAGTTTCTTCTCTTTCAGGTATGACCTCTGCATCACATCCCTGAATGGGGCTCTGTACACTGTAGGAGGCGGAGCTTTTCGATTTGATGTGGAGACTGATGAATGGACCCAGGTGAATGAGGATTGCTTGACCCGGAAGTTCTTCATGGGATGTAGCACTGTGAATGGACAAATTTATCTCCTTGGACAGAGGAAGGGAAACAGTGCCCTCCCTACTGTAGTTCTCTTTGATCCCTACATTGATGTGTGCCAGGTCATAGATAACAAACTCCCTTGCCCCCTTCCTATTCATGGCTGTGTCTCTGTGCGAAGATTTGATACATGGGCATAAGAGTGGAAGATCATGTGCTTTACAGCTGAAGGGAGTTAGATTGCATCAACTTTGGCCTGTGACATTTTTAAAGTTTTGTTCCCTTGTAACTTTTCTTTTTTTTTCTACTTGACAAATGAACTTGAAACAAAAGCCAGTGAAAACTTTGTCTACACAAAGGCTGCAGATCATTATTGAAAACGATGGTTGGTATTGTTATGGTACGTAAACTCCTTAGGGTTGATGCTCAATAAAGGGCTGTTCTGACCTTTAACATCTGTGTCTCTCTGTCCTTTGAACAGCTGGAACATCACTGCCTCAGTATTAGAAAATATAATAGGATTTAAATAATAAATCAAATGTGTGTCAAGGGAATCTTCAGCAGGATTATAAGCTCATAGTGCTGTAGGACAGAGCAAAAAAACCCCAAACCCAAACAGCAATTCCGGTCAAGCCATACTTAATATCAGTACCATTTTAGCTTGAAATAAGCAAGTTTCACAGGTTATGTAATTATGGCTAAAATTACCTTTATTCCAGGCTACAGAGCACCACAGAAAGAGGGAGACTATTCTGGATTTATGGATTCAGATATGTAATGACAAACATTAGCACACTGAGTCTTAAGAAACTGGCTTCAGTTTCCTTAGTCGTCTTTGGGTCCACAGCTGCAGAGACTCGGAATAAAAATGCCCATCCCAAAGCACTAAAATGAGTGTGCAAAGGAGCAGGTTCCTGCACATAGCTGTAATTAAAGACTGTGTTTGGGGAAGAGCATTTCCTGGGCAGAACTATGGACTTAGGGTGGTAGGGGATTGATCTCCGAGAGCACTCAGGCCTCCCAAGCTTGGAGAGAGTCTGCCCCACTGGTGCAACGGAAGCAAGCTGGGAGGCTGCACTGCGATCACTGCTGTCAGAGTCTGTTCTCTGCTGTGACACAGCAAGAGAGTTCCTGAGCTGAATGATTAACCTCTCCAGAGAAGGGGAGGGCCTTAAAGACTGAGAGGTGTTGGTCAAAAACAACTCTGCCACTGTGGCAGCTCTGTCAAGATAGCAGACATGCAGACACAGAGCCCTCTAGGTCCAGTTTGGCTTCCTCTCCTTGCCAGCTCCCACTGCAAAGCTGGGGGTACCACGATGGGGCTGCAGCAGTCAGGGCTGGGCCTGTTCTCTGGGCCCAGGGGCTCATTGTGCCCTGGAGGCTGTACAAATCTTTTAAATGCTGACATTCTCATGTATCATTTGGGACTTTAAAAGAAAGCATCGTAGTTGAAGGGACAAGGTACATTAATTCATGGACAAACCCTTACACCAGGGATCCCAAGGAACGGTCTTGTACCCCACCGAAGTGCAGCTAGCGGGGGTGAGGTGACATCCTGCTCAAAGATGATGTTCCACAGAGAGAGGACGGCTACCTGCCTTCCAGCATTGCAGCCTGCAGACCCAAATTCCAGAATCCTTCAAGGAAAAGCTGGTTCAGCCTTTGAGTTACATGATGTCAGACTGCCAGCAAGTTTTAAAGATTTTCCTACTGATATATGATCTGATATTCTAAAATGATTTAATGCAAAACGTACATAAACCAGACTTTTTGTTGTGTAATTAATTTTTTACATTTAATTAATTTTTTTTGTTATACTATAAACTCTGAAAATTAGATCTTATGCAAGAAACTACAAGGTGGAGCGTCATCCAACCCCTAAACTATCTGGTCAAAATATTGGTGTTGTAACACTCCTGTTTTCCAATTTTTCCAAATGAAATCTCAACAAAATTAACACATCCATATAGAAAGCTTCCATTTATTATGTATAAGTTCTGGTGGAAAAGTGTGCATTTGGAAGAATTTAGTTCCTTTCAATTTTAGGAGACTTCTCCCTGAATAGACATTCAGTAAGCAAAATCTTTTAAGACATTAGAACTATTTTGTTTAATTCATACAGCAAACACAGCTTGTATCATTTGGCCAGACCTTAGTTGCAGAAATGGTTTATCCCAGAGCCTGACCATTTTATACTTCCCAAGTGAAAACTTAGTCGCCATTTACACCAGTGCCTTTCACATGCAAATCCTTTGTCATGGGGTGACTGGCAATGACTGCCACTGTCTTCTGAAATTGGAAATTGGTTAATTCCCCAGTTTTAGTTTATTTTCTCCTGAACCTTTTGGGAAGGCTTTGAGATAATCACAGATAGGAGTCATAACTTCAGCAGCTTGTTCAACCCCTCTTCTCTTTATACAGTGGGACTTTGGCTGCTATACCCTTTTTTCCCTCGATGAATGATTATAGAGTACTAGTAAAAGAATAATCCTAACTGAATGATTATAGAAAACGACTCCTGAAGTGACTTAACCCTGTAGATGTGATGAAATTTACCTCCACCTAGGCCTCAGGCACACTGCAGTAAAGCCCTGTCCAGCCTCTTCCCCAGCTTCTGTTCAGCCTTCCTGCATTCCAAAGACTGCCTGGATCCTGGTGTTTTGCAGCAAGCCCTGTGTTATTCTTTGTCCTTTGCCAGATCCTCTCCTTTGCTCCTGTCACTCTCTTTGGTGTCACTTCTGGCATCTTGTCTTTTCTGAAGAAAAGAAAGTTTCAATTATATTTGAGAGGACTAGTCCTGTTTTCATTCACAGCCCTGGGAGCTTAACCTGGCGGCTAAAATAAAAATAAGAGGTGTCATCAGGTCCTCAGAAGCCAGTGATGTAATTGTCCCTGCATTGGGAGATTGACTTAAGCTGACAGGTGTTAAATCTATTATGATTTCACCCAATTTTTCTCACCCTTGTAATGCTCTTGTAATGTAACTTCCTGAAAATAAGTTAATATTTATTCCACATATAGTAGTTCAGCATATTTTTCTATGTAAATTATTACTGTTGAAGCTGTGAAAGCCAACACAGATTTGTCCAGCAAATGTATGAACTGGGCTCCTCATTTTGCTATTGTCTACAACCTTGATGAGCGTATCTGTCTTAGGTTACAATGTAAGATGTAATCACAAGTATGTACTCTATCACCATCTTCATAAACTGTTAAAAACAGGCAGGGCAGTGTTCTTTATCTCTTCCATGACTCAGCCCTGATAACACTCTCCTGGGAGTATCTTCTGCTAATAGGCCATCAGGTCTCATTGCATGACTCATAAATTACATCATCCCATTGTGAAATGCTCCACCTAGAGGGAGGAACCAAGCATTCCTACCTGGATATAATCTGAGGTTTAGAACACCATGAGGAGCCTTACCTACTGGATTCCGGGAGGGGAAGAACATAACCTCCATGGACCTTCAGAGAAAGATTAGACCTTTCTACAGGACCAGCATTTCAACAGAACCACATCTATCAATGCAAGAAGACCGCAGCCGCCACTGAATTGGACTGCTACCACCACCCTGACCAACAGGGTGTCAGGTTGTATCCTGACTGTCAGTTTAAGCCAGTGTTTTCTGCCTTTATTTTCGTTTTCCTATTAAATTGTAGCTCTGACTTGGAAGCTCCCACTAGCCTGTTTTCAAACTAGTAAAGTATACTCCATCATTTCCACAGAAAAACTGGTTTTTTCTTGTAATTTAGCTTTGATGAAGGGGTAACTTAAGAAAGCTGAAGGCATAGCACCACCATGATGGAGGGGTTTTCTTGACCACGGGTCCTCAAAGCTTTTGCAAATTTTTTCAGATGCTTCCACAATGCCATTTCCCTATGTTAGCAAGGCAGGCTAGGGAACTGCCCTCTCTGATAACAGCATTTCTCCCAGTGATCCCTATACAAACTGTGGCATGCATCAAGAGCCTGTGGACGGCACCCAAAACTCAGAGATGCAAATACACTGTGTGCTATCTACCAGGCTTACCTGGTTGCTCCTTCCTTACTCCACTTTGGACATACCAACAGGTTCCAGTTCTCAAAAACTACATACTGAGAAGCCATTAGGCAGTGAGGAGAAAGGTCTGTGGATGGTTCCCATGCCACCAGAACTTAGCTGCAAGCTAGAAGTGAGCTCCTGCTCTGATCTTCATGAGATAAGGTATCCATACAACTTCCAACATATGCCTTAAGAAGCTCTTGGGCTGTTTATGGGGCAGGACCATTTCTCTCCTCCTTTCCTGCAGAGCTATGGTGGCACAAAGGAGACAAAGACTTTTCATACCTCAGAGGATGACACTGAAGATCATCTGGATGATCACATAGGACCAGAAAATGTGTAACAATTGCAGGATCATCAGGAAAGCATTTATGAGATAGCTTATGGGGAACAACAAAACTTCTGTCACAAAGTAATAATATATGCTGTGGGAAAGAGGGAGAGGCAAATTAAAAGACACAAGACTAAAGCAGGCTAAATACCTTCAGACTTACAAGGATCTTTCTGCGCAGTGACTTGGCTGATGTGTTCCCAGGGCAGAGCTGAGCTGAGCCAGGATGGCACCACCAGGCTTCACGCTGTGCCCAGCTCTCACAAAGCAAGTCCCAGAGCATCTGCAGAAAGTCTGTATTAAAATCACCAACAATGCAATAGGCTTTGCAGGCAGGTACATTATCAGAAACCTGCAATGCTCCCTTAGAAGAGGCAGGAATTGGCAACATTTCTCCTAAAATAAATCTTGAGAGAACAATAGACTGTGGTGGTTTTACGTTAGCCGATTGAGAGATAGGATTTTGGGAGGAAAAAAAGGCGAAACAGGCTCCACTTAGAAGTAAAAAGATAGTTTATTAACACACAATAAGAAAAAAAAAGAGAAAATGAAACTTTCAAAACCTCTCTCCTCCCCCACAAGTACTCACTTTCTTACAAACCACATAGAGACAAAACTTATGAGATTCAGTCAGTTTCACCATTTAAATATAGTCTTTCATCAAGTCTTCAGGAGAGGAGTCTCTTGATCTACTATGGAATTTTTGTCCCACTGAAAACTTAGAGAAGTTCTTTTGTGGGTCGGAACTCTCACAGAAACAGCCGCCCAGGGGAAAATCTGCTTCTATGTGGTCTCTTCCCATTAGCAGTTGCCCAAGCTGCTTATGGGTCGTGGAACTTAGGCATTTGGGGTGTCACCTTTTAAAGATAAGCAGCTTCAAGGCAAAGGATTTCTCATTTCA
>VXBB01010864.1:80400-94898 GCA_013399915.1 Illadopsis cleaveri | reverse complement strand
CAGGGTGTTTCCAGCTGCTAAAAAACCGATCCGGGCCGGGATGGGGGCACATCATCCCCTACCCCCGGCCTGGCCGTCCCAGCCTCCCCTCCAAAGGAGAGGGAGCCAGGACTGCTTTGCCTCCTGTGAAGCCGGAAGGAAGAGAGCGACCCCAGCTTTCCCTCCAACTTTTAAGGCTGTGTGTTTCCCGGAGGTGGATCCCTACATGCAATTGGCTATTTTGGTTGTCAGTTTAAAGGAATTCACCTATTGCACTTCACCATCTGTGCTAAACCAGCACATAGACAAAAGGGAAAACATAAGGGGACCTGTCCAATGCCACTTAAATAAAAAGATAATACATGGCTTTTTAAACTGAAGTTAGGGAAGAGTTAAGGGTACAGATGACCAGCTGGGCATGGCATTATTTTTTAGCAAAAGTCACAAAAAGTCTGTATCATCATTGAAAAGAACAGAAAGGAGGACAGCTCTGATTTGGAAATGGAAAGCAGACAGCACAGAGAGCAGTTCAGCTGAGGAGAGAAATGATGAGGTGCTAGTATGTGTCTTCCTCCACAAGTTACCTATGACATGGATATACTGTATGCTGGAAAACTTTGTTGGACACAGCATACATTTCCTCTGCACTTGTTTTCCTAGACCTCTGCTGCTTGCTGTTAGTGCTGAGACATGCTGATCTCAATGGACCCTTAGTCTGATCCAGGCCACCTGTTACTTTCTTTGTCTTTACATTATGGTACAGCAGGTTGGGATACTGGGGCTTCACACTGTGTAGTGGAGACAACTGAAGTTGTGTTTGTTCTTAGGAAAGTTGCCTCAAGCTTTTATTGCTTTTGCTCTCTAAGGCAGACATATGATCTCCAGAATCTGGGACTTGCCATGCAAAGTCAGCCTCATAGGCATCCAGACTAAATGGCAACACGACCAAAGTTCAAAACCCAGCATCTTCAGTGGTGGTATGCAGCAAGGGCAGGGACATAGGACAGCAACAGAGACTTGTCCCTTTGTCTGTGTATAGCATGTCCTGTCTTTTAAATACTTCTTGGTGTAACAAATTCAATGTTTGGTTTGAAAGAAAACAGAAAGATTAGACTATAAAGCCAGTGTTGTGGAATGAGTTTATGGGAAGTTATTCATTATCAGCTTTTTCAAGTTATTCACTATCAACTTGACAATGCTAAAGAACAAAGAACATCTTCAGCCCAGTTAAAGGCTGGAAGAGTTGCCAGATGTGTGTATGCAAAAGTCATTCTCCAAGGCTGATACCTGAGTGTGGCTTCTGGAGGAATTATTGCCAATGCCCTCCCAGCATATTGAGCATCCTACCTCCTGAATCCCTCATGATTTTCTTGTTTTATTTCAGATACATGGTGGGTCATTTAAATTTACTGTGCTGGTTTTTCTATAGTAATTGTATTTTAATAGACCTTTAAGCTTTAAGGCCTTTTATAGTCTGCTAAGAATTTCTTGGGAAATTCTTACCAGTATGATTTGCACCTTCTTTCTCTCATAGGAACCAGTGTTTATAACATTAGGAGTAGGTTTAGAGAGCAGAGGCTGTGGCTCTAGATTAATTAGTAGCATTAATTCATTAATATAATTAAAACCCTAGTGGGGTTTTTTTTCTGTGGGTTCTTCTGTTCCAATTGAATTAATATTTGAAACTTGTAGTGTTCTGTTCTCTGCCTTTCCTCCCTCAGCATGGAGGGTCACCTCTCCAGAAGCTGAAACAGTGCATAACACTCACATTCAGAGGGCAGCAAAACATTACTCACATTAATGGGAAAATGACAAGCTGGGAGATGATGAAAACCACAGCAAAAACATTGAATACTGCTTCACAGACCCACTTCCCTTTCACGTAACAGAGTATCTTGGCAATCTNAACAGGAAAGAAAAAAGAAAAAAAAAAAAACAAAACAGGAGGAAAAGGAAAAAGAAAAGCGAATCTTCTCCCCCCTCTGCTAGCTACCCTACCTAACTAACTACTAAAAAAAACCAAACCAACTCTTCATGTGTTGCTGAATTCAGCTCTCAAGGCCAGCCGGTGGAGGACAGTTTTTGAAAACAAACTGTGTGCCTCTCCCTTCCCCCAGCTCCCAGACCCAACACCAAAGGCACACAGGGCAATATCAAACACAAACCCAACAGACGACTGGGGATACAAACATCATGTCACCCCAGGACATCTGTAGAGAGACAAATTTTCATATGTCTCTTGTGCCTGTGTTCTCCTTCTAGGGGCTGAGGGATTTCACACATCCTGCAAGGATGACCAGGCGTGTAGCGGTCTCCTAGTCTCTTTGCATCCAATTACCTTTCCCCAAGAGCAGTAGAACTAGTACTTCCTAAATGATTTGTCACTAACTGACATGTGTCTCACTCACAGGCACTGCATTGACATGCGTCATGTGTAGCAATCCGCACAGTTACAGTGCTGTCCACAGGCAGGAGGACAGGCCTGTAACTGGGAGAGCAACTTTTTACACAGGCAACAGTTTTAAACTAGGACAGATTTAGATTAGATGTTAGGAAGAACTTATTTACTCAAAGGGTGGTGAGGCCCTGGCAGACGATGGCCAGAGGAGCTGTGGTTGTCCCATCCCTGGGGTAGGTTGATTGGGTCTTGGAGAAATCTGATCTAATGGAAAGTATCCCTGCCCATGGCAGGGGGTTGGAATGAGGTGGGCTTTAATGTCCTTTCCTACTCAAACCATTCTGTGGTTCCATGATTTCCAGGTGAAGGTAACACACCTCTAAAATATAATCAGAGGCATCGTGGACCAGCATGACTATCATCCCAAACCATATCATATTGGCACAGTAGGAGACAAAGATCAGAATGATGGTGGTGATGTGGTGGATAATCTCTTCCTAAAGTCCTGGCATGAGAAGAGAGATTGTCAGCCTTACTTTGCCCAGGCAGCATGTGTTCCTGCATGCTGCTGCCTCACTTGGATATGCCAAACACCTCCACAAATCATCAGTGCTTCCCACCACACTATAGCTCTCTGAAGTCCTGCACAATCTTAAGAAGAGAATTTTGTCCTTTATGCCCAGTTTATGGAAACCCAGATAAATACCTGTGAGATATACATAGGTGCAAACATGCTGGAAGAAAAAAATGTTATAAATTTCTGTGAATCAATCTACCCTTCCAAAATTGTTCTCCTAATACCCCATATTTTCTTCCAGGTGCCTCCTCTGTCCATTGAAGGCCTTTTGTAACAACTGTAGATTGTTCTTGGCCTGGGGCAGGTCTCCTACCCATGGCTACAATGGAGGAGCTCTTCAATTGCCTGTGCATCTTCAATTGCCCATGCTGCAAAAGTCACACATATATTTATGTGTGGACCCTCATCAGGGCAAGCTAGGTCCCTCCCCTCAGGAGGGCACAGCCCTCTGGTATAGATAGCACCTGAGAGCTGGGAAAGGCCATGATGCCATGTTCGCCCAGTGCCTGTCCCTTGACCAGCCATGGGGACCCCAGCCCTCAGCACTTCCCCAGCCTAGCAGACTGGAAGGCCATGCCTCACATGAGCAGGGCCCAGTGCAAGGTGCAATGGTGGGACATGGGAGCTGAAGGGGTTCACATGCACAAGGGTCTTCATAAGCAGCACTTGTGCCTTCTCCTTTTCACCCCCAGGGGGCTGACAGTGGGATGGGGGCATAGCCTCAGGGTGGAGGCTGGCTGAACCATCTGGTTGTGGTTGTGCTGCTGTCACTCACCTTCCTCTTCATATCAAAGGGCAGGGTGGCAACCAGTGAGCAGTAGAAGGAGAGCTCCAGGAAGTAGAACCAGCCCAATACGGGTGGTAGAGGATGTAAGACGAGTGACAGGTAGTGTGACAGCTCTGCCTAGCCCTGGGTTCAGGAGAGGGAAAGAGTCTTCCCCTTCATTCTACCCATGTTTGGGACAGCAGGTGTTGGTCATGCCTAAATTTTCCTGTTCCCACTGACTGAACCATTTGCTGATGCATTGACAAGGTCAGTCCAAAGCCAGGACTAGCTCTGGTCTGTCTGCAAAGGGACTGGGAGCAGTTGGAGTGTCCCCTCTTCAGGGGTTCAAACACATCATCTCTATCCCTGCTTTGAAATGTCAGATGTCTTGACCACCTTTTGTGGCCACAGAGAGCCACTTCCAAACAGACTTGGGTGACAGAGAAAGTGAGAAGAGGCGCCTGCTCTGAGCAGAACTCTCCATGGGCTGTCACGTGGAGAACGTGTGAAGAGCTCATCAAGCAGGTGTCAGACTGTTTGCATAATGCATAATATGAGGACGAGAAACCAGAGGGGTGTTGAAATAAGATAGGTGGATATAATGAGTTATAAGTATAAAGCTTTTTGTCATAAGCTTGTGCTGTCTTCGTACATGAAGGTTTTCAAAACTCAACTGGAAAAAACCTTAGGTAACCTGGTCTGATCTCACAGCTAAGTGCTGCAAGCAGGAGGTTGGACAATAATCTTTCTTATCTCTCTTCCAGTATGAATTATCTTGTGTTTGCCGTTCACTTGTTGCGAAAATTTCAACCAGCACATGGTGTGGTCCCAAAACCAGGATTTCTGTGCATAGAGAAGGCAGCAGTAAGAACCCAGAGACTTTTAAAGACATGTAATGACCATGGGAAGAGGTATTGCAAGAACTCAGTGTACTTATGCTAGATCAAATCTGGCTCTGAGGTTTGGAGAAAGTGGTTTGCAAAACGCGTTTATCATTAGTGCATGTCATACAGACAGTCTTTGGAGCAGTGGGCAACAGCCACAGTCAGGACAGGGTCTGCTCTTGTCTGAGATGCGAGAGCTGTGTGTGGATATCTGTGGGGAGGACTTACACAAGGATCTAAGGCAAGAACAGCAGGGTAACATCACTGACACCTAGCCAGCTCCAGCCGGGGAGAAGGGAACTGCTGCCTCAGGGCTGGGGATGATTCTGCTCCTGAATCCCTGAATTTGACCTTCTTTGGCTTTGCACCCGTAGTCATGACCACACATCATCTTTGGATGGGCTCTTTAGAGTGGCCTGGGATCATCAGCCTCATTTGAAATGAAAAAAGGACCCTTGAAAGGTATCACTTCACAGCATGACCCTGCTCACATACTTATATGTGCCAGGGTTGCCCAAAAATAAGGAGAGAGTTGGGTCGAAGCAAACACAGGTCCAACCAGTGTGGTTACCACTACGTTCTTCCTTTATTTCATCTAAAATGGCAGCTTATATGCATTTCTATATAGTTTACAAAGTCAGTAGCTTTTTCATTGGCACACAGCAGAGAGAAGAATGCAAACATACATTATTTAACTTATTCTTAAGGTAGCTAACACATGCTTACTAACAACTCTATTCAGTGACCTTCAAAACCCCATTATCTTTCTCAGACACCTTAATATCTAATTTCAACTGCGTCACAGGCTTCACAGGCCTCAGGTCAGGCCTCAGCTGAGGCCTTAGCGAGGCCTGAGCTCGGGTAGTTCAAGTCCTAGGTATACATCATGTCCTCCTTCCCTGAGGAATTCTGTAACACTTACATCATACAGAAGAGCCAGTCCAGGGAAGAATGAGGTGAAATAAAATTTAAATCTCCAACTAAAACAGAAAACAAGGAATTAAGACCTCCTCTAGAGTTGAAATAACTCCCCAGCCTGTGCCCAGGATGCCCACAGGGGAACCTGTCCTTGTTTGGATAGAGATTTGCAGAATCTCAGCTCTGTTGGCACATGGAAGCATGTGCTGTAAGGCATCAAGCTATCCACAGCCCAATCAGGCTCTGCTGAGATCCATTCTTTGCCCAACTTCCTTGGGCATTCCATCAGCATTTAAGAGGATGCAGTAAGACTACCAAAATGCCTCTCCCTGTCTCCTTTTGTTATGTGGGTGTTTGTAGATCACCTATCAAATGCTTATACACCCCAGACAGTGGAAGGCACCCAATTTTTCTCAGTGATGGCACAGGAATAATGGGGGATTTATTACTTTCTTCAGAAATGCTGCAGTAGGAAGCACTGAACAAGCTTTCAGGTGGAGATTTTTTTTTAACATAATAATGTGATTGAAGCACTGAATAATTTATTTTTCAGAGGGGGAAGAGGAGTAGATCTCTTACCTGATGGGGGTCTTTATGTATGTACAACATTAAACTTCAAGGTGAGAACCAGGGATAACAAGATTCTCTTGATCAAAAGAGGCTTGGTGACTCCTCTCTCCACCTTGACTCCATGTATTACTAAGATATGCAGGAAGATTTAATATAAGACAGCAAATAACCTGGGGAAAAGGAAAGCTGTGAAGATTTTAGTGCTTTCTTGTGTTGTTCAGCTACAGCAGCTCCCCTGGGATTTGTTTGGGGTAAGGATAGGACAGAGGGTAGTGATGATGTGCAGGCCTGTTGGAGGTCTCCATCAACAAAAGTTGACCTGACTACTTGGCCTCATAGAACTTCTTCGTTGGCCTGGGGTGGTCCTGAGCCCACTGGTGCTTGAACCAGGTCTCCACCTTTCTGACCAGCAGGCCACTTTGCTTGACCAGTGAAACCAGCTCCTCCTGGAAAACAGAGCAGGGAGGAAGAACTGAGCCAAGAACTGAGCCTTTTGGAGGCTGTCATTCCCTGTGAGGGAGGAGGAGCTCTGAGCCTAGGTCCTGCTTCTGCTTGCCCACCTTTGCTCAAAGTACACATTTCTTTGAAAAAAATTTGTATCAACTCTGTTTGCATTTGTGAACTTCCAGATTGTTTTGGCCATTTTAAAACTCCAGTTCAGACATATCTAAATGCAGGTTCAGAATTAAGCACAGTCTCTCCCTGGTTAAGTTTTGCCAGTTGTACACAATAGGATGCAATGTCTGGCTATAAAAGTCTAAATACATTTTTTTCCACCCCTGATACAATTTTGGCTTATAATTATCAGCTACTGATGGAGAACTTGAAGATAAAAAAAGTTTCAGTTTGTAAAGATAAAGAAACAGATACATGGTTCACTTCATAACGTCAGTAAACCATTCAGCTGTTGAAGTGGCATAGTCACGGGCTCAAATCCATCAGTTTCATCATCCTCATTTTCTGCATGAATTCCAAGTAACATGACAAGAGTTAAGGTTTATAAACTGTGATTAAAATTAACGTAAAGATGGCCTCATGAGCATTTTATAATTAACCTGACAAAGCTTCATAGTGATTAAGGTAAATTATTTTTTAAAATCCGTGCATCAGTGTGAGTCATGATCCAGGCCCCGAGACTGGTGGTGGATGGAGTTAAATCTAACTGGAGACCAGTGACCAATGGTTTTCCACAGGTCTCAGTTTTGGGGCCAGTCCCATTTAATACCTTCATCGAGGATCTGGAAGAGGAGATAGAGGGAACACTCAGTCATTTCACAGATGACACCAAGCTGGGTGGGATGTTGATCTGCTGGAAGGCAGGAATGCTCTGCAGAGGCAATTTGACAGGCTGGATCAATGAGCCAAGGCCAACAAGGCAAAGGGCCGGGCCCTGACCTTGGGTCGCAAGAACCCCAAGGAACAATCATTGGGGCAGAGTGGGTGGAAAGCTGCCAGCAGTGAAGAGCCTGCTGGTCAATAGCGGCTGCACAGGAGCCCAGGTGGTGACGAAGGCCAATAGCACCTGGCCTGTACCAGCCACAGTGTGGCCAGCAGGGCGAGAGCAGTGACTGTCCCCCTGTGCTGGGCACTGCTGAGGCATTTTAAATCCTGGCTTCAATTAAAGGCCCTTCACGAAAAGAAAGTCATTGAAGGGGTGGAGCATGTTCAGAGAAGGGAACAGAGCTGGGGGAGAGTCTGGAGCATAAATTTAGTGAGGGACAGCTGAGGGAGCTGGGGCAGGGCTCAGCCTGGAGAAAAGGAGGCTCAGGGGAGAGAGACCTTGCTCTCGCTGGCAGAAGGTAGAACAAGATGAAAGGTTGTGCCAGGGGAGGCTTAGATTGGAAAACCTTCAAGCCCTGGCACAGGCTGCCCAGGACTGTGGCAGACTTTCCATTCTTGAAGATATTTAAAATGTGTAGCTGTGGTACATGGGATCAAGCTGATGGCCTTGGAAGTGCTGGGAAACTGGTTGGTCTTAGTGATCTCAGAGAATTTTTCCAATCTAAATGATTCTGTGATTCTGAAGGACTTGCAGATCTGCCAAAAATAAGCAGCCTTAATAGACTCTACCCAAAGGAGTGATGGCTGCCTTCCTGCCAGAGCCAGCAACTCTCACAGCAGCTGCTGTGCTTGACATGCAGCAGGTCAGGAGGTGCTGGGATTGTAGCTGGTGAACATGCTGGAAGCTGCTGCAGTATCTGCTTATACATCTCTTCCCTGGAAGGGTGGTTAACAGTAACTGCCTTGCTTGTGAGGCTGGTTGGCCTGGCCTGCAGTGGAGACAGAAAGATGCTGCTTGCCTGGGCTCTTGGGACAATGGGGTAAAGAGGACACTTACCTTCTTTGTGGTTCTGCCCAGCAGAATGTAGAAGCCTTCCAGCATGGCATTGGTCTGAACTTTGGGCCTCTGCTTGTTGCTCACCACCAGTGCCCTGCCCAAGGACAGAGCCATAGTTCTATTGGAGGAAAGGGTTCTGGTAGGAGACAATCTGTGTGCCCACACTGGCAGCCAGGGTCAGCCAAGAAGATGCTGTCAGTGCCATGTTCTATGCTGGATGTACTGCCCTAGCTCTGCCAGAGTGCTCACACCCTCAGCCCATGGCTCTCAGTGTGGCTCCAGTGCACACTCAAAGCTCAGTGCCTCTGTCAGGTCAATGCTCTTTCTTCACAAACACAATGGCACCAAAGCAAAGGTAGGGTGGAGAAAACAGTAATGATGGCTAAATAAGCAATAATTAATTTTGCTGAGGCAACAGGACACAGAGCATGCCTCTGTGGACAGAACACGTGGAAATATGCTGGTTCCTGCAGGAAACTCCAGCAAAGCTCTAATGGGAGGCACTGCATTCTAAATCTGGTAGTTTCTAGGAAGCTAGGCAGATGCAACTTGCCTTCCCTTCTTTGAAGGAAGAACTGATGACCCTGCAATTAACTCTGGCTCTTCCTACAGCCCTCATCTACCACATCTTCTCACATGGCAGCAGCTCTTGAGCTCTGGGGTAGGGAGCTCACATAGCACCTTCAAGAACACCCTCTAGAATAAGGCTGAACCCTGGCCCAGCACTGACATACCCAGTAAACCCCTTATCTGTGTTACAAGCTCCCTTATCGGTCTTGGACTGTCTCCAGAAAGACCCACCCACAGCTAAGGTGTGACTGGGAGATGGGCTTGTCTTTTCACACTTACAGGTACAAGGGAGAGGGACAACAGGGGAAAGACCTGCCACACAAATACCATATGGTATGAAAAGCAGAGAGATTCATTATTCTTCGAGACAATCCCATGTACGCTTTGTAGTGGTCAGGAGGCATGTACGATTATTCTGGAGCAGCCCTGCAAAACTCTGGTGGCAACCAGCACAGGAGGAACCAGAGGTGCTGCACTCTCCTTCTAAGATGCATTGGACAAAGATCAGTAACATGGCACCAGGGATGAGGAGCAGGAGGTGCTGAGGCTGCAGGTAGTGTATGTCTGCAGACTCCATCAAGTCTTCCCAGATAGCTCCAGGTGGCAGCCAGTATTCATGGTGCCAGAACCCCTGTGACACTCCCATTCTGGTCAAGACAGTGGGCACAGAAACCAGAGGCTGCCTGCAGCAAGCAGGTATTAGTAAGGCATAAGGCTCACTGCTAAATCAGGATTCCCAACCCAAAAGCTCATCACTCACTGTCCCCACATCTTGCTTAATCCCATGAGCACATCAGACTTTTTGAAATATCATCACTTGTTTTGACCTGCCTGTGAGCTTGGAGGTGGGGTAAGATGTCCTAGTACAACAGAGTAATTTAGAGGGTGTCAGGGTGGTGGCTGATTTCAATTTCACTTTGCTTTACAGATGGCACCTACCTGGTGACACTGTCAGCAGGGGCATCTCTCTTTCCCCCTCTTTCTATCAGGCTTTTCCTTCTCAGGCTGCACAGTCCTCATCTCTTCAACAACTCTAACACCCAGCAGAGAGTGCAGATGGAGGTCCCATAGGAGACTGCCTACACCCATTAAAATCTTGTGGCAACTTCAAGCAGTCTCAGTTTTGGCTCCTTCATCTTGGCCAGAGACATCCCATATCCTGTTTGCATTTTGAATCATCATGTGCTGAACACAAAGCTGAGGCATTGCTCCCCAGAGCAGTTCTGGAGTGCTCGCACACAGCCCAGCATTTCAGGACACCTCTCATGCACCACCTTCCTCTGCCCCACTCACCTTCACCTGTTCTGTCAGTCTCTCAGTGCTGTGAACTGCAGCAGCCAATCTGCATCATGAGGAACCTTCATTATCAGCTGATTTTGCTCTCTGCCGTTCCCTCCCCCTTTTTAGGGGTACCTGGAACAATACACAGCTGCAAACAATCCATGTTGGTCTCTCATAGTCAACTCAGGTGGGTTTCCTCAGGCTAGTGAGGGACTTTTCTGAATGCCTTTGCAAAGCTGAGCAGAGTGCAGGTTCTCTCCATTACACGTGGTCACCAATTCTTTGGGCTAACTCCAGCAGAGTGAGACAACTTCCCCATAGACCACCCCATGGGGACTCTTTCCTATTATGTTCATCTCTGTTTCCAAAAATTCTATCACATGTAATACTTTTTACTGCTCTGACCAGTCCGCATGTCAGACTACAGAGGGCTGTAGATTCTCACATTCTCACTTAGAACCTTCTTAATTTTTTCTGATAACAAGATGATTTGAAACAAAAAACAGCATTCCACAGTTGGTAGTTGAACTCCTCTAAGAACAAATTTCCTCCCGCCAGTGGGTTTGAAGGTTTACTGTTACTCAGTTAATCTGTGTGCTAGGTAACATTTTCTCACCTATTGGCTTGAAGTGGATCCTCTTGGAATATGGTCTCACTGAGATGTCATGTATAAGACCCTCTCCCCCTCAACTGGGGACCATACAGGGCAGCTTACTGCATTTCTTGGGTCTAGCCTGACTATCTCAGTGTTCCTGCTATCTGCCACCATTATCTCTGAATCCAACCATCTTGCCAATGTTTCAGAGACTAGTGTTGCCTTTCAAGTTGTTTCTTGGGATATTTCTTGGCCTGCTTATTATTATCACATGCTTACATTCAGATGATAAGGTTATAGGTCCTTTCCCTTGTTTAGACATGACTTAACTTTTTGAACAAGGCCTTGCCTTTATTTGCAGGCACTGTGCTGTACATGTGAGAATGAGAAAAGCAATGCCATTCCAAGTGCAGCCATCCAAGAAAAGGTTCCCTTGGGCATACATTTCTGAATTAAATAATATGAAATAACATGAAATAATGTGAATAATGTGATAATGGCGAGCTTTGAAATTTACTGTGTGCAGGAAGAAGGAAACAACTATGCCAAATTATTCTTAAAACAAGATCCAAGATGGCACCAGATGTCCATGTCTACTGGAGTCAGCAGATTCATGTCAGCCATACTTTTGGGCTAGGGCAGCCTGGAGGCCCACACTGTGGCAGCCTTGACTCAACCACCTCACAGTAGCCTGGAAGCACCTGTATATGCTCTTTTTCTCATGGTTCACCTGGAGCTGGATGCCTCATCTCCCACAGTTGCTCTAGTGAGCATTATATGGGCACACACTGTGTGATGCACATCTCGTCTGTGCATGTGAGGGATAAAAGTACAGGGGAAAGAGAGTCAGGGCCTGCTGTGCTGCCCAGCCCAGTGCTCCATCTGGAGATGGAACTCTCCATTAGAGAATGAGTCCTGTGAGGAGAAGCTGAGGGAGTTTAGGGTGGTCAGACTAGAGAAAAGGAGGCTCAGGGTGATCTCCTCAGTCTCCACAACTCCCTGACAGGAGGGTGCAGCCAGGTGGGGATTGGGCTCTGCTCCCAGGTAACAAGTGACAGAAACAGAGGAAATGCACTCAAGCCATGCCAGGGGAGGTATGGGTTGGACATCAAGAAGAATTTTTTTCATGGAAAGGGTTGTTAAACATTGGAATGGGTTGGCCAGGGAGGTGGTGGAGTCACGATCCCTGGAGGTAATTAAGAAGTGACTGGACTCAGTGCTCTGCTCTGATTGACAAAATGGTGACTGGTCACAGGTTGTACTTGATGATCTCAGATGCCTCCCCCAATCTAATGGATTTGGTGGTTCCATGATCTGCTCTGCGGGGTTTCTCAGCAGAGAAATGACAGACTTGCTGCAAGTTTTCTACAACAGCTGTTCTGTAGGGGGAGCTGTCATGCCCCATGTGTGAAGAGAGGAGGGGATGGACACACTAAACTCTTAAACATTATCACACTATTCAGAAGCTTCCCAGCCCTGTAGCAAACATAAAGAGAGAAGGTGGAGCAGTGCAGGGAGGAAGCTGAATGCTTCTTCAAGCCTTAGCAAGTTGATGACAAGAAAACAAATTCAGCAGCTGATCTGCCTCAATGACTCATCACTGTCATGCTCAGTTTCTCAGCTAAAGCTAGCACTCAGTAGTTCTTGCTCAAATCCAACAGCTCCTCTGTATCCTTGATGTATCTTTCACAAGAACCAGATTTGCCTCCTAACAAGCTTATCTCAATCCTCAGGGACACAACAAAGCCCTGAGGATCAAATCCAGCAGGCATTAACATCCACTGGCTCCGCTGGGCATTGTGCAGACTCTGGGAAGCATTCTGCGCCTTGGGGGAGAGGTGGTGTGATTTTACAACAGGGATCTTCCCTAGCCTCCTAAAACCTCACCAAAAAAGAAGAATAGATATTAATTTCTTTCCTCCTACCCTTGCAAGTCAAAAACACCTCTCCAGTGTTGCCATCTTGGACTTGACATTGTCCTGGCAGTACCAAGTAACCTGGCTTGCCCCCAGGTGTAGTGTAGGGGTGTCCCAAATTGTCCCTTTTTGCAGGGCCAAACACAGTATTACTGAGCAGGAGACAAACCTGGCAGCTGCAGATCCTTACTGGCATGGCTCAGTGTGGCTGGATGTCCTGTGTATGCAACATCTTCCCCTGGCAATGCACCCACATGGGTCTCCCTCATCACACACCCACCTGTAAGGTGCAACGAGTCAGATTTACCTTCTGGTGGTTAAAGAAGTAGAAAAGAGACCAGATGATCAAACCTTTAAAAGTAATTTATAAAGAACATTTACATTTAGTAGTACAAAATGATATATATCCCTCCTGAGCACACCACCTGCAGAAGGGTGAGACCGTATGCTCAGATCATAGCATACAGAACATGTGCTTCCAACTTCCAATTGTCACAGAATTACAGAATATTAGGTGTTGGAAGGGACTCATAAGGATTGAGTCCAACCCTTAAGTGAATGGCCCATACAGGGATCAAGCCCACAACCTTGGCATTATTAACACCAGCTGAACTAAGGTTCCAGAGACAGACTATCTTCAGCAAATCAAGATTTAAATGACAATTCAGGATCCTCCTCCCACAGCATGTTATTGCTCTGGAATAACACATGCCGGAGCCATTATTTCCCTTCTGAAATTATCCAGTTCCAGTTTAGAAATCCAAATGTATTTTGACTGAAACAGAAGATGAGCATACACAAGTTCAGATCAAAGCTTCTCAGTCACATCTCAGGTAACCTGAGTGGAGTGATGGTAACCTTCTTTGTCTTTCTATGCTGTCACTTTCTTTATGACTTAAACATGTGCACCCCCTCCTCAAATATGGCATTTTCTTGGTCCATGTCCCATCCCTGCTCAGTTAGCACTAAGTACATAAACAGAAGTGTCTGCATGGCCTCAGCAGTCTAAGTCCCTGCACTCATTACAGTGAATCTATTAATACTTCGGTTTCATATATTAGGTGACCTATAAAACAGAAATTCACATAACACTAATTAAAATGTTTTAAGAGATTGCACAATCCAAAAATCTAAGACCACACATGATACAAGACATGGCAACTAAACAAATTGAATCAGCACTACATCATGACTTCATGGACCACTGCTTTATCCTTGCTATTCTTGATACACCTAGGCAAAGGTCCTAGAGTTAGAAGGCCATGCTAAAGCATTATTCCACAAGGTTCAGCAGATTTTCTCTGGACCCTTTTTCCTCTGATAGCAGGGGAAATGTATCCCTTTCTTGCAACAAGTTGACTCTGTAAACATTTCCCACCTGCCAGTCATACTAAGTTGAAAACATGAGCACTTTTATCAGTGTAGTCTTCTAGACTACATAGTTCCTTGTCACCTCCCTTGTCCTGACTACTTCCTTCCAAGACAGGTTTAAAGGATTACCTAATAATTGAGAAACAGCCCTCTGGGTTCTCCAGCTCTTCCAGTGTGGTTTGGGTTGGTACTCCTCCAGCCTGGGCTTTGGAGTTCCCTCCTTAGGGGCAATAAGTAGGGACTGAGATCCATAGCATTACAAAACTGGTCACTGGCAGAAAGAGCACTTCCTTTGAGAAGAACATGTTTTATCTTATGTTTTTCCAAAGCTTTAT
>VXBB01010864.1:48784-70181 GCA_013399915.1 Illadopsis cleaveri | reverse complement strand
AAACTGCTGCAGCATGGGTCACTCTTCCATGGGGTGCAGTCCTTCAAGGACAGGCTGCTCCAGCATGGGAACAGGGCTCTTCTCTCCATGGGTCTCCTACAGGGTTACAGCCTCCTCACAGGCATCCCCCTACTCTGGTGTGGGCTCCTCCTCCATGGGCAGCGGGTGGATCTCTGCATCCCCATGGATCCCCACAGGCTGCAGGGACACAGCTGCTTCACCATGGTTTTCACCACAGGCTTCAGAGGAATTTCAGCTCTGGTGCCTGGAGCAACTCCTGCCCCTCCTCCTTCACTGACCTTGGTGTCTGCAGAGTTGTTCCTCTCCCATGTTCTCAGCCCGCTTTTCTCTGGCTGCAAATACAACTGTGCAATAACTTCTTTTTTTTTTTTTTTCCTTTCTTTTTAAATCTGTTATCACAGAGGTGTTACCACTATTTCTAATTGGCCCAGCCTAGGCCAGCAGCACATTCAACCTTGGAGCCACCAGGGATTGGCTCTGCTGGACATGAAGGAAGATTCTGACAACTTCTTACAGAAGTCATCTTTGTAGCCCCCTGCTACCAAAACCAGGTGGTGAAAACCCAATACAACAACCAAATCAACAAAGCTGGCTCCTGCGCTACAGGGGGAAATACTTCAACTGAACAACACACTCACTTACTAAATGTTATCTGTGCCAAGATGAAATCAAACAGCAGGTGAAATTCCACTTTACCACACCGTGTCAAACGTTTAGGAATCCACCATGAAGATCCTGACTATTTTTAGGATTTCTTCAACACTATTCAGATTCCTGACCAGACAGTACAAAGTTTTTAAAAACTACATAAATCAATTCATTATAGTGGAAAAGGAGTAGCTGAATAAATCATTCCCCTTTTAGGCTTGAAGATGCTTCAGATACCCTGCACTCTGTCACAGATTTTCTAGTTTAATCAAACTAATGGGAGGAAAATCCAACCCCAAAAGGAAATGTAATTTGGGTAAATTATCTGGGCCTTTACAGCTGGGAAACTGAAAGCTTAGACCCACTCAGCAAGATCTTGTTATTTAACAGGCAATTTTTGCTGTTGTAGCACTATATGACCTCCTTAAACCTGAATCTATTTGATAAATAATTACTATGACTAAAGGGGCTTTGCAACCATTTCCAAAGGAACATTAATTATTGCACTCCCAAATACCAGCTGGTTATTTATGGTCTTCATAAATTTTAGGTTTTTTTCCTTTGTAGCACCAGTGATTGGCCACAAGAGGAAGCACAGCTGGATGCCCTGGGGCTTCCAGGGAGGATATGAACATCTCCCTAGCTGGTGTGCTGGTCACACTCCAAGTTATCCAAACAGTAGCTCTGGATTAGAAACTATTTTTTTACCCCCAAAGATCAGACTGTTCGGGAGAACTGGTGTTTCTTTTTTCATTGTCTGTAGCACAGGGCATGGTCTGTTTAGTAGAAATTGTAAATACATTTGTTGTTCCTGCTAATACACAGGTTTGTCCTTGACTTTCTCTTTGCCAGTGGGACATGACCAGCCTTGGTTTTAGTCTTTTCAGGTTGTTACAAATATTGGAAAATGTGTGTGTATTGTATTTACGTGGAAAGGTTTTGGTAGTGGGGTGGGGGCAGGGGTGGCTTCTGTGAAATGCCAGAAGCTGCCTCCTGTCCAACAGAGCCAGTTCTAGACACCTCCAAGATGGATCTGCTCCATGAACAATAGTGTCAATGCCTTGAGGACAATATATTTAAGAATGGAAAAAACTGCCGGGCACGAGTGGTGTAGAGTGAGGAGTGAGAATATGAGATACAACTCTGTAGACTCTCAGGTCAGTGCAGGAGGAGGAGGAGGAGCTCCTGGAGCTGGAGCAGAGATTCCCCTGCAGCCCCTGGTGATACAGGCTGTGCCCCTGCAGCCCATGGAGGTCTAGAGGGAGCAGAAATCCACCTGCAGTCCCTGGAGGACCCTGACTACAGCAGAGCGATGTGGCCTAAGGAAGCTCTGAGCCTGTGGAGACCCTGTGCTGGGGCAGGGTCCTGACAGCACCTGTGGCCCTGTGGTGGACCCACAATGGAGCAGTTCATTCCTAAAGGACTGCATCCTGTGGAAAGGACCCACAGTGCAGAGGTTCATGGAGAGCTGTCTCCCACTAGAGAATGCTGCTGCCTAAGCAAGGGAAGAGCTGGGGCAGGAGGAAGGAGCAGCAGAGAAAAGGTGTGATGAACTGACCACAAACCCCATTTCACATACCGCTGCACCACTGCAGGGGAGGAGGTGGTGAATGTGGGAGTGAAGTTAAGTCCAGGAAGAAGGGAGGGGTGCAGGAAGGTGTTTTTAAGATTTGGGTTTATTTCTTATTAAACTGCTCTTATTTGATTAACAATAAATTAAAATAATTTTTCCCCAAGTCAAGCCTGTTTTGCCTGTGATGGTAACTTGGAAGTGCTCTTTCCCTGTCCTTATCTCAACCCATGAGCCTTTTGCTATATTTTCTCCCCCCTTTCCATTTGAACAGGGGAGAGAAAAATGGGCTTGGTGGGCACACTGTGGCCAGCCAGGGTCAGCCCATCACAGTGTGCCATTGTGGAGGCTCACATTGTTTTTGACAAGACGTGTACTGCAAGTGTACAGAGCAGGAGACAGAGGGACCCGAATGATCCTTTCAGTGTTACATTCCTATTCAAGCCCCACTTGTTTGTATGGTTTATTTTTTACACAGATCTACAGATTTGCCCCTAAAATTTTTGCCTTCGAGCAATACTGGATTGTTCAGAGGCTTGTCTTGAATGGCATTGCTTCACTCTTCAGTCATTTGTCCCGATACATTTCCTGTGGCTCACAGTGTTAGAACTGGGCATGACTTTTCCCTTTATGGGTTTGCAACCTCTACATACAGTCAAGCAGTTTTGCTCTAGCCTTGACTGTCAGACAAAAAAACCTGGAACATAAGTCTTCATTTTCTCTTGGTAGTGACAAAGTGCTCTGCCAATTCATCTTTTCTTGCATTTAGATGATACCGGGTACAAAGATGTTCTCTCTAGATGAGGGTCTGGCTTCAAATTATTAGGTCTTCTGTGTCTGAATTTAATTCAGTGTCCGCTTTTTGTCACTAATATAATCTGATTTTCAAAAAATACAGAAACACAATACAAGATTTATAACAGCAATTTTGCTTCTTGTGTGACTCACCTGTTGTGGATATCCTGTCCAGCACTCTCTATGGTCCCAAAGCCAAGGCTTCTGCAACAAAAATGCAACGTGTGTATGAGAATATCAGAGGAGTTTTTTTCTTATCAATTGTCCAATTCCTATAGTTTATTACTACTATAGACTTCGTTGTGTTTTATTCCAGGCAGAGCTGATCTCACTGTCTGGAATCCGATTGCCAAGAGATTTCCATGACAAGGACTTGCATCTGCTTGTGACATTTCGAAATTGTGGCTATTTGCCTGAAATCTCACACACTATTTAACTGTCCCAAATAAAATAGGTCAGAGAAGACCTCTCCCAACTGTTTGCAGTCTTCTACAAGCTTGAGGCGGTGCTGATGTTTTGAGCATTTAAAAATAATCTTACAAGTATTTCATTAGGAATATCTGTGATTTAGACAATAACACTTAAATGTGGATAGATGGCTGCAAACTGGTGTGTCAGGTATGTCATTTTTCCTCTAACAGTGAAGGTTATGCTGCAGTTTTTTACATAATGAACCTCTGAAAACATTCTACTCTCTTTATTAGAAAATTTTTAGTTTAGAACTTGGCAGTTTTGAAACTTTCATAGAAACGTGGCAAATAAAGTCCCCAAGAGTCCTCCTTGCATGGAGCATGCTCTGCCCAGAGCTGTGCCCAGACTGGATCAGAGCTCACAGAACACAGCAATGCCTAACACCTATGAGGGTAATTTTCTCTAAGTTCTACAGGGCTCCAGGTTATCAGAGCTCAGGCATTTCTTTTCAGTGAGCACTGCTGGTGTGTGGGTGACACAGAGGGGAAGCAGGAGGCAGTCATTTTAGGTGCAGCAGTAATTTGAAAAATACACAGTCCCTGCTGACTGGGGAGTAGAGGTTGGGAATAGAATTTACAGCAAATACATGTACAGATCCAGGAGAGATGTGTGATAGAGAACCAGAAAGGACAAAGCAAAAACTATGAAACAACTATGGCATACTTTTTACCTAAGCTAGAAAGGAACTCCAGATCCCTGAATTTCATCATTCCTCTGTTCTCAGCAAATACAGCTGACTTCTAGTGGCCTACTGGAAGACAACTTTCCTTTGTTACAGGCTACTTCACTGGCTCATGGGCAGAGGTTTTTGCTATCAGTCCGAAATGACTAATATAGAATTTAAACATTTGCTTTTTTCCTAAGGAAAAAAGGGAATTGCACAAAAACAAATTCATGTTAAAAAGTCAGTCAGGTTACAAAGTAAACATGTGAAAGTTGGAAATCTCATATGTATATATGCCCTGTCATGTTAGTTCTTCGTCCTTCTTTTTAAAGTAGTCATTTTTGTACAATTTAGGTAACAGAGTAACATATTTGCTACAGGATCTAGAGGTGCTATCTGCAGAATGGATGTCTCCCTTCTCTTTGAAAATTGTAAGATGTATGTTGAATAAAGACATGGGTCATAAAAAGTGAAAATGGTATTTCATCCATCAAACGGACAGATAACATGCTGAAGAATATGATTTTGTCCCTTTTTGCCAAAGGGCTCTTGTGCAATGCTAAGCAGGTCTTTCAGACCAAATTTCAATAGCTGGTGTCAAGGAACAGGCTTCTGTTTTGATGTACAGATCCACAGAATACTGCATCTGGGATTCAGATACCTTCACTCCTCAGCTAGCTCATCCTATAATCCTCATACTTTTGAGTACCTTAAAATCTGACTTGAAAGCCCGCGTAAGTTCAAAAGTCCTTCACTTGTTACAATGAGAGGTTACAAGGACAGTTTTTACCTGCTGCCTCAGGTTGTGCACATTTTCCATCACTTAACTCATCAGACCGTACCAGAAGACTTTTGCAAAGCTCACCTAGGGAACCAGATGCAGCAAAAGATTCAGGGGAACCTTTAAAACAGAGGCAGTGCCCCTATTCCCAGCTCAGTGATCACGGTTCAGGGACTAGAGCACACCCATGGCTCCTCTTACCACTTCTGCCTGGTGAGGTAGTTCAAATTGTATCAAGAGAACTCACTATTTATCAAAGTGGAGAAAGGGCCAAGGCATAAGCCTGAACCAATCACACTGTGGCTAAGGAAAAGAAAATTAGCAGATAGAATTATTAAATTGCAGTCTGTGTTCCAAAGGAAGCCAAATTTCTTTACTTTAAAGAGATATTGGATACAACATACAAACAGGCCCTGCGGCTTCCAGCTTAGGTAAGTGTTCTATCTCCTAGCCTGCAGAAATTTACTTTTATGCAATCCCAACTCCTTCTGCTTTGCCAGAAGAAGAGGAAACATGGTTCTGAAGTCCTTAAAATAAGCATGGTCCAGTGTGTCTGTAGTCTCCTAAGTGTGCTGTGCAGGGGATACACACCAATCTATATGGAAAACCTCTAGAAGATCTGAAAAGGCATGTTTGACAACAAACTCTGCCATTCTTGCAGGCATTGGCTGGGTAGAACAGCAGGGCACTGTGTGTACTCACATTGTACAGGACGACGAGTCCGGTAAAGAAAGAAATGATGTAAAATGTAAATCTCCAGCTACAAAGAAACAAAAGAAAGGGCATTAGAATCCCATTCATTAACCCCTGAGCTGCAAGTCTGTGTATCCTCACACTAATTCAAAGAAAAACACTATTAAGGCAAAGACACATGTTAGTATGTTCAAGGTTTGACCAAAACAGGAGCAGCTCTTTACATGTTACCAGCGCATTTCCCACACTTCACAAAGAGCAATTCCTTTGCTGTAGAGATGGCAGAAGACACAAGAATCTTGCTGACTAAAATCCCACAGAGAATAATCTCAAATCTTTCCATCAGTAACAGATGCATTTGTAAAAGTGAAACAATGCCAATCTCTCTCCTAGGCCTTTGGAGGTCCAGCCTGCTAGATTTGTTTTCATATAACTAATTACTGTCATGTTTGGCCAGTGAGGAGCCAGTAATGATTTACCAACACTAAACCCACAGAGAAATACATAAAAACCGTTTGCACAGTCCAATGGACAGAGGCAGGTCACCTGAATATTCACACATGTAGTGAGGGAAACTTCATTCCAACAGAATAAACAAGTTATTAATAAATGAACCACAGGAAATATTTGCAGGAAATATAAACCAGTCCTTTAATTTCCAAAAATCTCCATAACAATTCAGACCTAACTGCATTTTGTGAGACTCCACCTGTCAATGAAACCCCCTANTCTTATTAAATTGTATTTCTGACTTGGAGCCTCTCACTTGTTTTGGTTTCAAACCACTACACCCCCAGGAATTGCAAGACAAAAATGAAGTATAAAAAGCTGCTACATCACATCAGAGAGACACTCTGTCCACAGATTGCACATGACGACAGAGGGTGGGTGGAAGAACACTATCCTCAGTGGGCTGGGCAAAAAAGGATTTACTGTTACTATTTACTACAAGTCATTAGAGTGCAGGGAGAGCTGACATTTCATCCAGATGGGGGCAGAATGAACATTGTTGCTTTACAACTCCTTATTCACCGTTTCTGTAAATACTTCAAACTATATGAAATATTATAAATAATTAATACACATCCTTTTCTTCTTTTTGAATTAGAGTTTTTAGGGAGGTGTTTTGAATTATGGGTGGAGTGTTAAATGGAGCACATGCTGATGAGCTCAAAGTTGATGCCTATCTTACAGATATAGATCTTTTAGATAGATGAATAGTAGTCCAAGTATTTAATGATTTCTTTTGCCTGTGTGGCTTTCCTTGGAGAACCCAATTCCTTCACAAATAGCAGAGCAGCTTCTTGTGAATAAGACATTCCAACCAAGCTGTGGAGAATCCTCCTTTTCTGTGGAAAGATGAGCCAGGACTGACATTCAGATGGGTCTGACATGAGATTTATTTTGTGCCTCCACATAACAAGGAGGATTTCCACACAGCTGTTTCCAAGGCAGTTTTTGTTCTTTGCTCACAAGATTCCACTCCCATGGAAGAGTGCCAGTTTGTGACTATCAGGATGCTGAAGTCAAACGACAGCAGAATCCAATCCAGCCTGTAGCTTTTGAAAGCAACAGCATGCAAAATAGTTGCAGAAAAGGTGCAGCAGAAGGAATCTCCTTTCAGAGGCAAAGGGTAACTATGGGAAAGGCAACAGAAAACATGTCTTTGTAGTAGGTACTGAAGCAGCAACAAAGCAGTAAGATGTAAACAGCAGAGAGTTTTTCAGGTCCAAATGTGTGTCAGAGCAGGATGTCAGTCTGACAAAGTCAGTAAAAGTCAGAAACAAGGGCCCAGTAAGGAATAAAGGTACAGCAGTAAAAGGAGATTCGGGATTGCAAAGAAGGGGGGAAAGCAAGAAATGTTTCTGTAACAGAGAAGCAGCAGAGAGCTACAGCAGAGCCAAGTGGGTCAGGGATGACCCAAGGTGCTCTCTGCATAGGGACAGAGGGCAGACAGGGAGCTGGATTCTCTCTGCATAGGGATGGAGGGCAGGGGGAGGCAGTGAGGTGCCTCAGCTCAGCTCTGGTGAAAACCTAAGTTCATTGCTTGTGTTCCTGCTCACCAGGCCTCACTGAACTTCTTCGACAGGCTGGGCCGGTCCATGTTCCTCCGGCGCCGGAACCACTTCTCCACCTTCCTCACTGGCAGGTCACATTGCTTGGCTAAACTGAGCAGTTCACCCTGGAAAACAGGTGAGGCAGCAGGCTCAGATCCAGATTCAAAGATCGGACAGGGCAGTATCTCATCTGACCCACCACAGAACACAGCTGGATCCCCTGGCCAGCCCAAGTGTGTTCAGGCTAAGGCATCTTTCTGAAAGCTGTCTGTTCCTAGTGTAAAGATCTTGGACAGTAGAAAAATTTTCCATTCCCCTCTAATCAATTGGTTATAAATGCTAATGTTGAAACTTCTCATTTTTTATGTGAACATTCCCAGTTTCAAACTGATCTTGTCTCCTCACATGAGTTTGTTGCCAAATCACTTCTTCACCCAGTCTTCAGGGACCAAATCCCTCAAATGTGTCACTACAATAAAGATCACTGCAGCTTAAATGATATTTTATGGTTCCTAACTCAATCTTGTCACACCTCTCAGCATTCTGATGCAGTATCATGATGCATATCATGAGCAAAGGCAACATCATTTTCCTACTGGATATTCTGCTGTTGTGGTAAACCTGTTAAGGATAATTCTTCAAGATATAACTCACAGAAATCCTGCAATTACCTTCCTTCTTGTCCTGAGGCTGTTAAGAGTTTGGCATGTGACATGAAAAAAGTTTGTCATGTTTTATATTCCTACTTGGAAGTGTCATAATGGATAGCCTTATTTTTTAAGAAAAGCAATAGTTTTTCATGGAATGCTTTTACCTGAATTGGTATCATGTGAGAGTGGCCTACATACTTTGAGCATGCTGTACAAAAATAAGTTCATTACCAATTTTCAGATATGCTGCTTTCAGATATGCTGTTTTTTGAGTTCTGTTGTGGTGGTGAAGACAAATAGAGGTGTTAATTCACGTTCTCCAACTGTTCCATCATGTGGAATTCCTCCCAAGAAATGGCTGCCAAGAACTGCCAAATCTCATCTTGTATTGGACAAGTAGAAGCTGCCTCTAAGCAGCAGTTTGAGAGCTCATGGGAGAGGGAGGAAGCCAGCAGACTGGCTGAGGTGTACCCAGTGAGTGGAGGGAGCCAGACAGCAGTTCCTGCACCACCTCATACTGCTGTCTCATGGTGAGGATCTGTTCCAGTATCCCAGATCTGCTGGGAGAAAGGCACCACTTCAGTGCAGCGGGGATGCAGGGAGAGCTGTGGGAAAAATCTGGTGGCAAAGCCAGGTCTTGAGTTTGATCTCTGCCACAGAAGTAGTTATACTGAGAAATGTTTGGATTTTAGGGGACAGAAAGGTAAGTGGAAGGTCAGGGCCTACCACACTTACAAGTGTCCCTTAGAACACTCCTTCCCACTGTTGCAGAGATGGGCTGGCTGTACCACCCAGATCAATGCCTACATTTTAATTTTAGCCTCTTTTCCTTTATTTCTAACCTGGTACTGCATGTCCTGGGGTTCCTTGTGCCCCACTTGGTTGCATAAACCATGCTGCAACAGCCTTGGTGAAGCGATGTGTTTGGAGTAGGATTGCTCCTTGGGACTGGAACCCATGGTGAGCCCTCTGCTAACCATCCTTGATGAGAGTTCACAGTTATTGCTTCAAGGCCAAGAGAAAGCCTACAAAAACAAGCTGAAAGAAAATCAGATTCCTTTCCCTACCACAGAGTCCACACCCAGGGACTTCACCGACCAGGTTAAATTCTAATATTGCCTGACAATTCACAATCTTGTTAATGGTTTTTCCCATCAGCAGCAGCCATTATAACTCTGGATCATCTTGCCAATTTCTTGACAATCACTCTCATTATCCTTCAGGGGAAAATTACTCACCAGTTGTGTTTGTAGGTTTCTGAAGCCCCTCACAATCTCTGTGATGATGACCAAGACTCTGGCTTCTTACAAGGTCAATCTCAAACTCATGGATTGCACAACAACAGAATGACCCAGTCTAGGACTAGGAGACAAGCAATTCACATTGGCTGAGCTGTAGGGACTAGCAATGTGGGAGCTCAAGGCGGCTGATGTGATTAATTTTTTACAGAATTTGCCACTACATGAAAAGAAGCCATCACCAAATGGCTGGGGTTGGAAGGGACCATGGAGATCACCTTGTCCAATGGGCCCTGCTCAAATAGAGCCACCTAGAGCCGGCTGTCAAGGACCATGTCCAGAGTGCTTTGAGTTTTCCCAAGGGTATAAATTCCACAACCTCCCTGGGCACCCTCACAGTAAGAAAGTGCTACTGATGTTCAGGCAGAGCTCCCTGTGTTGCAGTTGCACTGTGTATATGGTAAGCAGGGAGCAGGAGCTGCCACTGTTTCTTTTAGGAACACAGTTTCCTCCCGGGTGTTCAGAAGCAGGACTCAGAGCTGATGGCATTGCAGGAGCACCCTCCTGGCCGGCTACTCTCAGGTAACCAGTGCTACAGTGTTTCCTTTGTTGAGCTTCAATATATGAATGGCACTGCTAAACTTCATGATTCCAAATGGGATTTTCTTTGGCTAAAGACAATAAATCTACAGGAAAGCAAAGGAAGAAGGGACTCACCTCTTCAGGGTTCTTGTGGCACATACTATAGAATGTTTCCAGTACAGGATTGGGCTGAACTTTTGGTCTCTGCTTGTCTCTCACACCCAGTTTGGTACTGAGGGGCAGGGCTATAGCTCTGCAAAAGAAAACATAAAGGGTCAGCCAAAAATAGAACAGTGATTTCTGATTATGCAGCACTGTTAAAACATGATGCAGTACATAACAGCTGCCTGCCACATGTGAATCTAAACATGAGTATCATGTTGAGCAGTAAAATCACAAACTTACAGTAGAAACTGTTAGACTTGTACTCTACTGCTCTAAGCTCTGTGCTGTGATATTCAAAATTACATGAGGTTGGCAAATGCTATTTCCTCCTTTGTCAACTTCTGAACCACCAATCATGTGTCCCTGGCTTGCTTGCAGCTTATGGGGAGTACCACACTGGTGATGAGGCCTAAATGTAGCTCCCTGCTTGATCAAGAACATGGCATCCACCTGAACTAAGGCCTTGGCTCAGGATCAAGAGAGAGGCTATGCTAGACGTGTAGTATTAATGCAGAAGAAACGTCCCGCTGAAACAGGAAGCAACTTGGTCTTTCCTGGAGTAACTTACTTCCATGTCTCCTAATATAAATCACAGTTGCAAAATAAGGACATGGCAACTACAAACCTTGTCACAAGGAATGGATGTTTGCACTAGCTGTGCATGTTCAGTATTTTACAGTGAAATAAAGCCAAAAAAAAAAAAAAGGGGGGGCATAAATAGAAAAAAGTTATCCAAGGAAAACTGTTCAGAGAATTCCTGTGCTCAACAACTCAACTCCTCCACTACCACTACTCCTCTCTACCTCAGCAGCAGGAAACCTCTTCATCAAAGATGTGAAGTGAGATCTTGCATAAATATGGCACAAACAGGAAACTTGTCAAACAATACATTTTTTTAAAAAAGACCAAAATCATCTGAATTTTACTTGAATTTCTCAAGAATTAGCTGTTCTTATTAATTGCTCCCTTTTACACGCTGCCACTGGGGAAGTGTCTCTGTGTAACTGCAAACTGGTGCTGAAGCTGGTTTGAGCTGACAGCACCAAGCAGAGGCAGTGAGTGCTGAGCCCCACATCTGCTCTGCCTGGTCACTCCTGCTGTCCAGGCAAGTCCTCTGATCAGTTCTTCCTAATGATTTGGACACAGACTAAGATTTTTTTTTTTTCACTTTGCTTAAAAAAGCTGCAAAACTATTTCACCATGTAGATGTTTGAAGGTGTTCTACTTCAAAATAGCATGGGATATATTTATGGCTGTGGTTTCTGCTAGTCATAGAGTTTATACTCTGTATGTACATCTTTAGGGACTATTTCAGGTCCAGCATCCTTCAGAAGGATCTTTTAGAAGTTTTCTTTTCAAGAACTAATTTCTTAATTTGTTTAACAAGTATTAAAAGCAATTTATAAAAAGACCCCCTACCTAAGGAATGATGTAACTTCTGTTAAACCACAGAAGGGGTACACCTTTTGCCCACTCATATAACAGCTCATTCTCACTTTTCTTTTGCACAGCCAATCCACCTGCCTGTGTATCAATTGCTCTTTGTCATCATCTCTGGGAAATTCCTTTGGCATCACTGGCTATAGGAACATTCAAAGATGTACCAAGACCAATGAAAATTATGTTTCTACCATAAAAGAAAGGCCAGGGCAAGGTGTGCTTGCTGGCAACAAGATGCACAGTAATCACCAAAACATGAGTAGAGCATTGACTAGTTTCAGTGAAATTTAGCAGCACTCTGGCAAAGGACTATAGTTGTCACTGGGAATTCTAGGTTTTGGCTCTGACTGCTGTCACAGAATGTTTTAGGTGCATCTAATGACTTTTTTTTTAATATGAAGTGATTGTTTTAATGAGTGATACTGGACCAGCAGGTCCTGTGCTAAGAACAATGACACAGTATTTCAATAATATCCATAACTCCACTGAAGTTGGGAAAACATCTATCTTAAGCTCTGCACTAGATCTTGGTTCTTATATTAAACAGTTCCTTGAAGTGGGCCTGATCTTTCTCTTTCAAAGATCAGGCATCAATACAAGCACCTCTGAAGAGGAAGATGTAATCAATTCTATTGTTGAAAACAAGTTTATTGCCACTTCTTATCAGGCCATATTGGGAACTGGAAATTGTGAAAACTTTGGGCATTAAACTGGAAGTTTTCCAGACACATTAAAGCAAAGAGAATGTTTCTATCAGGTGTTAATGCAGCTTGCCAACAAATTTATGTTACTGAAAATCTTCTTAAAGTGTCCTGACAAATTTCTTAATTTTGTTTAATTCCTGACTTCTCTATATTTCCTGCTGATTTCTTATGGTCATGCATAAAACTCAGTATAACAGAAACAAGCCAGTTGCAGTGGATGAAGACAGGGTGTAACCAGTTACAATCATCTTGCTGTTGAGGTTTTGAGTTGGCCCATGATTTATGGAACCAATCCCACTTTTATGAACATTATTGGGAAATCAAGGCCTGAAATTCTTCCCAAGGGACATTTGCATGTGTTGGCTGTATGCTCTGACTCAGTTCTCAGTTAAGTCCTGTTCCAAGCACAGCCCTAAGTAAGAGGATAATGCTTGTACTGATTTCAACATCATAGGTATGTCATCTCAGTGGCAGGGACAGCCTCATCATGGCATTTTATCAGCGCTCTGCAAGACAAAAGGGTAAATCTGAGGATTAAACTGTGCCCTTCTCAGAGTCAGACACAGTCAGGGAGATGATTCTCATAACCAGTCTACTTCTCCATCAGTGAGCATCTCTCACTCAAGGGTTTACATGGCAGAGGTCCCACCAAGGCACTTTAATCAGAAATCATGGAACAAATTGTCTTGTGCAGAACCTGCTGAAGTTGAAACTAAATGGATTTATCATGAAGAGGCCTAAAATGCTACTCTCCCACCTTTTAAAGTGGGCTACACTCCTTCTGCAGAGGCTTTCAGTTAGTGTGAGATACGAGAAACAATTTAACTTCGGGGGTGGATTTTTAAAAATTATTTATAAGGGTGCCACTTGCAAATCCCTTCAAGTTCTAGGAAATGCAGAATCAGTGACAGCAGCAATCTGAGCTTCTATTCTTTGAACTGCGCAGTCTCTTTTAGCCTCGTGCTTTCATTTGGCAGAGGACTATCACTGTGCTCCTGGCATAGTCTCTATTTTCTCCTGCTTGCAGAAGAGTGTTTCACACCAGTTAAACTGACTGTTCCATTTGATACGAGGCCTGGATTCACTACAGTGCTGCTGTCCAAACTGAGTCAGGTCCATTTTCAGTTAAATGCTACAATGTGTCCGTCATCTCTGCACTAAGCCCCGCCTGTAAAGTCTTAATAGGAAACTGTTTCCAGATCCTTCCTGATTACTAACCAACAACAAAAGTCTCTATGCAAAATAAACTTTAGAAAGGTACATTTCTAAATGAAATACTCCGAATTGGCGTCCTTTTTTTCTTCTGGTTTTGAGTTCAAATATCTGTTCCTGGCAGATCAAGAGCTTCTATTTCTTTAAACGTACAACATATGGTTCACGTACTGCCACCACCCTTCCACAAAGAAACCTAGTACTTGACTAAAATCCTCTTCTAGTGACATCTGGGAGCTGTGTAGATTCAAATTCACTGACAATTCCTTTCAATTGCCCAACATCCAAAAATCCCTGGACAAGCCCAAAATCCGACAAATCAAAAATTGTACATAAAGTCTGGTTTTCAATGGCTTTACTGTTTCTCAAAGAATTTTAGTTGCCACATTTTACTACCCATGCAGTCAAGAAACACTTTGCAATATTTCTTCAGAATCACAGCACTCCAAGAACTTGGTTTTTACAGAAATGGTCTTAAACATTACGTAACTAGAAGAGAAGCCAACAGCCTTGCAGGACTATGTCCAGGGAAAAGTTCAGCTAAGGTATAAAGGTGCTTAAAATCAAGCTCCAAGTTACGGCTGCAGGATATATCTCCTTCTCACAAGTGCAATCTGGAAATATTAAAGGAACAGGGGAGGTCCCCAAGTTCTAGGTCCTCTCTCTTTTCTCAGGACATCATTAACTGCTTCCCCCAGTTCCTGCCTCAGTACTGTGGCATAGCCCAGCACTGCAGCAGTAATGGGCTTTCTACTCTCCAGCACTACATCCACTTTTCCCACCTTCCTCAGCACAAACCAGCTCACAGAGGAGTTGCTTCACAACCTGTGAGCTGTTTCTTCTCCCCCACAACCTCTTCAGCTCTCCCAGGCTACACCCAGATACCGCAGGTCCTCTTCCCACAGCTACAACCTCATCACCAGCATAGATGGCTCTTAGAAGGATGCTGCTGTCTCAGTTTCCCCTGTTCAGCCAGCCAGTCCAAAGGAGAGGAAAATCCATCTTGAGGAAGCAGGTTCTTTCACAAGTTTAATGCCCAAAAAAAGGATGAAACTATTGGTCCCAGCACAATGACTGATGCAGACATTGCAGAAAATTCTCCAGACTTCCCTCACCTCTTATTATTTACCTAGAGTTCTGACAGTTAAATCACATGAACACATTATAATATCTGAAATCCCAAGGCAGGAACTATCTAGAGAGAGAAAAACTTGGCACTGAATGCACAGTTGCAAGTAATAGCTGGTGGTGGCTGAGGGTAGAATAAATTGCCAGAGGGTAAGCAACAGCCACCAAACCCAAACCTGTCTACTAGTTACAGCCACTCATTTTGATCTGCAGACTAGGCATACAAGGATATAGAGTCAGGGTTATCTATATAGAAAATGAGAAACAAACACACATTTCCTTCTGCAATTCTCAAACTTGGTGTAAAATTATTTTAAACAGGGCCAGTCCCACTGTTTAAAGATACAGATAAGGCAATGGAGAAACTGAGGGTTGGATTCACACCTCACCTTCCCACGGGAAGCTTTCTTCTCCAGGATGAACTGGATGTGAAACAGTAATGATTCAGAATTAGAAAAAGTCATGCTGAAATAAATGACTGCAGAGTTAGGACAAACAAGAATACAGCTCAGAACACTGGCTTGTAATTTGCATAGGTAACATAGTGCTATGATTATAGGCTTCCTGGACCTGTAAAATGGGCCTGTGATATTATCTTTCTCAAGGGTGTGACATGCAGCTTTTATTTAATGAAGTTTGTGAATCAAAACAGCTTTAAAATTAGTGAGTAGGACCAGGTCTGTGGAAACACTCCCAGCTGAGGCAGCGCTTGGATGGGAAAGAAAAATATTTTTTTACTTGGCCATCAGCATCTAAAAGCAGATGAAAAAGATATTTAGGCTGACTGGAAGTGGTGTGGCAGGAGGTAGGCAAATGAAGGGGCAGAGCCACAGAAGCACAGACTGAATGCTGAAAGGGGTCTCTGGAGATCACCCAGCTGAACTCTGCTGCTTGAGCAGGGCCAGCTCCAGCAGGCTGAGTGGGCTATGTTCAGCTGGGTGTTGTGTATCTCTGCCCATGCAGAGAAACTCTTCCAATGTTCAACCACCCTCATAGTAAGAAGAGAGTTTTTGTATGTGCAGATGGAGCATCACGCGTTTCTGTTTGTGCCCATTGCCTTGTGTCCTGTCATGAGCCATCACAGGCAAGAGTTTGGCGCTTCCTTCTTCCTGGCCATGTCTTGCATTGGGGAGCCATAAATTGGCCAAGTGCCACTCAGTGTGGCACATGGGCCCAATTTCCAGCTCTACACCAGAAGCTCATCCACATCACTGACCAGCAGGACCTACCTGACGGAATATGGAGTCCAGCCAGGTCTTGCGCACCAGCAGGGAAGAAATGTGAGTCACTTGTGTTTTAATGGCTACCTAGAGCACCTTGGTTTCCACATGAGAAGAGGTAACCAAGATGTCTGTGTCCCCAGGAAAATGCAGGATAAAAACCATGGAATTTATGGAATGCACACTACACATACTGTTTACAAAGAAGAGGTTTGAATTCCAATTTTGTATCATCCTAAAATGATTATTTCCATAATTATTCACACATTGTGTTTTAATAAAATACCCCAACTTACAACCAGTATTTTTACGTAAAAACATTATTGTAGGAGAGCTCTGAATCATTTCAATGTCTATATGCTTTTCCAAGCTACCCTTGTGTCACAGAGAGTCTGCACAAGAAATATCTTTCTAGTCTACAGGAAAGTCCATTTCCATTTCCTTGTGCAGCCACTTTTCAAAAAAATAATGATAAAATGTTTTTTAAATTGTCATTTTCCCCTTTTTCTAAACTTAAAACCATTGAAGATTTCAAAAATTTACCTCTTCAGAGACCTACTAAGAACACAGGGTTTTGAATATATGGAAAAACACTTTAAAGTGTATTAAAAATCATGAAAGGGGACTTGTTCTGCAGTCTTGACAATGGTTAATGCTATAGTAAATCTCAGTTTTCTACCACCAAATCATGTTGTGTCACTGACCATATTAACTACTGATCAAACTGAATAAAGCAATGGCACCAGTTCAGGACTTCAGTGAAACTCAGAGTCAATGATACCTGCATGATTTCTTGCTACATCTTTGTCATAATCCTCCAATTTTCTGTCCTGAAGTGTAATGTGTGAAACACTCAAATATTCTGGCCAGAAAGATTGTTGAGTCAGAGTAACTTCTTGTGCCATCACTGGGGGATGATACCACAGAGTTTGCAAAAAGCAGTCCCAAAAGCAGATCTGGTGGCAGAATAAGAGGAGCAGAAATCCTGGCAGTGCAGCACTGAAGGGTCTGTAGCAACTTCAAGTCAGAGGAAGCAGCTACAAACGTCTCTCCACAGCAGTGGAGGGCAGTGGCACTGCCGAGCCCATGTGGTGATCAGTACCACACACACACACCCCTGGGCTAGGCAGGGCTGATGCTGAGGGCACAGGGCTCAGCCCAGTCTGATGCATCTTATTCAGGTTTGTCTATCAGGTGCAATACTCCAGATCCTCATCACCCAAGATAAAGGAGACTTAACTGTATGATAGAGTCTTAACATGATTTCTGCCACACTAGACCCAGAAACAGCAAGTAATATGCAACACACACAAACCAACAAAACACACTCATAAACCTCATCTAGACTGACCTGTTTTATGTGTAGGAAGTCACAATGCTTGCAATTAGACCTTAAGGGTAGGGTTTGTGCTCAGCATTCAACACACTTCTTTAGCTAGTACACAGGGCTGAAAAGAAGGAGCTGAAAATATATCTATGTCAGCTGACTTTGTGACATGGAGTGTTCAGTCATGCATTGGCACAGACAATAAAGCCAGCTTTTGGATCAAACTGCTCCCATTGTACCTAAGAAACCCCAACAAGTAGAAAATAACTTACCTTTCAAAGGCACATCGAATGACTACCAAGATTAAAGCAAAAGGGATACTGAGCAGGAGATCACGAGGTTGTGGGTAATGAGTGTCTCCAGATTCTTGCATGTCCTCCCAAGTGATTCCTGGGGGCAGCCAGAACTCGTGCTGCCACAGCCACTCATACAGAGAACGAGCCATCCTGGAAGGAGGAAAGACCAGAATAAAGTGAGCCTTGCACACAAGAAAACCTGTCAGCACAAGCCGGTGAAGCCAAGGAAGGATTATACCCCTTGCTGAGGCTGCACCTAGCTGTCGAAACAGAACAGCTGTGAGATGCAGCACTGCCCTAGGAACTGATAACCTGCTCACAGATTCTTATTGTGTGCTTGGTAAATGCTGACTTCTGGCACCAAAACTAAACAGGAGTAAAACGGAGAAAAGTGCCTCAGAATTTAATAGAGTATTAGTGCCAAACTTCTCAGATTCACAGATTCCTCTCTACAGCTTGGTATTGTGGGGATGTGGCAAATCTACTCTACTTTTTAAATTTATATATCCTTATTTTTTCAGGATTTGCTCTTTTGTATTTATTTGTTTCTATTTACAGATTGTATTCCCATTATCTCTGTGTGTGTGTATGCACTATACTTATTATTCTGAGACTTCACCTTATAAAAGAAAAAGAAAATAATTTTTTCACTTTGAATTATTAAGGAAGGTACTTCTAGGTAAGAATTCTTGTGCTAAGTGGATTTTGTGTTGGATTCTTAATGTAATTTTAAAGACCATGCTTACATGTGGAATCTACAGATATGATCAGTGAATTTAGCAGCAAGAAGGACAGCAGAATGTTGATATGACCATTCAACACACAAATACAGTTTCCAGTAACTCTACCTCATACACAAATATGAGCTGTACTGCCCTCCAGTACAGGTTGCTCATTCTTAGCTGGTAATAACCAACATCCCAAATATAAGCTCTGAAGTCAAACAGACTCTGTGCAGGCACAGAAGAAGGAAATGGGAATGAAATGTCCATTGAGATAATCAGAACAGTGCACAGGAAATGCCACCTTAGGAAACCAAGGGAAAAAGCATACAATTTAAGTGTCTGGCCCAAATATTATAAAAGCTTCTCTTCAAGCACAGTGCCAAGGCCTGGCCCATTTTCCACAAAGACTGCCTATCAAATCAAAAATGAATTAGTCATTTTATTTTGAAGATAGCTTTAATTCTGATGCAATTTCTCTGTTAAACTCATTCTACAGTTTTGGACTCTCAGGGATATTTTGTGAATCACAACCATGGAGTTGTAGGATGGGTTGGGTTAGACAAGACCTTGAATCTCATTCCACCTCCTGCCTTGGGCAGGGACACCTTCCACTATCCCAGGGTGCTCCAAGCCCCATCCAACCTGGCCTTGGACACTTCCAGGGATCCAGGGGCAGCCACAGCTGCTCTGAGCAACCTGTGCCAGTGCCTCACCACCCTCATGGGGAAGAATTTCTTCCTAATATCTAATCTGAATCTACTATCTCTCAGTTTGAAGCCATTCGTCCATGTCCTGTCACTCCAAGCCCTTGTAAAAAGTATCTCTCCATCTTTCCTGTAGGCTCCCCTCAGGCACAGGAAGGAAATGTAACATCTTTTCTTGATATGGACTTTATTATTCACCTCAATGAGTCTTTTTATCTGACTACAACAGGATGCTATTTCTTAAAATTTGACTCATTTCTCCTGGCAGATGCACAGCCAATTCAGCTTGAGGACAAAGCTGATTAAAAATATATCTGTAATTGATAGTAAGTGGATGCAAACTTTCTAATCACTTATAGAAAAATATATATCATACATAGAATCTATATATCATATCTAGAAAGCAGGAAAAATTTCCCTTTTTCCCCAAAGAAAAAGGAAAATAATCTTATGAAAAATGCATTCTTCTCCACTGTGCACTGACTGATTTCAGCTTTTGTAAAACCCACAGTATAAAAATTCTCCTAAAACTCAAGAGCCTGATATACTAAGGAAATGCAACCATGTGAAGTTGAAGTATGGCTTCACTAGCACTGAAAAGAGTATCCTGATCTTTTACCAGAGTTCAGTTTGACAATAATCAGTAGTATTTTCTTTCTGGTATAGCTTCTGGGCTTCTGGAAACTGCAGTTTTGATCCCACTTCCAGGCTGCTCTCCTTTCCTTCTTCTAGCTCTCCTTCCAGACAATGCCTGGACAAAAACCACTGGCACACAAAATGAAGATAAACAGGGTTTATAGACTCATGAAATCCTGTTTTAAGAGCCTGACAAGCAAGATGCAAGAGTTTTTGAATTGCCTGCCAAATCTCAAGTCTCTATGACTCTCTGGGGCCTAGAGTACAACCTACATGTCCCTACTAAGGCTGTTTGGAGGTGGGAAGATCTGCTACCAACCACCTGTTCCTCTGGCAGGGCTGTAGGATCCTTTAGCAACAGTTCCCTTCCTTTGCTTTTAGTGCTCCAGCAAAATCACCTGAAGCCAAGACCACAGAGGTTGGTAACGGCTCACTGGTTAGTGAGCTTCACAACTCGCTGAATCACATGTACATGCCTGCCAGAAAAAGCTTTTCAGACTACTCAGTAAACATGCTGCTCACCAGCAGCCCCATTTGGGTGACACAGCCCCGTGCCCATGGGACAGGGTGGCTGTGCTGAACCCCCAAGCCTTGGTGAATCATTTTTTCAGGATGCCCCCAAACTTCCTGTGTGAACCCAGGTTTCTCCATAAAAATCTACATTTTTAGAGCAGAATGTGTCTGAAGCAAACTGTAGATGGGCTTAGGCTACAACGAATTCAACATCCTGTCACCATGAAGCATGGTGACACCACACCAAAACAGCTTGTGCACTTCAGACAGTACTGGACACCAGCTTGGAAGTGCCAGACAACTTAAGTGAGGTGCCTGAATAGCAAAGAACTTTACTGGCATTGAACGTACCAACCTCAAAATGCTGGTAAATTTTCTCAGCTGTTAAAAATCTGAGCTCTAGTCGGGAAAAGCATTAGGAATACCTAGGAGAACTCCAGGGAGAAATTACACTTCCTCTTTGGCTCAGCTCTTCAAAAAACATCACTTCAGTAGGTTTTCCCACTGTGCAGACAGAAGGCATGCTGAGGAAAGCTGCCATCACAGTCAGCTTTGCAGCTACACCATCCCACATCCTCCTTCCTGAATTGGATATATCTGGCAACAACACAAAACCACACTTGGTAGAGAACAGCAGCTGAAATCCACTCGGGGCTCTCTGTGGGAGAATACAAAATAGATGTCCAATTTTCTTAGGGGGAATATATAGATACAAAGTGCTAAGGGAGCAAACAGCCATTAACTAATCTACTCTCATGTGCAAAATATAGATCACAGAGTCACAGAATGTGTAGGTTGGAAGAGACCTTCAAGATCATCAAGTCCAACCCAACCCTAACACCTCAACTAGATCATGGTATCAAGTGCCACATTCAGTCTCTTTTTAAACACATCCAGGGATGGTGACTCCACCACCTCCCCAGGCAGACTATTCCAGTATTTAGTCACTCTTTCAGTGAAAAACTTCTTCCTAATATCCAACCTATATTTCCCCTGACGCAGCTTAAGACTGTGTCCTCTCGTTCTGTCAGTTGCTGCCTGGAGAAAGAGACCAACCCCCAGCTGTCTACAACTACCCTGCAGGAAGATATGGAGAGTGATAAGGTCACGTCTGAGTCTCCTTTTCTCCAGGCTAAACAACCCCAGCTCCCTCAGAC
>VXBB01010864.1:34873-48309 GCA_013399915.1 Illadopsis cleaveri | reverse complement strand
GCTTCCAATCATCCGGAACCTCACCAGTGAGCCAGGACTGGTTGTAAATGATGGAGAGTGGCTTTGCAAGCTCATCTGCCAGCTCCTTCATCACCCTGGGGTGGATCTCATCTGGGCCTATAGATTTATGAGTATTCAAGCACCTCAGCAGTTCTCTGTCTGCCTCCTCTTGGATAATGGGGGGATTATTCTGTTCCCTGACACCATCAAGGAACCCGGGAGGACAGTTGTCCTGAAGGCAAGTTGTCTTCTCACTGAAAACTGAGGCAAAGAAGGCATTAAGTACTTCTGCCTTCTCCTCATCAGCAGTTACTAAGTTCCCTCCCTTATCCAATAAGGATGAAAGGTTGGCCTTACCTTTCCTTTTATAATTAGATAGTCAGGATCATCCTCATGGAATATTCTTTCATCTTTGCAGCTGTTTTTACACATTGCAAAAATGCAGAACAGGCTATGGCATGAAGCAACACATATATCTTTTGCAATTTATACAGATCAAGTTCTCAAGTCAAGGCTGCTGGAAAGCTAAAGACAATGGTGTGTCTAAAAGGCCCTTTGAGTACTCACAGAAAAGTATAAGCATGCCCATTTTTTTCTCAGAAGTTCTTTACACCTCACACAACATCTATCCTGCACTGTAACTGTAATGTGCAGAACCAAGCCCTTCAGCTCTGAATACAGGTCCAACAGAGAAGACACCCCCTCACAGAGAGCTCAGCAAGAACAGAGATAAACAACAGCGGGAAACACTGGACAGATCAACATAAGAACTTTACAAACAACCAACAAAATAGTAAATGCTGAAGGAACAGTTTTAGGAGGGTTGTAGAAGGTACATCTAAGCATGAAATCAAAAGCAGAGAAGTATCACAGCTACACCATGGGGACAGGGAAGATAAGGCTTCAGCACTTCCCGAGCCCATTGTGCAGCAAGAGGAGACAGGCAAAGTGGAATTCACAGAGCTCCTTTTGAGGTGACACAGCCCAAAAGGTCTTGAAGCAACTGGACTCTGCAGCCCAGTGGCCCCATCTACTGTATTTAGTTTGTTGAATCTTGCCTTTTCTGGCATTGCTTGTTATTTCAGATTTTATGAACATAGTGGTTTTATCTGAATCCTCAGCATTACGAAGGTCTCCGCTGCTGGGCTTGCTGAGCCCCAAGAAGAGCAGGAACTGCTGCATCCATAGTGCCTGCAGCAGAGCAGCACTGCAGGGCTCCCCACCCTAAGCCACAGAACACCACTGTATAAGCTTAGCCCCTCAGGGCCAAGTTCATACTTGGTTTCGCTTTCAAGGCAGAACTGCTTGAGAAGAAGCAGGGCATCCAGCTAAAGAGGTTACTCCTTGTCTCACAGGTAAAATGGCTAAGCAGGTTTACCCAGGCAATATTAATTGTTGCTTACACCTTCAAAGAGTTACTCTCTTGCTTCACTTACAGACTCCATTCCCAAGTGAAACATTAATATATAGGTACACAAATATTCATGTAAATTTACATGTGTGAATATAGCACATAAGGGTGGAGAGGAAACAGAGAAAAACAGCCTACACATCTTAGAAAGAGTTCACTACATAGGCCTTTGAGTGCTTGATTATAGCAGACATGATCCATTGTCTGCAGGTGGATTACACAGGTTTGTGGGTGAACCATGCCACAGGTACAAACATCCCTACAGTGGCTTCGGGCCAAGCCATTTAGGTCAGCCAAGTCTTATTAACTTAAGTGCAACATCATGTTAATGACCTGGCTGCCAGACCAGTGCAGGAATTCCTGCAGCAACCTTCCTGGTACAGCCAGTTTTCCCGGGATGCAATTATCCCCAACAGCACAGTACTGCCACAGGGGAAATCACTAGTTAATGAGGAAGCACACCACTACAAAGATGCAGTTATGCTGCTTCTCGAGTCAAGCTGCTTTATTTTTCCATGGAGTTAAGGCTAAAGAAAACCAAAAAAGCCTCTTCAGCCTTGATATGCTGGAGACCAAAATGGAGAGGCTTGTCCTATCTTCTGGAGAAACTGGGATCAAGAAATGAAGCCTTCCATATATTTCTAAAGGTTCCTGTTATTTCAAACTAGAAGAGTCATTGTGTTCCTGCCCTACATTGGTCCATATTGCCTAAATTTGAGTTTCCACTGCCCATTATGCATTTGAACCTTTAGCTCATTTTACTAAGAAATCAATTATTCAGGAACTCTATGGGTAAATTCCCTCCTGACAGCTTTTTCTAGGCAGTTTCTCATTTGATACTTCCCATAATCTTGATGTCTTCAACTAAAATTACTTGTCAGAGCTACTCAAAAGAAATTATTAGTTTAGATACGAAACTTACTGCATCTCTTTTAGGCAGAAATAAATAACTTTAACAAATAAAACTCTAACACAGCACAGGCTATCTTTTGAACACCCGTATTATATTTAATATCTTAATCTCCATCTCCAAGGGTTTTTCTTTTTTTAAACCTTCACACTAATGATCACAAAACTGGTATTATAGGATTATAGTTCTAGGGTTTGGGTTTTGGTTTTTTTTGTAAAATCTTTTATGCATTTCTTCTAATATATATCAAGATTTGGTAGAAATTATAGATTTAAAAAATCACTAAAGATTTGGTAAAATTTATGGATAAAAGTCTTTGCTCCAAAATTCTTAATTACATATAGCATTATTTTCAGCATACTGAGACGGAGATTAGTTAGAGTCTCCTGTCTGAAGGGAATATATTAAGCTTTTCAAATTTCACTTCAACTTTGATATGTTCATTTCCATTTCATCATCTCTGTTAGCCATCCTGGAGTCATACTTGCTTTCAGATATTGCCCTATTCATAACAACATTTCCCTTGCCCAAGATCCCTTTTTAAACAATGTTTCTCTCGGTTCTTCACCATTTTAAGGCTTTTCTTATAATGTAAATTTAACCATGGATGGACAGTGTCCAAGGGACTCAGCTGAAATGTATCAATTGAGAAAAATACCTAAGAAGGTCCTTCCATGGTAATGAAAAAATATTTAAACCTTTCCATATAGTTTCAGTCCATGAACTACCTATTGACCTTAGCTCTCCTAGCATGCCTCCTCACCCTGTCAAAGTAACATTCCTATGGAGCCTATCACTCTCTACATCTCCATTTCTTTGAACTTCTTTTGCAGATTTTTACAAGCCTGCTTGCTCTGGCCATAACTGATGCAGAATCTCCAGTCACATGTACAGATTTTGGTATTCATCTTTTTTTTACCTGCAGCTAATTCTGCTTTATTTCTCTAGTTTCCTAGCCTTCTCATCTCTTTCTCTTGTGACTCTATATGCCCTTTCCCCTAAAACTACAGCTTCTGGCAGAACTTCCATTTGTTTTTCCATGAAATAAGAGGTTTCAACTCTGACCAGTAGCAAAAGAAATGAAACCACAACTGCCTTACCTTTGTAATCATCAACACTATGTTCTCCAGGCTCACCCTCCTCACCCACACTCTGTTTTCCATATCCTCTTCTTTGGAAGATAATTGAAAATTTGAAATTATTTGTGCAGCCTTGTTTCTCCACCGATATCCAGTTACTCTCAACTTCCTAGCTTTCAGATGTTCTTCTCAGTTAGGTCTACCAGTTGACATTTCCTACAGAATTAATTCATGTCTACTGTTTACATATAAAAAAATTCATTTTCCAGGTCATGTGCTGCTCTGCTCAAAGGTAAAAATTTTCATGTACACCATCTTTTGGGAGAGGTCTGTTCCAGAAAAGACATAAAATGCCCAAATATTTGAAACTGCAAATAAAAGTTCCACAATAGACAAACTTGCTAACCTAGATCTGCAGAGAACATCTTCCTCACCCAGCATAAATTACATACTAACCTCCCATACCTTATGCTCCACTTGCCAGTTCCTTCCCTTGCTGGGCTGCTCTGCCTGCGAGTGCCTGGCTCCTGAGCAGACTGCAAGGTATGACTGAGAGCATGGGTTTCAGCTGATGTCACTCACCACGTCAGAATGCAAATCAGACAGCTCTTCTCATTCAATTATGCCCCAATGTGTGGGATGAGTACAACTTCCTGGTTTTGCCCAATGAAAAACAAGCATTAGTTTATTCAGCTAAAAACAAGGCCAGAAAGGGCCCTAAATACCTCTGGCTTCACTATGTCTTTGTTCAGAAGGTACTCAGAGCAGTGTGCCCGAATTTTTCCTAGCCTCCCTCTTGCTACCAATGTGCTTTCGGAAGGTGTTCTGGGTGCTCTTTCCACCCCTCACTCCAGCTTCAGCTTTCCAACCTGAATCCTTCCTTGCCCAGGCAACACTTCTGTATTGCTCTTGGCCATTCATACCACTCTCACCTTCCTGATGCTTCCTGCTTGTGATTAAGCTCCAAAAACAGTTCCATGCTCATGCTTGTTTTTGTTTGTCTTCCTGCATGTTGTGATGGACTATATGTGGTTCTAACTGGCTATCCTGGTAGATCAGCACCTTTATCTGCCAGGAGAGTCTCCCATGAAATCCTGCCAAGTAGATCCCTAAGAAGCGCAAATCTCCTCTCCTGAAACTTAAGAAAAGGTACCTTCAAATTTTGAAATACCACAGCTGTTTCCACCATATTTTTCCTCCAAGAACCTGGAGATATTTCCCTATTAATGCTGCAAAAAACCTGGGTTGAACTGCAGCACTCATCAAACTAGTCTGAAAAACAAAGTGCTGTATTAAATTATCAGGGTAAAAGCAACAGAGACAAAAGCTGAAAACTTTTGCTGTTTGGCTGGTACCTAGTTCATGGCTGAATTATTAAATGAATTAACATTCCTGTGTTACTTCCAGGGAAGAATGAGGTAACATAAACCTTATTGTCTTGACACTTGAGAACAATGTTCTGCTACCAAACATTACCCTTAAAAACAAAGAAACAAAAAAATTCTGCATGCTGATTGTTTGGGTAAGGCCACATCACTGTGGCAGAAAGCTACAGAACATACTACATCTTAGTAAGAACATCAGACACCACTGGTGTCCAAGTAAAGCAACTGAGGCACTCAAAGCACCAGCTAAATCTCCACAAAACATGGACAAGCAGACCCAGACCTATGTGTGTTTCCTCAAGAGTGCAAATGTGAAATATAAGAAGGAGGCACCTATAAACCCCAAATCAGCTACTTATCAATTTCTTTGCATTTTTTCCTTAATTCTTTCTCCTGGCATCTACTATTTCCTCCTGTTTCACTGCAGAAAGAGCCGTCACTGTCTGACATCACTTGATAGAATTGACGAAGAAAATCAAGTTATTGGCCACAGGCCACAGTGAGCTAAGAAGTCAGGTTGGAAGATCACTCAAAGAATCAAGAGACATTACTTCTCCTAGAACTTCTCACCTATTCTTTCTCTAAATTCACCAGCACCAAAGACAGAGTCAAGAAATCTTAATGAGATCATGTCCTTCAATCTAAGAGAAAGTAAAAACTGCCCAAAAACCTCTAAACAGAAATGCTATTTATCCACAAAGATTGTACCAACAAGCAGTTCATACACCCATAGAAGCCTTTTGGCAGATTTTGGAAGACAAAGGCACAAAAAGGAATCACACTGTGAGAACACACACTGAATAAAGCTCAAGAGTTTGAGCCTGGGCAGCAATAACTACGTGAGAAACTCTTCCAAAGGCAGGTTCTGGCCTTACAACCCAGTTTATATGCATAGATGTTCAGATGCTGGAGGAGCAAAAAATACTTGCCCAGATAATTCATGACAATACATATCCCTGACACTTTTTCAACTGTCAACTGAAATCACTCAACTGATTATCACTAACCCTGCTACTCAACAGACACATATCAGGCCTCAAAAAGTTTAATTATAACTTAAAAATTGGGAATAAAAAGCAGGTAGTAGGTTCAAGCTTCCAAGCCATACTCGAGTCACATTAAAATACCAACACAACTTTCAATAAAGCCTCTTTCTTACAAGCTCGTGGGACAGTGCAGTGCTTCTCCAATGCACTACCTGAGTCTCCAGCCCTTTCAAAGCATAAACATTCTTAAATAGTCATGCCGTTGTGGTCTGATGGGTCTCTCCTTACCTATCCTCTAAGAATCACCCTTGGCAACCCGTTCTGGTCTTTTCCAGGACAGAGAAGAAGAGCTCCTCCTTTTCTGTCCTTGTGCCTTCAGCCACACACTAGGTTCCACAGTTTGTAGCAGCCCTCAGAAGCTCTTAGTCTGTAGTTTCACCTACAGCTCCTACTTACCCACAGTCCAAAGCATCACCATTGCTCCTAATTCATATAGTCAGGCCCTACACTGAATCAAGCACTCTTATCCCTCTTTCTCCCTCAACCAGGCCATTTCCCCAAAGACAAGTTTTCTAATTCATCACACCAGCACCTCTGAGCATCCACCTCAGCAAAGCACTGAAGTCCTGAACAACTGATCTTGGGTCAAAATGAGAGAACCTGCTGTGTTAAACAAGGAGGCCTAAGGGACTGATCTGTGCAACCTCTGCCACAGACCTCGCAAAGATGAAACAGTAAAGTGAAATTGGATCATCTTGAATGCCAACATAGATTAGAAAAGTGCTTACCTATCACTTGGTATTAATCTGTTGCATAAAGTTGAGGGAGGCATCCTGTATTACAGTGCAGTATACCTACACATGCAGTGAATACCTTTTCACACAATCCTCACTCTTCTCCCTTATACAGGAGAGACACACACTTCAATTACTTTCTATGAGTTGGCTTTAAATTTCAGTATCAACAGTTCCATCAGTTTCCCAGGTATTTGTTCCTGCAAACTCCCCAGCCTGTTCCAAAGCTTAGGAAAAAAAAATTAATTAGGCTAAAATTAAGATTCTTTAATTATACTCCTACCTGTAAAACTAGTACATGCTTTCATGATATTTCATTTCAAAACACAAAACTTAAAACCTTATCTGACATCTACATTCCCAACATTACTGCAAAAACAAAATATGTCAAAAACATTAAGAGAGCAACTGATAGAAAGAATTCCCTTTCTCCAAGATTGAAAGCATTGAGACTCACTTTTCACAAGCATTACTGCCTAGTGACTAATGCCATCTATCACATGATGACATTTATTTGAAAACAAATGTGAATATGAATTATTCTTCATTAGTACAGATATCGTAAAAACTCTGTGATAGGGGCAGCTTATAAAGCAGAATGTAAAACTCCAGTTGTTTCCATAGGCATTGTCCTCTTTTCTATGCTGGAGTAGTGCCTAACATGAAGAGAACCTGCCTCCAACGGAGCTTTAGCTATAACATAAACAAATCACTACAGGACAGTGTATTCCTTGTCAAGATTTGAAGGTTGCAACCACGTTGTGCTATTTATCCAGCAATTCTGGCATTACAGGATGGCTTAACTACATATGCAGTGGGACTCTTTTAATGAGTGATCCCACTGGACACAGGGCTTATTCGGATTGCTCAGCCTGGTGGTCCTCTTGGTCTTCTGACGAACACAGTCACTCCTTAAGCTGGACTCCTGCTCTGCTGCCGAGGAACCCTGTGTTTGCTGCAGGCATGAGCAGATCTGAGAGAGAACTCTGATACCACATCTATTCCCCTCGAGCCAATTCCTCTGCAGAACAGACAATAATTTACCTCACTGCAGCCAGCTGTTCTGCCCTGCCTAATCTGACACCACCCTGCCTGCAGCAGCTACAGAGGATGAAGACCCCAGCCCCGAGTAAAGGGCGGTGCCAACCTCAGCCAATTGGATCCCCCAGCACACCATCAGCACCTCCGGCTTCCACAGCACAGCCCTGATTTATGCTGGCTGAGCTCAGGGTTTATTTTTAAAATACTGATATTGAGGGTCACTTTCTCCTTGCTTCAATTCACCACAAGTAACGTTACAAGAAAAGTCACACAGAAGTGATTATTTGGGGAATTCTGCTTTCATGCTTTTAATTCAGTATCTTCTCTAAACAGAAAAATTCCTCTGATCTTTTCTTTGAAAACATTAAACACAAACTCTGACATTTCATCTTTCAAACCCTGTAGAAGGATCTTTCACACATGTGAAGACAGACAGATCAATAACAGGGAAGCTGTTGTCCCAAAACTACACTACCTCAGGGATAGAAATAACACTGCTTATTACAAAAAAAAAAAAAAAAAAATCAGAACATAGACTGTAGTTTACCTCTTTCACAATTTATTTTTCCTTATGTGTTTTGATTCAAAGCCTCGATATTTGTTGGCTTGGAAGGCATATGTCATACCTGTGGCTACCAGTGCAGCAACTTCACAAAGAAAAGTATCTGAAGAATTTCTTTATTTTTGGAACTGACTTTTGAAACAAAGACACTGGTTCTTATCAAAACCAGTTTCAGTAAAAGGTGAATCAGTCTTGAATTTATGGTATTACTGCAGTCTTCTCTGAACATATTTCCTATTTTTCCAAATAAAACTTCTGACTAATTTAAACAAAAACATATTGGAAAAGGAGTGGGGAACATGTATTGGGTTCTTGACATTGCTATTTAATTCTGGACAAACCTGCTGAGGCATACTCACCAGTAAAGATGAAAACACTACAAAAAGGACCCCCAACAGAACAGCCTTACCTGGACTTTCAAAACTGGGAAAATGATGACATTTGTTTTCTTTTTACTTAAGAAGAACATGCCATAGAGTGCCAGCAGAATTAAATATGAAACCTTCAATAGAGACATACTAAAGGTGAATACATGCATATAGCAGAGACCCACAATAAAATGCAAACCGTTATTTGAATAGGGTGGCCAAGAGCACAGAACACAGACTTGCAGACATCTAGTTAAGGTGGAAAACATTCTACAGCCAGGTCAGTGTGTGAGACCAGGAGCACCAAGTCAGGTGAGCACTCAGCAGGCCCAAGGAGAGGAGCTCTGCCTACACCTGTGGTGGCCAGGATGCATCCAGTGGAGAACAATGCTTTGCATCCTCAGCCCTTCATGGCAGCTTCACAGCAGGCCCCAGTCTGGGCTGGGTAACAGCTCCTGGAACTGATCCAACACAAGAGCCTGCACTGGGCATGCCAGGGCTGTCCATGCTGCTGGGCAGGGGGCAGTGCTCCAGCTCCTGGCAGAGGTTCCCGTATACCTCCTCTCAGGTGTACTCCAAGTCTAGGGACTCCATAAGCAGCAGCTTTTACAACAGAACCTGAAGTGTGTGGTACCGCAATGAAACAGTGCTGGAAATGTGTAAATTCCACATCTGCAACATACTCCAATGAAGTGTTCAATTACTCAGTTATTATTAACTAGAACAAGGATAACTAATTTTACTAGTAAGAAATAATTACAAGATCTTGGCTTCCTAAAGAGCAATCTATTTTCAAGTAAGACTTTTGACTTCTGCTTTTTCTTTTCATGAAATCATGGCTTTTCTCCTACAGGGAAGAAACCTGGAATAGATATTAGAAATATAAGCAGGATATTAAACACAGAGCACAATAAACAATTCTGACTCCAGAAATCTCATGGCACTTTTGTTCTTATCAACAGGCTCTAAATTCACAGCTAAAGTGGACTCAGTTCAAAACTGCATGCCCCTCAGTTCAACTGCACCCCCACTGGATTTTAGTGTGTACTTGTTATGTCATAGTAATGTCAGGATACATCCAATGAGTCTAAATCTATTAAACAAATGTGATTTTTTTCAGATAATTCTCTGATATAATGACTCAGTTTTCAGCATTTCAAAGAACAAGTACACGTTACTTACACCCTACAGTATGAAAAGTCAAGATGGACTATTTGTTCTGACTTGTGCACATTAGTTCTTTGATGTTCTATAATCTCCTTTCTTCTAAGTTTGCTTTCACCTGAACAAAGCCTAGAACTGGAGGACCACAGTGTGAAAAGAAAGAGATGTGTTTCTTTTAAGATTATATCAGTGGGTAGAGAGATCCATTACAGTGTTAAAATGAAACTGCTGCTCTGTCCAGCATGAAGATTTCCCTGCTGAGACAGGTTCCTTACAACAGAAAGCCAGTGTAAACCAACAGTCATCAAAGACTGGACCCTGGCCACCACCTGTTCCTGGCCAGCACTCCCACTTCACTGCCACTACCACACCATGCTCAATACAGGAATTTGTGAGGCTTCACAGAGAACCAGCTTGAGAAAAAGATTTGAGTTTAAATCAAACTTTTTTTGTTTTTACTTGGGGGTGATTTTACCCCATGCCAGTTCCTCAGTGCAATTTATTTCCTGGCTTCAAAATCATTTGTGCAGGCTCAATGCAAGGTGTAAGGGGAAATGAGAAGTGGCCCAGACCTGGCAAAGGTGGCACCTCTCTCTACAGAAGCACAGCTCAAGCTAATGAAACTGTACCTCCACTGAGCTCCAAATGCCCATCTGCTACATCACACCTGGAAATATCTGGATTCATATCATCAAGCCCTTACTGGCCTCTGCAAAAGGAACCTAAAACAAAACAAAGCAAAAACAAAACACACACACAAAACAAACAAACAAAACTACCAGAAAATTAAGCCTACATATATGATAGATGCAGCCCCAAGCAATTTCTGGGTGTACATCCACAACTAACTTGCCGGGACCCTCTGCATCATATCACACCAAACACCATGCCTATATTTCTCTCCTATTTCTCTCAGGATTGAGTAGCAAGCTTATAGAACTATCCCCTACTCATCTTAGATCTGAAAAAGTAGTGTACAATAACATTCTAGCTGCATTTTACCCTCTTGCAGAGAAATTTGCTATGAATTAGGATCTGAAGATTCCCTGAGGGATCTTTCATTAACAAAAACTGCTTCCAAAGTCTGGACAAATCATCATGACCTTGGCAGGCAGCAACCCAGCCGCTACAGTTCTGAGGTCCGCTACAGCTGTGAGCTCCCTCAATCTGCTGCAAGCACTGGTCACAAACTCAACTTGTGTACTGGTTCCATGCACAATGCTCTCCAAAAAGAGAAGTCCCATGGACTTCTACCTTGGAAGAAAATGAGACAAAGCTCAGGTATGCACCCAGATGACTGGAGCCTTGACATCTGTAGCTGTATTGACTAAACTCTCCTTCATCATAACCACTTTTCACAAGCAGAATCAGCAGGTTTGCAGTTTGATTTTTGTGCATTGAGCCCATATAAGCCACTTCCTAGAATAATGCTAAAATAAGTGGTCTACAGAGGCTTTCACTTCCTTCCCTGCCCTATATTGTTCTGTGCCATAAACATGTCAGAGAAGAAAAATTTGGATAACTCTCTGAACCTGAAAGCAGCTTTCCCCCAAAAGCTCTCCAGGGAAGAGTCTAGGGTATTATAAAAGCTAGAGTGATAATACGGAAAAAAAATTAGAAAAACATTATCAATTTTCTTGTTATGTATCTCAAAGAACAGAAACCAGTTGGACTTTCCTGACACCTTTGTGCTCCTTGAGCCTTCTTGGGCTCATGAAAATCATCAAGGATACACATTAGCTGCCTTTCAGAAAAAATATGTATTGCAGGAATGCCTGATTTAGGTGGGTTTTTTGGTTTGGGGTTTTTTTTTTGTTTGGTATTTTTTGGGGTTTTTTTTTGGTTGGTTGGTTGGTTGGTTTGGTTTTGTTGTTGTTGTTTTTGTGTTTTTTGGTTTTTGTTTGTTTGTTTACTGGACACTGCCAGGTTTATAAAAGATTGGCTGCTGTCAAGATATTGACTTTCCAGAGCTCATGCTCTCCTTCAGATCAGACATCATTTAAGTTCTGCACTCAAAAGGACATCAGAAACTGTAAGTGGTGTTAAAAAAGCCAATGAAAATGTGATCCATCAATCTGGTGACCTCATGAAGTGAAGACAAAAAGCTCTGTCATGAGGAGAAGTTTTAAAAAGAAGCCTTCTTTAGCTCTATTTCACCAAAAAGGCATACTGAACTTTGAAGCCTGTGATGATGCCTGCAGGAGTACACAACCTTGAGGCATTGGAGTTCAGACAGGTTGGTGTTCCCAGATAGACTTGGGAGGCAAAAGTAGATAGTTTAGACATCCCCAAGAACTACTTGTCTCTCTTTTGGCAATGCAGGGTCTCCCCAGACATTGTTCAACAATATGGGAAAAGGACACCAACTCAGACGAGTTTTTATTTTTATTAGAGCTGAAATACAGAATTAGTTCCTTAAGCCCAACATGAAAGGTTGGCAGCATGAATCTAATCTTTGCCACATGTGAACAGAGAAGCCAAGTCTCTTGTAGTTACTGGTGTGACAGACAGCAAAAATAAACCCACTTCTGTGGTAGACTATAACAAAAGGACAGGCCAGTAATAATTTTTCATTGCAGGTGTTTAGTCTCCTTCCTGTCTGGAAGCAGCTGGCAAGCTGTGAAGTCTCTACACTACTTTATCTCCTTAACATAACTCTGATATGAGATGGGAATTAGATTAAGAAAATTAATATTATATGCAAGTTTCAACAGATTTTAACAGCTAATAACCCTCAGCAGCTTTGATTATCAGTAAAAAGCTCTTTTGGCTTAACATAAGATGCAGTTTTCCATTTTGGCAGCTTCTTCTCTGATCTGAACACTAGTATCTCACAAAGTCTTACCTTCCAGTGTATAACCCCCAGGTTAAAAAAAGCTTTATTTTATTTTTTTATTTTTTTATTTTTAACAGAAATGCAGAAAAAAAATCTGCATTTTCAAGCCTCATGGCTATCTTGACAAACCCGAACTTGTAGATTCATCAATTACCAAATGAGTCTCACACCTTACCCCAGCTTTCATTGTTGGCTGAAGCAGAGGTCCGTTCCTTCTGAGGACAAACTTCACCACGTGTGTCCTCTCACACACATCTTCCACCTGATTTTAACAAAACTAATCTCACAAAACTCCATATTACACTTTCAAAAGAAGGAGTTACCTTTAAATGATGATAAACTGATGTGGATAAAGATGCATTTTCCAATCTGGTGAGCTAACATTCAGCTATCACACTGCAAATTAACATCGGTCTGTTCCAGAAACACTCACCTCATGCCCTGACACCTGACTTTACTCTTATCCCACTGCCATTATCTCCTAAAACCTACCAGCTGGTCTGGCTTTAAGCAATTCCAAAAGAGGAATTTGCTGTCGAGTATCTGATTTGAGGTTTATGGAAACTTCAGTCTAAAGTTAGGGTTGGTTGGTTTGGTTGGTTAGTTTTTTGTTGCTATCCTACTTGAATTTTGATCATTACACAAATCTTTCTAAAAACAATTCAGATCACAAACGAAATACCTCAGCCTCCTGCCCAGCTTTGCCATCGTTTTCCCTGGGAACAATTTTCGTTGCCAGCAAATCTTCCCTCAATCCCATCGTTTTCCATGCTGCGGGATAAAAGCGACACCCCAGTGCTCGCCCCGGGTTGAGCGGAGTCCGTGCCCCGCGGCCACGCTCACGGCCCCGCCGCCCCCGGCCCGGCCCCGCGGGTTCCGCCGGCCCTCGCCCGCCGCCCG
>VXBB01010864.1:6445-34416 GCA_013399915.1 Illadopsis cleaveri | reverse complement strand
ACCGGCGGCGGCGGGCCGGGGCACTGCTCCGTTCCGCTCCGCTCCCCGCCGGCCGCGGTCCTGCCCCGCCCTGCCGCGCCCGGCTCAGGGCGGCCTCGCGGGGAGAGCTCGGCGCGGGGGATCCGGGGCTCTTTCAGAGAAATTGCAGCTGCTCTTTACACGGAAAAACAGTAGTTAAAGTAATACATAGTATTTCAACCGAAACAAGGAGAAAGTGCTCCTTCTGTGGACCACGGCTTTGGAATCAGTGCGGTACAGCTGTATTTTAAGGCCAGAAAAAAACACCCTTAAGATGATCTATGTTATCCTGTTTTACGCAGGCCAAAAAAATTTCCACTCCGTCATTCTTGCTCTCAAGCTTTGGGAGCACAGATCCTGTTTGCTGTTCCTGTGCTATAATGCATTCTCGGAGCACTTAAGGCTGTTCCCTCGTCTCACTGAAATGCTGCCCTTCAGCTTTTTCTTGCCAGACTTTTCTAAAGCTGTAGTCAGCACAGTTATGATGAGCATAGTTATAAATACCTTTGCAGACAGAAATGTGAACAATTTTAAACAAACACAGTGACTTGCAAGTAGTTTTCTCGCTTACCCATTGGAGTCCGTCTGCTCCATTCCCACTCGGCAGTGCACAATGTAGCTGCTGGTAGAGGGACGGCTTGTGACAATCTCTGTTACAGTAGCCGGGGTGCCACAGTGTATCAGAGAATATAGTTGCACGAAGTACTGGGGCCCTGGAGTTACAATCCTGTCAGGAAACTCCGGCCTCAGGGAACCCCGCTGCTCCTACAAGCAGGTGGTTGTCCAGTATCTCCTTATGTGGCATCACTGAAACCAACTTAAAACAGTGCTTGATCTGCAATGCCTATATTTATAAAGCCAGTTTTTCTGGGGCTGATCCAAAGCCCACTGATGTGAACAAAACCTCCCACTGACATCCAAAGGATTGGGCTTTCCATGAGCAAAAGTCTGCTTGTTTCAGTGTGTGCAATAGATGGAACAAAAACATCTAAGACCCCTGGAGCAAAGGAAGGTGCTCAGGTGTTGTTTGTCTTCTATTTCCCTAGGGTTCTCTGTGACTCTTTTAGTTACAGAGGTGTGACCCAAGTCCTCCCACTCAGCAGGACCCATCTCTGCGTCCTCACCAGAGGGTCCCCAGCACACAGACCTGCAGCAGCACCACAATTCAGCACAAACCTGCCAGGCTCCGCACAGCAAAGCAGCTCAGAACACAGAGCCTTGGTGAGAAGTCTTAACCTGCATGCCTCAGCAGTCCGTAATCATAAATCATAGTGAGTTTAGAATTACAAGTGCTGAATACTGCTACTCAATCCCTCTGCAGAGTGCTGCCTTCAAGCCATGAAAGATACTAGTCTTTTTGGGATCTGTACCTTGAGACATCCAAAGGGGTCTGAAGGACAAAGATAGGCACAGTCTCTTACCTATCAGGTTTGTTCAATACTTCATGAAACAGTTAGGATATGAGGTACTTAAAAATCACCTATCATTTTAGAATATGGGCTGCTGAACCCCTGTTGGGTTAGTATCTATGTAAAAATATATTTATGAGTATANGGAGGAACCAAGCATTCTCACCTGGATATAATCAGGGATTTGGGACAGTATAGACAACTCTTGCCTGCCGGATTCCGAGAGGACCAGAGCTACCAGACCTTTCTATGGGATCACTGCTTCAGGAAGACCACCTCATCTGGAGCGCTTCCATAACCCTGCTCAGGATGTATTCTGACTCTATCAGTAGGTGGGGGGTTTTGGTTTTTTTGTATTATTGCATTTATCTTATTTTATTTACTTTTTTTTCTTTCTACTTATTAAATTGTATTTCTGACTTGGAGCCTCTCACTCGGTTTGCTTTCAAACCACTACAACAGGTTTATAAAAATGTGATCATTTATCCAGCAGATTCTCACTGTGAACAGGATGATATTGTGTTTGGAGGTCAAAGAAGTCCTCTAGTTAGAGTCCATGGGAATGTCACCATCTGAAACCCTGTTCAGTGAGTCCAAATGAAGCTTTGAGCAAGCCCAATGGCCATGTTGTCTGTGAGCTCTGGGATAAGATGCTGGGCACTGAAAAAGTGGAAGGGTGGCCTTTGCCAATGGGAACAGCACCCTTGAGTGGGAAAATGAAGCTCCTCCCAGTCAGCAGGACCTGAGGTAAGCAAAATTAGTTCATGCTGGAGAAAAGTAGGCTCCAGGGCAACCTCAGAGCCCCTTTTAGTCCATTAAGGGGCTCTGAGGCAGCTTGGGAGGGACTTTGGGCAAGGGCTTGGAGGGACAGGACAAGGGGGAATGGCTTCCCACTGCCAGAGGACAGGGCTAGGTGGGATACTGGGAAAAAATTCTTCCCTGTGAGGGTGGTGAGGCCTAGCACTCTTTGCCCAGGAAAGGTGTGACTGCCCCATCCCTGGAAGTGTTCAAGGCCAGCCTGGATGAAGAAACCTGGGATAATGGTAGGTGTCCCTGTCCATGGCAGGAGTTGGAATAAGATGGACTTTAAGGTCCTTTCCAACCCAAACCATTCTGTGATTCTATGAAACTCCAAATTCAACTGAGCACTGGTACCCCCAGAGCTGGATGTGCCCAGGTTTGGCAAGCGTGAGTGAATGCTTGTGCCTGCTGTGGCACATGATCTGGGCAGAGCTGCTGGGCATTGCAGCCTTACTGGTCCACCTGCCCATCAACAAATCTTACCTGGTGTGGATTCTTGCATTTCAGCCACTCCTGAGTTGTGACTCTCATGACACTTCATCCTACTGTCTTATTCATGCGCCTCTCAATCCTAATGAAGATCCCAAACCATTATAACTCAAGACCAGGACACAACATTTTCATGGGATTTGTTCATCTACTCTTGGAAATAGATCCTGTTTATGAAGAAAGGGGGAGGCTTGTCTTCAGGAGATACTGCAATTCCTCAGGTCTTGAGAGAGGATGCTATGAGACAATGTCTAACTGGAACTGCACAGGTAGTTCATGGAAGAACATGCAATTATTTACACTTGAAATTTGACAAGATGCTGCTGCTAACAGGACTATCCTTTTGAACATGCCTTTCTGATTATAACTTTATGGCTTTTTGCCAGAGCAGAGTAAGTTGGGAGTTTTGAAGAAGTCATCAGTAGCAGACAAACTCAGAAACTGACTTTCCTGTAGATCATGATGAAGCATATGTTTATGGTCAGGCAATGAGGGTGTCAGGGGGTAGATACTATGGCTGACACATCACTGATGCTTCTCAAGAGGAGTCCAACTGTGATTAACTGTGCCAAACCTCCTCTCTAGAAATGTTTGTGTACTGAATCAGTGACATTACTCATGCCAACACTCCTAACCCTAACAGTCTAAGTAGTCTTAAAGTCTTCATGTCATCAACTAAGCCAGGTTGTTGAAGGCTGCTGTCAATTCCTTCTGTAGAGGCTATGAATTCCAGCTCCACCTGGGTGCCTCCACATCTGCTTGGTCATGGCACCAGATGTGGCACCATTTTGGCATTGGCTGTGGCCAATGGGGTATTGGGTTTTACATGACTAAGGCAGAAGGAATCCAGCAGTTCAAAAAACTGTACTGCAGTAATGTAACGGAATGTATGAGCTAGTGGTGCAGACCCTGGGTCTGTGAATGCCGTCAAAGCTGGCACATTACAGCAGCAAGACCTTAGTTTTACTCACAGGACCTTCATAAATTGCCTACTCTCCTAGGTAGTGTGCTTCAAGTGCTTTGAACAGGTCTCTGCCATCTTAGTTACCCTGAAAACAGAGTAGCTGATGGGATTTAAAGAATGTTCTTGATTAGGAAAACTTGAAAATCTTCTAGATCTCTTTCCATTTACCAACGGCTATTCCTGTGAAAGCAATGACTTGTACGAATTTTCTGGAATAACATCTCCTCTTTGATGGTCAACACCATCTCAAGACATTTCTTTACTGCTGTTCACACTATTCCCCAGGAACATAATGTGCAGCTTCCTGTTAACACCATTTTATGGATATTTTTGATTTATGTATTTTCCTTTTTCCCACTTAGATAATCCTGAATGCTGTGCCATTTAGTTTCTTCATTTGTTCAAGTCTGATGCACAATTTTTTATCTGGGGACATCAGGCCCCTCTTATCTGTCTCTCAGCAGCTGTTTGTTACCTGGACTCTGCCCTAAATCCTGCAGTGATAGGTGATGCCCATTGACACAGCTTCACTTCCTCCCTTTCCCGCTGACACCCCACCCCAATATTCTGACACTAGTGTCTGCCCTTACTGCATCATTTGTTTTCTGAACCCTAGGATCAGCTTTGGGATCACAGAGGGACCCCAGATTCTCTGCACAGAGACAGCATGTCCCACATCCCATACCCATCCCTGCTTATTGCAGTTCACTTACCTGCTGCTGGTGTCTGCTGCCCTGTCTTACATGCACATTTTTCCTGCTGTGTATCAGCCTGATTTGGTTGTCCTTGGATATCCTTACAACCTTGGGTATACAGAGAAGGTGGCTTATTGCCTGGTGTCAAAGTTTTCTATCTTGAGTGAAAGGAATCACTTTGTGTGTGTAGCAGAAAGAAGAGAGATGTAGACACCATGGACACTCTCAGATACCACGTAAGCCCCTCCCCCAGCTCTGTGGGGAGGCACAAGGGAACAGCTTTGTTCCTATTTTGAGCACAGACTCAAGTATCCAAGAGCCATTTGTCCTCTCTGTGCAGCCTGGAGGCTTTGGGTTACAAGCGTCAAAGACCTGCTATTGAGTGTGCGGCTCCAGGGGATTACAGGCAGGAAGGCTGTCCCAGGATCTCTGTCCTTCTTGAAAGGATTTCTAAAGTATGTGACCTGTGGCTAATATTAGACATTGCAACTTCAGCAAGCAATCCAGTGCCCTTTCTATACTGTTGGCTCTGCCCATTCCTTCTGTGATTTCATCCCGTAGCACCATTTTCAGGGTGAATGTCAGGACCTCAGGATTCATATCACTGGTCACTTAAGGGTCCCTTGCTGATATTCTTGTTGAAGAGGGTGAAGTGTCCCAAGCAAGCCTGCTGAAGTGTCAGAACATCCTCCCCTTCCCTTGCACAGCCCGCACAGCAAAACTCAGGATGGTATACTGAATAGCTGATTTTATGAGAACCAAAACTGACTTCATTTCAATTCATTTGCTTTTGAATTTCATTCACAGGTTCTCTGATACTCATACAGAAGTACTGAGATCACTCTTTGCAAGTGGTGTTACTTGAAGTAACACCAAGAACAGACAACACTGGCTGCTAAGTCCTCATCATGTCTGTCAGCTCTTCATAAGTTGGTGGCCATGTGCTATATCTGGCATACATCTTTTATACCCATCCCAAAGCTCTTGCTCCAGAGAGTGCCAGGGCTTCACCAAGCCTTGCCACAGCACAGGTGGGACCCTGCAGCCCTGCAATCAGCCCTAGAAACTGAACAGACTAGAATATTTCCGTTGGAGGGGACCTACAACAGCCATCCAACTGCCTGAGCCCTTCAGGGCTGACCATAAGTCAAAGCTTGTTCTTAAGGCCATTGTCTGAATGCCTCTTTAACACTGACAAGCTGGGGGCATTGACTGCTTCTCAAGGAAGCCCATTCCAGGGTTTGACCAACCTCTTCATGAGGAAATGCTCCCTCATGTCCAGTCTGAACCTTTCCTGTAATAGCTTTGAACCGTTTCCAGGACTGCTGTCCCTGGATCCCAGGGAGAAGAGCTCAGCACCTCCCTCTCCATATCCCCTCCTCAGGAAGCTGCAGAGAACAACAGTGTCATCCCTCAGCTTCCAAAGGAGACAAGACCAGAATCCTCAACTGCTCCTCAAGGGCATGCCTTCCAGCCCAACCAGCTTGGTTCCCCTCCTCTGGACTCGTTTGAGGACCTTCACATCCTCTTTAAATTGTGGGACCCAATTTATGGGATTGCATTCCCATTCTATGGGGGGACACAGAACAGGAATGCAGTTATTATAGCTACAGTCAATTGTTTCAGGATGTGTTCTGCCAGTATTCATTTCCAGTGTGTGGCCCTTTGCAGAGGGGAAATGATGGTCTTAAAATGTACTGGTTACCAACTGGTTTTCAAATGTAATTCAAAGCATAGGTTTTAGCTCATAAATCCTATGTCATTTGCAATTCTTTCTGTTATATACTGGGGGCACTCAAGAAAAGGGAATTTGTCTCTGTTGTGGTTTGACATCGGTTAAGACACCAGGCACCCATGAAAATCACAATGAAGGGCTCATGAGTTGAGATAAGAACTGGGAGAAAGCACTCTAAGGGGAAAACAGGTTCAAACGTAAAGGTATAAAGTAAATTTAATATTAACAGAGTCAGAGGAGAATAATGAAGAGTAAAAGAAGCCTTTCAGTTCGTCACTTGAGATCTTTCTTCAGTTTGCTTAGGGAGAGGAGTCTTTTTCTTCTGCTATGCCATGGGGTCTTTCCTGTGGGAGACAGTTCTCTGTGAACATGGTTCAGAGTGGTTCTAATTTCACAAGTAGCAGTCCCGCCCAACTTACTGTAACATGAGTCCCTCCCATCGGCAAAAAGAGTCTTCCCAAAACAGCCGTGTCATGGATCACTAGTCCATGGGGTGTAGTCTTTTAAGGCTAGGCTGCTCTAGTTTGAGATCAATGGCCCTCTCTCTCTGTTCTGGTCTCTCACTAGACCACAGCCTTTTCAGCATCCACTGGCTCCAGCATGAGCACCTTTTCTCATGGGTTGCAAGTGGATCTCTTCATTCCCCATGGAGTTCATGCATTACAAGGGGACAGTTTGTTTCACCATAGCCCTCACTACTGCTTGCAGAGAAATCTCAATTCTGACACTTGGAGCACTTCATTCCCTTCTTTCTTTCCACTGACCTTAGTGTCACCATTTTGTCTTTTTCCACATCTTCACTTCTTCCACTTTCTCTGACTAGGAGGAAAAAACCTGCTGTTTTTAAGTACCATTGCCGACAAATCCCATCAATTCAAAGATTTCTGCAGCATCTCACAGAGCTGAGAGGCTGATTTCATCTCATTGTGCGTTGGGGAATCACTGCCCATGTTTCTGCTGCCAGCCAGGTGGCCCCACTGCCATCACACACGCTGTGGCACCGGCACCATTCAGGGCCTCTCTTCATGCAGGGTACTGAGAAGGGGAGGCTGCCACCACCATCCCTGCCCTTCTGCCTGCAGCATGGCTGGCTAGGGGTGGCCAGGCAGGCAAGGTTTGCTGTGGGCTGTGCCAAAATGGTGATGGCCGTGGGGGCTGTATGGCCATGCCTAGCCCCGGGATCACCCCTGGTGGTGGTGCATTGTCATAGCACAGCTGGACTGAGGCTGTACAGATCAATTTGGCCATAAACAAGAAACCCCATTTGGCTAGCCTAGTTTGATATAGAAAAGAAGTAAACAAGTCCCTAGGTGAACAATGATAGGAAAGATTTGAACTCAAACAGGGGACCCCAGCTAATCCCATTTAATCCTGAATGCAGACACATAATTGGCCAGAGAGTTGGGTGGTGCTAAGACTCCGACCAATTAGTTGTTCAGGCACAGGAATTTTGAACCCTCTATAAAAAGGGGCATCCATAATAAATCTAGGCTGTTTGTTGCATGATCCTCAGTGTGACCTGTTGTATGTATGTCTCCAACCAATGACCGTAACATAATAGGACCTCACCACCCCTTGGAAAAAACTGCCCATGTGCCGTTTTGATTTCTTTCTTCAATATGTCATCACAGAAGTGTTACCAACCTCTTGAGTTGGGCCAGCAGCATGTCCATCTTCAGAGTCATCAGAGATTGGCTCTGTCGGACATGGTGAAGCTTCTAACAGCTGCTCACAGAAGCTACTTTAGTGGCCCTTCTCTGATACTAAAAACTAGGCTGTGCAAAATCAGCACAGTCTCTAGCCTCACTCTGCCTGCTGATGCCTGCTGATCTATCAGACCCATGTTTGGACATATGGAAGGGTCTGTGCTGTGACACTGAGCCTGTGTCATGGCTAAATCCCAGCTGGGCAACCAAATACCACGCAGCTGCTCCTCACCCACTTCCATCCTGTCCCTGGTGGGAAGAATCAGAAAGAAAAGTTAAAGCTCATGGACTGAGAGAAAGGCAGTTTAACAATCGAAAAAACACACAAAACCCCCCCACCAATAATTCTTGTATTTTGAGTCCAAGATCCCCCTAATTAGGAGTTTTTTCCTTTTCAAAGTCCTGTGCCAGAGTTTGAAAGAAGAGTGGAACTTGCAGCTCGGTCTTGAAAGGTGTTTATTAAATTTTTTATCTGAAGGTCAGTGCACCGCCTATCACCAGGCTTAGCACGCTGAAAGACACCACTGGCAAGAGCACAAGACCTGGCATCCAAGGTCTCTTAAAGATTTGTAACCCAATTAACTCTTGAAACGTACTATATTTACAATTTTGTACCAATAATTACTACTAAATCTAGACACGCAATTTTCTACATCACCTACCTTCTACCAATGTCTTTGTGCCACCATCACAGCAGAAGAAGGAGTAGAAGAAGGAGAAGAACTTAAGACACTGCCCAAAATTCTCCATCTTGGCTCTACTTCCATTCTAAAAACTCAAAACTACAATTTTCACCCTGTGACAAACTAAACTACTATCTAATTTAAATTTTTGTTGTTCTCTTTTCCTCCATAAGTGTTGGCAATTTTTCCCATGGGCTAAGGTCAAAGGCAATGCTTTCCTGGGGTCCCGGCAAGGGTCCCAGACCGCCAGGGGAGTTTGAGAGTTTTATCCCGTGCCCTGGACTCCAACAAATAACAATAAACTCAATACTAATAATTTTTGTGAAAAGGAGACAGAGGGATAAAATGCAAGAGGAACAAGTGAAGCCCAATACAGTTGCTCACCACCCACTGACCAATGCCCAGCCCATTTTTGAGCAGCAATCAACCCCTCCCAGGCAGCTCTCCCGGTTTACACACTGGACAGGATGTTCTATGGTGGGGAATATCCCTCTGGCCAGTTTGGGTCAGCTGTCCCACCCATGCTCCTCCCTAGCTTCTTGTGCAGCTCCTCACTGGCAGAGCATGAGACACTGAAAAGTCCTGGACTTGGGGTGAGCACAATTGAGAAACAACAAAATCAGTGTGTGATCAACATTATTCTCTTCATGAATCAAAAAACCACAACAATGTACCAGCCACTGGGAAGAAAATAAACTCTGGGAGCCATTGCGCAGCTGGACAACTATGACGTAGTTGCCATCACATAAATATGGTGGGATAACTCGTATGACTGGAGTGCTTCAATGAGTGGCTGTAGACTCAGAATGGACAGGCAAGGAAATAACCAAGCTGGGGTAACCCTATGTATGAGTGAGCATTTTGGCTGCCCCGAGTTTAATGATAGCAATGATAAGGTTAAATGCGTAGGTTTATAGTTAAGGATTGGGGGAAGATCACTGGCTATTATAGACTGATCAACCAGGAAGAAGAGGCAGACAAAATATTCTATAAGCAGCTGGAAAAATCCCCACAATCACTGGTCCTTGTTCTTGTGTGGGACTTCAACTTAAAAGATGTCTGCTGGAAATACTACACAGCAGAGAGAAAACAGTCTATGAGGTTCCTGGAGGGCATGGTAGAGAACTGCCTGACACAGCTGGAAAGTGAGACACAACCAGGGAAGCTGCCCTGCTGGACTTACTGTTTGTGAGCAGAGGCAGACTGGTGGGAGTTGTGACAGCTGAGGCCATCTGGACACCATGATAATGAAGTGACAGAGTTTTTGATACTGGAGAAATAAGGAATGGGGACAGCAGAACTGCCACTTTGGACTTCAGGAGAGCAGATTTTGGTCTGTTTAGGAGACTGATTGAGAGTCACTTGGGAAGCAGCCCTGAGGGGCATAGGGGTCCAGGATGGCTGGACATTCTTCAAGAAGGAAATCTTCAAGGCACAAGAATAGGCTGTCCCCATGTGCTGAAAGACAAGCTGGTGGGGAAGAGACTGGGCTGCCTGAACAGAGACATTTGGCTGGAACTCAGGGAGGAAAAGAGCATTTATCACCTCTGGAAAAGGGGGCAGGGAACTCAGGAGGACTATGAGGATGTTGGGAGGTTGTGCAGGAAGAAAGTTAGAAGGGCCAAAGCCCAGCTAGAAATTAATCTGTTCACTGCTGTAAGAGATAAGTGGACAGTTTTCTGTGTTTCTATAGATACATCAGCTGTAGGAGAAGGGAATTCAAGTGACCTTGTCCCTGATAAGTAACAGCTGTGTTAATTACCCAATTCAGCCTTGCCCCTGATGAGTCACAGCTATATCCAATAAAGATAAGTGTGATAACAGGGAGTGGTTTAGCTGGTAAAGGGAGGATCATGAAGGAGGATGAATGAGAGGGTCATGAAGAAGAAGGATCCTGGGGAGAGAAAATCACTGCTGTGAGGTAAGTCTGGGTCTGCAGTTAGAGCCTGTTGTTGGAACCTGCAGTCAGAGTCGAGCTAGGTAAAAGCCTGCATTCAGAGTCGGCAAACTAATATGTGCAGTCAGCGGCTGCAAAGGAAACCGACAGTAGGGGCCTGCTGCAGCCAGGACCAGTGAATAGTTGGAGTAAAGATGGCTAAGCTGTCAAGAGGAGTAAACCAGGACCCTTTTCATGCTGTGATAAACAAGAAGTCCGTGTCTTGGCTTATTTCTACCCCCTAACAAGAGGGCTGCTGCAACAATCAGCAACAGGAGGGCCAAGGAGAATCTTCATCCCTTATTGAATGTGGTGAGAAAAAATTGCCACAAAGGATGAGGAAGGGGCTGAAGTACCTAATGCTTTCTCTGGACCTGAGGGTGCTAGTTAACAGCAACTGAATATGAATTGGTGTCTGCCCAGGTGGCTAAGAACCAATGGCACCTGGCCTGTATCAAAGATAGCACAGATGAAGTTATTTGCTACCCTCTTAATGGTATGAACTCAAAACTCATGAGCTGAGTTTGCACAATTTTGTTGTGAATTTGATGCTTTCATCCACTTGGGCCTGATTTCTTCCAGCAGCAAACTCACTTGCACGAAAGAGGTCAGTTGGTCAAGTTGTCTTGAGCGTGTCTTAGAAGCAATCTGTCTTTGACATTATCTTGTGTCAAATGCCATACCCCTCTTTGGTGAGCAGAGGGGCCACAGCAAACCATCTAAGACCCTTCCATTATGAGCTAAATGCCAGAACATTCCATCTCAGGTCATACTGCCCCACCCATCCATTTAGAGCTTATGGCCAGAACATGCCTAGAAGGCCACATTCTCCCACCACAGCCCACAGTTCACACTGGGGAAGGGTGGCAGTTGCTGCAGTGGGGTCAGGGGTCTGCACCCCTCACAGAACCAGGGAACACAATTGTCGGTGGCCTTGGCACAAGCTTGGTGGCTGACACCACAAATGTGGTGGGCTGGGGGCATCTTGCATGCAGTTGCCCTTTGTCCCACTGCGGCCTACAGCAAGCCCTGGGCAGCCTTGTGCTGGAGGAGGTGGGAGCTGGAAGCACTATGGGTTGAGTTGGAGGAAGAGTAGTCCTGGACCCTAGATCAGCACTGCTGTTCCACTGCAATCCTGCAACTGATTCAAGCCCAGCTGATTGAATTGAATGATCAGTATGAGAAGCTAAACAAAAGCAGTCAGCAGCTGTTTCAAGAATTGGAATGGCTGGAAAGAGAAAGATCCAACTCTCTTATCTCCAGGCTGCAGCAGTCTAACCTGGAAGCAGACAAGGAATCTATTCTGGAGGCTATGAGAAAACAACTGACAGAGCTTGGAGCATTTGTAGCTCAATACAGCTATAATAATTTTGATGGTCCCAATGAGTAGCCTGAACTAGAGCTTCCTCTTGTTTCTGGACAATACGTTTACATCTTTGGAGACACGGATGAAGATGGTTGGTATGTGGGAGAACTGCATGATGACACAACAGGATTTGTCCTGTCCAATCTTGTTGAAGAAGTTGCAGTGATGGACATCCTGATGGTACCACATCTGATGGAGACCAATTCATGGTCTGTCCAGAGGCTAAAGATTAGAGGATGCAGAGGATGCCCAGTCTTCTTATATCTTCCTGTTAAATGTTTTCTTAATAATCTGTCTGTGTTACCTCCCTGTCCTGTGTATATATGAATGGAAAGGACAAGATGCATTCTGTGCAGCTGTACTAGGGCCAGAGAGCAGTTTGTGTCAGTACTCAGCGAATCCATAGACACACGCTTGTGACTGTAGAGTGTCACATATGTGCCTCCACTAGTAACCTGTCTCTGGCAGCCCCGTGTAACATGATGGGGTCGTGGGTAGGGAGATAGAAATTATGCCTAGTGTCCTTTTGATCATGAGACAAACAGCTGGTTTTATTGTTTGGAACTCCCTTATATAGGAAGTTCAAAACTCCCAGCTCTAGACATTGATTGGTCTGAGTCTTAGCCCCTGCCCAGCTCCTTGACCAGTGATATGTCTGCTCTCTGGACTCACAGTTGGCTGAGGTTTCTGCATGATCTCTCCCATTCACCTAGGGATTTCTAGAACAAGCCAAACTAGACTTGTCATGACCAGATCTATTTTCTCTTAGGTAAAGACTAGCTGTCACAGCCTGGGACAAGGCACCAGGTTGGGCTCCAGCAGCCAGGCAGAACTCTACTGTACTGAACTACAGCAGGAGAGGTCCTGGGCTGGAGTGGCTGGAAGTTGTGGCTACTCTTGACATCCCTCAGCACTGTAGGTCTCTGGGTTGCATGGGGGAAACAGAATCCTGCTTCATCCCCAGGGCTTCCAGCTGGGGTTGAGATGCCTGCACTGCTTCAGCTGAGTCCCTGCCCTGCACAGGATTCAACCAGCATCTCTGTCACTGCCTGCGTGTCCTTGTTTTGTTATGGGTCAAGAATACCAGAGACCAGAGGAAACATTTATTTACACCTTTTGCAGACATCTATCTCTGGTACAACAAACCTGCTTTTGGAATTAGTCTCTCACCTCTCTTTAGAGAGGGATGATTGGTGATTATTTCAATCAGCTAAAAGATGATTTCTGAAGGGTGACTTTGCTGCCCTTCAGGAGCTGTCAGACCTGAAGCCCCAGGACATCTCCAGGGAGGCCAAAAGGGGCAGCGAATGTGGCAACTTGGGCTGGCAGGGCGTGAGTGTAGGTGTGTACCCAGGGCTACCCAGGGCTGTCCTTCTGAGGAGGGTCTGTGTGCCAGGGCAGGAACTCTGCTGCCTGGCAGGGTCAGGACTCAGCTGGCCCCAGGAGCTTTCCAGAGTGCTTTGGGGAGAAGCTGGGGGTGGAAGGAACTGTGCTGGGAAGGGCAGAGTCCTGTTTCAGTTGAGAGGGTGCTACATGGACCAGGGCTGCTCACAGCTCCACATCATCCTCAGGACATTTCTGATGGCAGTTTTAAAAAAAAATATCAGAGCAGGGGTTGAATGAAAGGGAAAGAGTCTGTGCATTGTGTTTTTGCTTCTTGGTTCCCTGAGCTGGCAGACTGCATTATGGAGAAGGCATCAAGACTTCAGCTCTTATTAGGACTTGGCTGCACTGCTCCTCAGGCCCTGCACACACCTCTGTTCCTGAGCAGTGTGCTGTTGCCAGGAGGTCTTTGCAGGGCAGGGCTGAGCATTCAGCATGTGCAAAGGGATCTGTGGACACTGACAGGAAGTAGTCATAAGAACCAGAAACAGCTCCTGGCAGAGACATCTCCAGGCAGCAGAGACATGGGCAGGGAGGGAGAGGAAAGTGCCACCAGAAACGCCTTGGGAGAGGTGATTCGGGTTCCTCCCTGCCATCCCCTGCAGTGCAGATGCCTTAGCCAGAGCAAGGTTACCTCACAGGAGAGACACCCTGATTGGGCAGGGAGTATCCTCAGGGCAAGCCTCATCTCCTACACTAATTTTTCTTTGCCAAAAGAATTAAAATGCATTGAGCACTGGCACAGGCTGCCCAGGAAATTGGTGAAGTCACCATCCCTGGAGGGATTTAAAAGACATGTAGATGTGTCACTTGGGGATGTGGTTTAGTGGTGGTCTGGACAGTGCTGGGTTAGCAGTTGGACTTGTGTACTTGGTGATCTTAAAGGTGTTTCCTAATTGAAACAATTCTTTGCTTCTAAGCCCCTGGTCTGTTCTCCCACCCATCAAAGTTGCTGCTGTTAAGGCGGTGAGTACAAGGATGAAGTACCTCCTCAGCAGCCCAACCTCTGATGAGGAGATACTCCCTTGTGCCCATATATCTTCCCTGTCCTGCCTCCATCGGCCAGAGCATTGGGGCATTTCTCCGTGTTTCTCCTCTTTGTCACCATCTCATCTGGGGTCTCCTGGTGCTGCAAAAAGTGAGGCTGCAATGAGGTAAACCACACTTCATGGAATCCAGAAGGTCCTCTGTAAGACTCCTTTCTCCAGGCTGAGTCCCTTGAGATTCCTAAGCTGCTTCTCATCAGACTTGTGCTCCAGACCCTTCCCCAGCCCTGGAATGCTCCAGCTCCTGAATGTCCATCTTGTCATGAGGGTCCCAAAACTGACCCCAGGATTTGAGGTGAAGCCTCAGCAGTGCCCAGCACAGGGGCATGTGGGAACTGACAGTGGCCAGAACATGGATTCTTAGGCTCCAGGCAGTGGCTTGAAGCCTGTGGGAAAGCCAAATACAGAACTCTCTCAGTCTGGCCTGGGAAATCATAAGGAGGAACCCAAAACAATCCTTGTAGATACCATCCTCCTGACACCTGGTGTTTTTCTAACTTGTTGTTTACTTGTAGGAAGATGGTCAAGAGGTGTTGCTCTAAATGACCAATCATATTCATTGTATCGAAACACTGGATAAAAAGAATGTCTTTCAATAAATTTTGCTATAATGCCCTCCAAAGAAATTGGAGTTCCACCTATCATTACTCAGCTGTCCTGAATTGTATCAACAGGGGGACAGCCACTGCCTGAGTCCTGTTGGCCAGGATAGCCAGTGCCTAAATGCTTACCCATAAGCTCTTGCCTTGGTCTTCATCCATCCCTGGGCACGGCTTGATCCATTCTAGTCGCTCTCTCATGTAAAGGGCAGCTCCAGCACCTTGCCTTGCTGACCCGTCTTTCTTAGTATGTAGCCATCCACACCATCTGTAACTGCAATGGGACCATGCCCTTATGACCACACGTAGCTCTCTAATCCTTCCCATTTGTTCCCCATGCTGTATGCATTCAGAGGTAATGGAGCAGGCAACCTTCCCAGGAGGAGTCCAAGAGGACACACCACAGCCATACACACCCCTGGGGTGGCTGGCCTTCTGCTCTCATCTTGGGAGCCCACAAAGGAACATTTGCCACTGCTCTGGGGGTCCTGGCTTATTCCTGGACATGATGGTGGAAATGCCCTCAAGTCCATCAATTTAAAGCCCAGCTGTCCAAGGTGTCCAGCCTGCTGTCAGGTTCCCTGACCTCTTCTAGACGTGTGGACCCCATCCCTCATTAACCAGTTGTAGTCATCAAAGAACATCCTGTTATCATAAAAGTAAAACCCCCATAACGGCACCAGCCACAAAGCCAGAAATTGATTTGCATTTTTTATATATATATATATAAAATCTATATCTATTCCTGGCTATCCCCTTTCCACTTATGGGTAAAATGAAGGAAAAGATTACTTGGGCATTTTTCGCTTGGACCCCCAGGGCTTTGTAATCTTTCTTGATTTTGCCTGAGTCCTGGCTTGTGTGTTGTTTGTGCCACATGAAAGAACAGCAGTGGAAAGCAGTCTGTGCCCTTGAGAGGTTATAGCACCCTCTCAACAATATCTCAGACCTCAGCTGCTAGAAGGTGGGCTACCTCACATGGCTCTCTGCTGAAGGCCTCATGGTCCCTTAACAGAGTCACCCACTGCGAGCACACATAATTTCTTTTACAGTGTCCCCTGTGTGCTTCTGGTACAGTTTCTCCTTGCAGACCTTGCTCATGGGTGTCTAGAGCTGTTAAACTGCCAGTTCTGGGTCTGGTGTGATGCTGGAGGGTGGGGACTGAAGCACAGCCCTGCTTCTGGGGGTCACCAGCACTGAGGTGCCTCATCCTCAGTGCCTGCCGGAGGAATATGGTTCTGAAAACACCTGTCCACATCTATCTCAGCTTCTCTAATACTGCACAGCCTTTTGTTTCCTGTTCCTGACATAACAGATCACCAAACCTGTTCACAACTTATGAAGATATTCACCTTTTCTCCAGGAGAAAGGTCTGGGCGCTTGTTGCAACTCACCACCTGTACTGAAGTCTCCTTCCTTACCAGTTGTATCTGGGTGAAGCCTTCCCTTGGGAAGGTCCATGGCTGCCGGACACCAGTTGACTGGAGGATCTGGTTTGAAAGCATGTCTGAGAAAGAACGCACTGCTCTCCTCCCCTTGCATTTGGCAGCTTCCCCTACAGCAAAATAATCCAGTTGCCCATCTTAGAGTGTGGGATATCACCAAGCCACAGGTGAACTTGTCCCCAGGGTTTGTGCTGCTGGCAGGTGTGGGGACAAGCACAGCCGGACCTGTGTGACATATGAATGTGAAGGACACAAGCTAGGTGCAAGTGAATTTACTTGAATTGTGAAGCTCACCAATTTCATATCCTTAGCCCAAGAGCTATTTTTAGCTGCAAGCTTAAACTAATCACAGTTCTACAATAAATCTGTCTTATTGACATCTTCTATTATTCTATCTGGAGTCCCGAGTCAATATAGCAGAAAAAACATTTTGTTTCAGATTTCTTCATGATCTGGTTGAAGTGGTTTCTTGTTCAGCTGGTGTAGTTTGTTCAAACACATGATGTTGCTGCCACTGTTCTTTCTGTAACCCTTTCCTTACCCCAACAGACCTGCCCTGCTGACATAACTTCATCCTGCTCCAGCAGGAGCCATTTTCTCCTAAGTGCCTGCAAATCGCACAGGCTGAAAGGAGCAGGAGACATTGTTTAGAGACTTGATGCTGATACACATACAGACACATGACATCAAAGTAATTTTATTGTGTACATTTCAAAAGAAATCCCTGTTCCTGGAACATCTTTTCAGTAGAAGTTGTGTTCAACAAAACAAAGAAGAGAGTTGACAACATGAGTTGCAGCTGGAGAAATTTGGACCAAAGAGAAATGGTTGGTTCAGACCCTCGAGAGAGATGCATCACTGGACAGAGGTCCAGAGACATAACGCGATCTCTGCCCTGGGAAACCCTATGCAACTCAGCTGAACATGATCCAAAAGACACCAAAGGCAGCCCCCAGGTTAGCCCAGCTCTGAGCAGCTGGCTGCCACAGAAGCCTCCACAGTTTCCTTCTAATCTCAATCCTTCTGTGAGTATGAACTACCAAGTTCTCCTAGCAAAGCCTTATCTTACTCCCTCCCATTCATCACAGTCATTGTTTGAGACATCCCAGGACCCAGACAGAACCAAAAATGGATTTTTTTCCCCTCGGACAATACCAGTGGAAATGTGAAGATGGAACTACCCTCATCAACACTGAAAAATGCCACCCCATCCCTCTTCATAATCCAGACAGATTCAGATCCGTTTGGGGGTACTGATTTCAGGAGGGAGAATGCAATGAGGAGAGGTGAGAGCTAGGAAGTACTCTGCCAACAGCACCACTACCCAGCTGCCTTTCTCTGGCTTAAATTCAATATCATCCTTCTTTTTCACATCTTCTGTGGAGACCCCCCATGACCCCCCATCCTCCTGCATTCATCGCCTTCACCTCTCAGTAATGTCTCCATGAAGGTGAAGCCATCACAGCCCAGCATGCAGCAGCATGGGTTAAATCTTTCAGGGATGTCAAGGCTATCCTGTTGTGCGTCACCTTGTTTCACACTTTTGCCATCATCAGACAGGACAATGTCACAGTGGGCTATGTCTGGATCCAGAATAGTTGCTGATGTTGGAGACAGAACACCCCAAAGGTCATGAGACAACAGCCAACTTTTATTGAATGCTATTCTCCTTATATAGATTTGTAGGTCTGCATGGTTAATCCTGATTGGTTGAACCAGTTGCCAACCAGCCAATAGCTGCCTGCATCGCCCATGGCCTAGGCCTGCTCCCCAACAACCCAGACTGGTTGAATTATATAATCAAGGTAATTATATAATTAGCTATATAATCAGTTATGCTTCAGTTATAAAATTATAGTTATGATTACTTATAACTGTGAGGCCTTCAGGACAGCTGTTAGCCACCACACAGAATCATGTTCACTGCAGGTGAGATGGAACCAACACATCAGGGCATAGTTCACTCCAGGGGAGCTCTTGGCTGGGGCTGCCTAAGGAAGAGGCAGGGTGGGAGCAAGAGCTGGCAGACTGTGGCAGGGTAAGGGGCACAAGGTCATGATGTTGGTGCAAGGAACAGAAAAAGAAGCAGAAAGAGGACTGTCGGCAGACCTTCAGGCTGAAGACCCCAGATGTGTGAAATGTGAAGACACAGTTCACTGAGGACCAAGACTCTCCAGATTTGAAACTGGGGCATGCACCAAATGAACAAGGAGTTTGGGTGTTACACTTCCTCTGTTAAAGGGGGGGTTGGCAGAACCACCCCTGGTCCCACCAGCAACACTGCAATAGGGGAACTGCTAGGAAGGGAGAATAAAGCAGGGAAAATGATTCAGCACCCTGAAAGACCAAACTGTAATTACTTTTTCAATAGGCACTGCATATCTTGTCCATGCTTTAAACAGAACAAAACACCCCCCCCCCAAACAAACAAAAAAATACAAACAAAAAACCCACCAAAACAAAAACAGCCAACAAACAAACACACAAGTGAGAGATAATCAAACACACTTGTACTAGATTAGCTCAGGGTAATGATATGCCAGTGTTGCTGCTCATTTTCTGAGTTATTTGTGAAAATCATCTCACAGTGCGTTGCTTCAAAACTTCATTGTCTGACTACATGAAAGAGCTCCATCCATTTTCTACAAATACAACCACACTGCCAGTCCTGATTTGGACATACATTTATGCTCAGTTTGTACTTTGAAAATGGAAGGAATTTTCTTCTCAGTATAGAATAATTACAGGGAATAGCATAAAGCCACACAGAGACCAATGGAAAATAATGTTTCTGACACAAGTTCTGCATTTACTACCTCTTCCTTTCCCAAAAGGAAAAACAAAACCAGGGCACATACACAAAATTCAGATGAGACAAAGGCCCAACTGAGAAGTTTCCCACATAGGAAAGAGAATGATACCGAGTTCTTCGGCTTGCATGTCTGCAAAAGAAGGTAAACCAGCACAGGTGGGTTGTGGGATATTGATTTGGGTTTACCCTGTGTCCCCTTTCTTGTAACCACCTGTACGTGCCCCAGGGTGGGTTTCTGCCACAGCTCAGCTGTCTAAAGTCCTGTCCCACCCCCAGCCTGAAGCTCTGTTCTACCAGGGACAGTGCAGTTTGTCCTATGCACATTGGGGGCAAGAAATGTTCTTTCAGAGGTCCCTCGCTTCCAAGGGGACAAGGACACTCCCAACCTGCTGACACCACCACTGCCACCACCCATTCCCAGCCCCAGACATCATCTCTGGTCATCTCTAATTCTCAATTATCAAATTAATTCTCCTTTGCCTCAACCTCAACCACTTTTCTGGTTACTTTACACTTTAAAAGTGAAAAAATTCAACTAAACCCACCACCCTACAGAGACTCTGTAAATAGTTCTTTGTAAGGAAGAGGAGGACACACTGATTTCTGCACTGCAGCCCTCTGAACAAGGAACACAAACACACACAAGTTACTGTGTGGCACAGCCCCTTCCCTGGGACCCCCACCCTGCTAAAGGACTGCACAGATCAGGACAGGCTGCAATGGAGGGGGCAGATGCACTGGCTTGTGCTCCAATTGCAAGGACAGATGACCTGTATTTAGTTTCCCCCAATCATTCTCTTCCCCCTTTACTGGCATCAATTTACCAAGAGTCAATTTTTAATAGCCAAAGCACTATTCCTTGGGAATTCTGCGAGCAAGTAAACAAACAAGCAAACTTGCTTGCTCTTCAAGCAAGTTTGTTTTTTTAAAAGTTCTTACTGATCAAACAATCTGAATTTGTATAGGAAATTTCTTAGAAGTTCAGGTTTCTGTAATCTTCCCTTAAAGAAAAATAACTGTTCAGAATTTCAATACTTAAATTAAAGGAACGTCAGAAAGCATTGATAACCACCCAGGGAAAAAAATCTAATGACTATTTGGGGTGAATTTTCACATAATTGCAAGGCCAGAGGACAGCAAAGGAAAATATCTGCCTAAAAGTGTGAAAAATGAGGTTCACTTTCTTGGTAAATTAAAAAAAAATAGGTTTAAAAAAAAAATAAGTGAATTAGGACAGAAAATCAAGTAAAGGATTGACAGCCGGGTGACTTGGCATTCAGCCAAGAGGATGCCTGCTATTTCAGAGGCATTCTTTAAATACTTTTTCTATTGCATCAGTCTGTTGCATATTCATAAATCATCATGCATATTCAAACTTTCCCACAAACTAGTTTCCATATTCCAGTACCTGTTTAGCATGGCCCCTCCTTGGGTCTGCCTTTTTAGAGCATGCATGTTTCTTGGCTGTGTCTTCATTATCACCTCCAGCTTGGGCCTTGGTCCATACTTTCCACAGACGGTCGGTGTTGATAGTTGGCATGTCAGCAGCATGGTCCTCATCATATGTTCGCTGGATGTTATCCCAACCAAACAGGCCATTCAATTACAAGCATAACTATATATATCAGCTATTCCACTACCATGTCTAAGTTTTGCTAATAGCAGAAATAAAAACTATATCCTTACAGCAAAGTTATTATGCATATAGCATTCATCTTAATATTTGCAAAAAGCCAACTTTATAATATACATTTATAACAAAAGGAACATTTGGACAGAATGGGAGTATGAATGAAAAAGCCTGGAATTTTTCACAGAGGATTTCGCCAAGGAGACAGGGAGTGAGACTTAAGCAGTGCTGCTGCTTGTGTCACTGGAAAACAAAATCAGGCCAGAGTATCACCACCAAACCGGTGCATTTTTCCCATGATAGGCTTGTTGTGATTGGGAGGAGGCTGAAATTGCTCATGAGAGAAAAGCATCTTCCCAGGAACTCCTCAGGCTCTTTCTTCTCAAGACTTTGGGGATCTCACCCACCATCCCTAACCCCACCGTGTGCAGAGATCAGCGTCACCCTGCTGGAGACCTGAGCTTGGGCTCTAGTTCCAGGGCAGCTGTAAAGGGGCAGGTTTACCTCAACAAGGGAGGTACAGGCTTAAATGCCACCTGAAGAGGTACATAACTGCCCTGTGCCTGAGCTCTGCCGTGCTGAGAAATCTGAGGCCCCTGCAAAATGAAATGTGCTGCCCCAAAGCTTCCTTTGGTCTTGGGAAGGAAGATCCTTGAGAGCACTTTGAAAAGCAAAGCTCACTGTTGGTACAGCTGTTCACACTTTCTGTGGTTTTGTAATGATTGTTCTTAAAATTACAAAATTGATTCATTCAAATTAGTTGCATAATTATATGTATCCAAACCATTTCCATCCCAAATGTCCCCCAGAAATGCAACCCATGAATTCTTCCATTTGAAGAATTCTCCAATTTTTGGAAAATGGAAAGTAAAACCTTTTTTTTCCTGATACTTTCCCATGAAGAAAAGAAACAAATGCAAATAATTTAAAAAATCATCCCTTCCAACAAGCACTGATTAACCCCCAGCAGGTTACAATCACTCACATGGCAGAAGGGCTGCAGGGTCTGAATGTGCCTCAGTGCCCACATGACCCACCAGCCCCATCAGAGAAGATTTCAGTTTCCTTCCATCCTCTGTATCACCTCACATCAGAGTTAGAAGGAAAGGAGGCCCTGCCAGACCACCCAAAAATGTCGGAGTTTCTTTACAGGGTGTTGGGGGTTAGGTTTGTCTTTTTTTTTTTTCTTCACTCTAAAGAATTTTTTCCCCATAAGTTACCAAGAATACCAAGTGTTGGATACTTAAAAGAGTACTTAACTGAAACAAAGGAGTGGCCAAAGCGCCAAAGCTCAGATGGGGAGATAACACGAGTTTTGGGGGCAGGACAAAAGCGGAGCTTGAGGCAGCTGGGCACTCTTTTCTCTCTCTCGGAGTCCGGGGAGAGAGAACGGCTGGGTTGCGGGTTGCTGCTTGCTGCAAGAGAAGTTCACTGTGGCCAAAGGAGTCCAGTCCTGAGAAATCTACCATCATCTGCTCGCCCTGGAATTCTGAGCTCCTCTGCCGCCCTGCTGGAGCTGGGCCAGCCCTGCCCCACCGCCAGCTTCTTCGGCACTGCTCCTCTTTCTACAGTGTGACCCTGCACCTCCCCCTGCCCTGCTGGGACATCCTGCCATCACAGCCACCAGCCCGGGACTTTTTCCCAAACCAAGACACAGGGCAAGGTGAATTATTGCTGCATTTCCATGCTGGGGCAGAGGAGTGAATTATGTGGCTTTAATGCCAGCTTCAATCCTTGCCTTCTTGCTAGAGAAGAAACCTTTCTTTTCCTGACGGAAGTTAAAGTCCCTGGGTGTTTAAGTTCCTTGACACCAAACGTATGCCCCAGGTGTTGGAACAAGACCCTGGTTCTATCTGGATGTTTCTCAACCCCTTGCATCAGTTAGGACCAGAGGTGGCTCAGTAGGACAGCCCAGCTCCTTCCCCAGCCCCTGCCCCAGGATGGTACCATTCATTTTAAATAGATATACAGTGATACAAAGGAAAGTGGCCACAGCAACCAGGAGCAGGCCTGTGGCAACTATCCAAGGATGGGCATCATGGAAAAAGGGATCTGAGGAATGAAATCCCCTGTAGCCTTGGTTCGTGCCTGACATGTTTTGGTTTCTGAAATTCCTTTCCCAGGGAACTTTCTGTAAACAAGAGACATGTTTTGGTAACGGCAAGAATGTTTACACATTTCCCCTAGGAGGGGCTTCTTCTTGATGTCCCTCTGGTCTGACCAATGTGATTGAAAAGGTTTGTCTTCTTGTCACTAATCAAATTGGTCTGTGTAAAATTGCAGCAGGATGCCACACTCGGGTCCATATGTAGGAGGATCGGACTCGCAGAAGGAACGAGGCAGGCAGCAGGTGAAGGGAAAGCTAATGATAAATTCTAAATTCTTCTTCATTCTCTTTTCTTTTTCAACAATTCGACTCTATATATACAGTTTGTACAAAGGCAAGAGATTGGTCATTTAGGTCACCACCTCTTCAACCTGGATGGTGAACACCACCATCAATCAATTCTCCTCTCAGAGGAGAAATATGAAAAACAATCTAAAAATATACACTGTTGATGTTGAGCTGCGTGAGAAAACAGGACCGCAAGGTCCAAACATTCACGAGCTAGAAAAGTGAGGACAACATAAAATACTGTAAAAAGGGAGACATTTTCTGAGAATAAAGGAGTCACCTTTTCAGCCTTCTGAAGTCGGAGTCTTTGTGTTGTTGTAGTGTAGAGTAGTGACAATCCCCAAAGAGGAGGTTACTCTGAGACTAGCAATGGGAAGGAGATTATTTCTATTTTATACATGGTCATTCCACCTGAATCCCATTGAGAATGAAAATCAACTCCTCACTATACTCCAAAAACTGGCAAAAAATGACAAAAAGTACCCCCACATTTTGGCAGCTAAGCACTTGCCTGAGGCTGATGACATTTTGTCTGCATTTTTGGGGATTTTCAAAGGGAAGATGGATTTCTAACCACATTATTTCTAGTTCCATCATGGTTTCTCCTCCTTTGGAAAATAACAAATATTATATTTCATTAGTCAACAGGAGATGAGAAGTAGGGTAACGTTGTAGTGGTTTTGGTTTGCCAGTTTGAGATTTCCCAGCCAATGAACCAATAATGGTCTAATGTTGGCTAAATGCCAATGCACCCACTAGAATTACTTACTCATTTTCTGTTGCGAGATAAGAATTAACAGGAGAGCAAAGTAGGCTCAAACTTTAAAGGGTATAAAGAAAACTTTATTTAAATAGAACTGAAAGAAAAGGGAAAAAAAATAATGAGAATCAGAATAAACCTTCAGAACACTTCTCCTCCCCCCACAACCTTCTTTCCTTTCCCACTGACAACATACAGAGACAAAATTTGAGACTTAGGTCAGTTTATCACCTCTTAAATAGTCTTCCATCAGTTCTCCTAGGGAGAGGAGTCTCTCTTGCCATGTCATGGAGACTTCTCCACAAGAAACAATTCTCTCATGGCTTCAATTTCCATGTCCAGAAATCTGCAATCATGAAGTCCCTCCCATCTCATGCAGCCTAACCACAGCTGCGTTCATGGGCCATGTCAAACTTACGGGGTACTATTTTAAGGATGAGCTGTTCAAAAGCAAAGGTTGTCTTCATCTATCTCTGAGATCATCTTCATCTGTGGGAACAGAGGTCTTCTCCTTTCCCTGGGGACAGAGGGTCTTCATCACTGTCATTCCTCTCTCTGTTCAAGCTTCTCATGAGATCACAGCTATTTCACCATTTACTTGCTTCAGCATGAATGCTTTTGCTCATGTCTACAATTTGAACACTTCATTCTCCCACCATGCTTTTTTCATGAATTAAAGTGATATTCTAGTGTATCACAGTCTGTCACCATGACCTTACAAAAGAATTTCATTCTGAGACTAAGGCATCTTCTCATTCTCCTCCCATCTGAGACTTGACCCCTTCTTTAGTGACCTTGGTGTCTTCATGTTGTTTCTCTACATGTCCTTTCTCTACTCTGTCCTTTTCTCTCACTCAAGAGAGGATCAATGTTTTGCATGTTTCATCTGTGCAGTGAAAGAGTTAATATCTCACCCGGGGCCTGCGGATGGTCATGATGACCAAAACCATCAGTACCCAACATAAAATGATAGCCCTACTAGTTGTTAAGGCCCGATAATGTAGAGAGCAGTTTCCACAGGAAAAAAGAGGACCCTGGAAAAATGCCTTGGGAAACCCCATTCTTAGTGCCATAAGCAGAAGGCTGATTGACATGCTTTCTATGCTAATTGTTACCAGAAAGTTCTCAGTTCTCTGTGTTATCATATGTTGATTTTTAGTGCAAGAATTGTAATATTCCTTATTGGCCCCTTCCCTCAGACTCCACCTTAACTCCTCTCCCATACTGGGGTATATAACTACCCCTCTCTGCCCCTAGATTCCACCTTGGGCCTCGTGCCTTTTGCCCCTTGTTACTGCTTTGTCTGGTTAGGTCCAATACAGTAGACGCCTTATTGTTTCTTATTTCTGTATTATTAAAAGTACTTTTCGGACAACTGGATCAAAGTTGTCTCTCTCCATTCAAGTCGCCGTTGGGCTGAGTCCCGAGGAAACTCAAAGGGGTCTGATAGTCTGGGCCAGACCCCGGGAAGTTTCATGATAGAAACTCATTTCTCTTGTGACAGTAGAATTTGCCACTATTTTCCTGCCTCTTACCACCTTTTATTTGAATCAGATATTTTAAAAATCAGAGGCTGTTCAGATAGCCTTTGCTGAATTCAGCGGACAAATCTCAATACATCCTCCAAAACATAAGCTTTTAACGCCTTTATTTCAATTGATAGAAAAAACAAAGAAAAGTGAGGTTCCACTTCAAGCTTCAACAGTTGTCTTGGTTTGGAAGGCAGGTATCTGCTAGGGAGGGGCAGAGCCTCCCTTCGGAATGGAGAATTCAAATCCCTCCAAATTATTATAATTTAGAAAATTAAAGGGGCTTTCAGACAGAGGTATGGGTATAGGAATAACAGTTCTTTACTAGTATTTATAACAGGGCAAACAAAAAAACCAACAACTACTGCATTAACAATAACAGAACCAGGAACCTCAAGGGACTTCGTTTGACAAAGCCTGGGACAGTCCAATCTCTTGGGACTCTAAGAGCACCAGGCTGGAAAGCTGGAAAATCCTGGGCTGGTTGATGATCAGAAGCTCCATGGTGGTCGCTGGAACAGCAGCAGTGTCTTGGCAGGGCAGGGCAGTGCAGTGCGGGGCCACAGAGTAGCAAAAAAGCCTCAAAGCAGTGCCGAAGAAACAGCAGCGGTGGGACAGGGCCAGCCCGGCAGGGCAGGGAGAGGCGAGCTCAGAGTTCCAGGGCACATAAGCAGATGGTGGTAGATTTTCTCAGGACCGGACCTGGTTGGGACAGTGAACTCCTACGGCAGCCAGCAGCAACCTGACCGTGTCCTCCTCTGTGATGCATTGCTGAGAGCAAGAGAGAGGCTGCCCCCAGCCCTGTCCTTATCTCCTGCTCCCGACTTTTAGCCACCTCTTTGTTTTGGTCAAGCACTCTTAGGCATCCAGTACTTAGTCTCCTAGTAACTTATGGGGAAAAATTCTTTAGAGTAAAAAAGGAACAAACCTAACCCCCAACAACAGTATTCACAAATAGTTCTAGTCGCTCTCATAAATAAATGGTAGTATGAAGAAACCCCTCTTCTAGCACCTAGAAAGCAGATATATCCACAGTTAAGGGGTCCCCTGAATGGTTAAACTTGCTACTGTTGTCAGAGCTTTTAAAATTTTCCATTCCTTTTAATCTGGTTACAGATTCAGCTTATGTTGCAGGAATCATGATGAGAGCTGAAGCACCAGTTTTGAAAGAGGTTGAAAATTCACAACTTTTTTTATTGGTCCCACCTCCTTGTCTTTTCCTTAGAAAATAGAACCTCTCCTTATTTTGTTATGCATATTTGACTGCATACAGACCTTCCCAGATTTTTGACTGAAGGGAACAGGCAAGCTGACCTTTTGACAATGCCTGTGCAAGGATCTGTTCTACCTAATAAGATAGAAGAGGCTAAATTGAGCCATTCTTTTTTTCACCAAAATGCTGCCACCTTGGTTCAACACTTTAGCATTACTAAAGCCCAAGCTTCAAGAATTATTTGTTTGTCCTGATTGCCAAAGGTGTTCCTTTCCCGCTGTTGCAGGAAGTGTTAATCCCAGAGGACTTCAGAGCCTTCAAGTCTAGCAGTCAGACATTACCCACTTTTCTGAATTTAGCCATATAAGATACATTTATTCCTCTATTGATACCTTTTCTGGTGCTCTTTTTGCATCAGCCCATTCAGGGGAAACAGCTAAAGATGTCTGTGGACACTTTACTGCTGCTTTTGCAACTCTTGGTATACCATCTGAAGTAAAGACAGACAATACCCCAGCTTATATTTCCTGTCGAGTTGCTGCCTTTTTAGCCTTTTGGAAAATTACACACAAAACAAGTACTCCGTGTTCCCCAACAAGCCAATCTATCATTGAACAAGTTCATGGCTCTCCGAGGTGTCTCTTAGTTCAACTGAAGGGGGGAACCGGAGATAGCACTGTGTTTTCAACTTCTTGAATTGTTCTTTCATGGACCCCAACCCATTGATTGTTCAACATTGTAATTGTAATTCACAATTGCAACAAAAGGAAAAAGCCCCTGTTTTAGTGAAGGATCCAGAATCCAGTAAGATATTATCCAGGCCTTATCCTTTGATCACCTAGAGTAGAGATTTGGCTTGTATTTCATCAGAGAATGGTCCCAAGTGAATTCCAGCAAAGAATGTGAAGCTGTTTCGAGAACCTTTGACTGCATCACCTGAAGATTCACCTTTAACACCAACATCGGAAAAGAATCCTTGTGAACAAGACCTCACTACCACGTCTGCACCTGTTTGACTTCTAACAGACAGAGATGACAGATTTGATTGGATAGGTCGACTTGAAGACTTGGTGGATGGGTGTGCTGGTTTAGCACAGATGGTGAAGTGGAATAGGTGAATTCCTTTAAACTGACAACCAAAATAGCCAATTGCATGTAGGGATCCACCTCTGGGAAACGGATCCACCTCTGGGAAACACACAGCCTTAAAAGTTGGAAGGAAGCCTGAGGTCGCTCTCTTCCTTCCGGCTTCACAGGAGGTAAGGCAGTCCTGGCTCTCTCTCCTTTGGAGGCAGGGCTGGGACGGCCAGGCCTGCCTAGGCCTGGGCCCGGGCTTCCATGGGAGGCCTGCCTGTCC
>VXBB01010863.1:6881-17651 GCA_013399915.1 Illadopsis cleaveri | reverse complement strand
GGCTGGTGAGTGAGCGGGGCAGCGGGAGCAGCCGGCGGGGCTAAGGCCAGGCCTGGCAGGGTGGGAGCCGGGCAGGGGATGCCGGAGGCCCCGCTGACGGCATCGCGGTCCCGCCGCAGCACAACGGCGCCCTTGTGCCCCTGGAGCTGGCGCTGCTCTGGATGGTGTCGTGCCCTGGCTTCCGCGGCGTCGTGCGGCTCCTGGACTGGTTTGAGCTGCCCGACGGCTTCGCGCTGGTCATGGAGCGTCCGGAGCGCTGTCAGGACCTCTGGTACGTCTTGGACGAGCGGGGATTCCTGCCGGAGCCCGTGGCGCGGGGGCTGTTCCGCCAGGTGCTGCAGGCCGTGCGGCACTGCACCAGCCGCGGCGTCCTGCACCGCGACATCAAGGCCGAGAACGTCCTCGTTGACCTGGCCACCGGCGAGGCAAAGCTCATCGACTTCGGGTGCGGCACGATCCTCCAGGACACGTTCTACACACGAATGTCAGGTGAGCCCAAAGCCGGAGCCCAGCCGGGCAGCAGAGTCTCTCCCCTCTGCTGGCAGAGAGGGAAGAGGGAGGGAGAGAGGGAGTGAGAATCCTTCTTCAGCCGACTGTAGCCAAGCTGCTGGGGCAGGGCTGGCTGTTGTGGAGCTGGCTGGGAGGGTGGGAGCAGCATCGGCCTGATGGGCTGTGCCTGTGTCCCATAGGAACGCCAGAGTACAGCCCGCCAGAGTGGATCCTCTTCGGTTGCTACCATGGCCAGCCAGCCACCCACCATCTGGTTCCTGGGCATCCTGCTCTATGACCTGGTCTGCGGGCACCTTCCTTTCCACACCGCTGAGGACATCGTCCGGGGCCAGCTCTTCTTCCCACCCCGCGTGTCTCAAGGTTGGGATGCACCTTCAGGGCACGGGAGGAAGAACGGGGTTGAGAGAGGGCAGCTGACACGTAAGGGTCCTGCTCTTGCAGCTAGGGAGGAGGCCGATCTCCTGGGCTTAGCTGGAGGAGGTGGTACGTGTGTCTCTGTGCTGTTCTTCTCCGGAAGGGAGGATCGATGGGAAGCTTTGGGTGCAGCCCCGAGCACTCTGGGTGTGGCTTGGGCACCATGGAATGCAGGAGAGCACGGACAGGGGCTGACCAGCGGTTCCTGGTGTCTCTCTGCAGAGTGCCAGCACCTCATCAGGTGGTGTTTATCCATGGACCCCGCTGACAGGCCATCCTTGGAAGACCTTCTTGAGCATTCTTGGCTACAGGACCCTCACATGGCCCAGGAGACAGCAGAGATCCATCCCTCTGCACAGTAGGATCCAGGAGCCCAGCACGGACCGGTCTCGTGCCACTCGGAAAAAACCCCAGAGCGTTTCCCTGCGGCCGCGGCACGGAGGAGAGAGCACAGCCGAGGAGAGGCTTCCGCTGGTCCCCTGCGCGTTGTGGAGGGAGCACCTCAGTGCTCCATGTCCTATTGGAGAAGTTTTGGCACTGCGGTGAAGGTGCCACGGGCTGGAAAAGGGAAAACAGCCTCCTGCAGCACAATGCCATCGTGACGTCTCCGCAAGCCGAGGCACAGCTGGCGTGCTCTTCTGGAGCACAGAGAACACCGTCCTGGGGCTGGATTAGCTTTGGGCACAGCCCCTTCCTGCAGGACTCGCTCTGCCCCCCGATGAAATCAAGATGAGTCCCCAGCGGGCGGAGGGGCGGGCGGGGGATGCTCCTGCTGCCGGCCTGGCCACGCCCCGGAGGTTCCCAGCTTGGGAATATTAACTTTCCACCGGCCGCCATGCTGCTTTTTGGCAGCACAGGGGACAGGTGTTGTGGAAGGGGAGCCGGCTCCTGGCCTTGCCGACAGCTTCTTCCAGCCGGGCTGGGGCGGGGACAGCCAGCCTGACAGAAGCATCCATCCATGTGGCTGAGGGGCAGCAGAGGGGGACGGTTCCGAAGCCATGCCCCAGCTGTGCTGCTGTGCAGACCCGTGAGGAAGGGGTGGGTTTATGGGTGGGAAAGGTGGAGGTTTTCCCCACCCGTGGAGAGGTTGAATTCTCGCATGGAGTGGTCACACCCTCCCCAGGCCTGTGAAACGGTGATAACCTTTGACACTTTTTCTTGTTTCCAGGTCTTGTTTTGAGCTGACTTTCATGCAGTTGTTCCTTTTTTCCAGGAAGATTGCTCCTGGTGCCTGGACCAGATGGGGAGGCGCCGGCACTGTCCATGGAGTGCATCCAGTGCCAGCACTACCCCAGGGGCCACAGTCTGCAGGGACAACCCCTTCCAGAAGGATAAGGACCTCGTGTGGGATCAGCTCCTCTCCTGGCAGCAGGGCTCCAGAGGTGGGTACCCAGCTCCCCAGCACGGGTGGCAGCAGCAGCAGCACACGAGCATCCCACTCCTGCAGCTGCTGAGGTTTCTGTGCTGTGCCTGAGTGGAGGAAGTGGAACGTGCCCTGCCATGCTGCTCTTCTCTAAGAACAGAGAATGGCTCGGGAGGTTTGGGCTCTGAGCACAGCCCGTGGTGGGACAGGGGGGACAGGAGCCTTCTGTCACTGACTGTGGCGTTCTGGTTTCTCTCTCCAGGCTACCAGCACCTCATGCCATGGAAACAGCACCGCTTAGCCTGCCAGTCTGGGAGGGCTGGAGGGCAGCAGGTGTTCATTTGCTGTCAAAAATGAATCTTTTTGTTGTTGTCATCATCATCGGGGCATTTCTTTCAACCTTTCCCGAGCTTTTGGTCCCCTTCCTCCAGGGCAATCCTTTTGTGTCCTTCCTCAACCACTTGATGGCAATTCGGCAGGGTGGGTTGAGTAACGTGAAAAATGCAACAGCAGCTCCTGTTGCCAGCTGCAGCAGCCCCTGCAAGAACCCAGAGCTGCCAGCCAGGCCCACTTGTGACTTGGAAAGGGGAGTGGTTTGCAGGGATGGAGTTGTGGCCCTGCTGCAAAAGCCGGGAGAAAATCAGAAGCAGCAAATTGCCATTTTGGCTAAACCCCAGCCCAAATTCTTCACCTTTCCCCCTTCCCAGCAACTGACCAAACATAAAGAATCACTGTGGTAAGGTGAACATGCAAAACATGTAACATGCAAAGTGAATCTCCTCCTCAACCTTACTTCTAGGAGCCATCATTACAATTTTTTACACATACCCCATGTGGTACAGACTCACAGAATGAGCATTGTTGGAAGGGACCACAGTGGGTCTCCTGCTCCAACCTCCCTGCTCAAGGAGGGTGGGCCCAGAGGTGGCCACGACACTCAGAGTGCTTCAGTAAAACATCAGAAGGCTTTAAAAAACTGTTTATTTTTTTAAACAGAACTTTTTTCAACCTTTGTTCCTCAGGTTTTGGGTTTTTTTGCAAAGATACAGTACTATCTGAACAACCTTTGCATAAATATATATAAAATATATGTATGTGCAGATACTTATAGACTTAAACAATCCTGCAAACTTGTTTCACTCATAGTAGCCCTTCCTGCTTTGTAACAGAGAAGAAAACTCCAACAAAGGCCAAAAATGCAGCCCCTCTCAACCAGAGGAACCAAACCACATCCACCTGTGGCTGGAGAGAATCTCACCAGCTTCAGCTGGGAGGCTTTAACTTGAGTGTAAAAGCATCTTTTTACAGCATTTCTAGACACTGGCCACTGCTGGACAGTGCCATGCTGGGACACATGCCATCCTCCCCTGTGCCCAGCCCTTGAGGAGAGCACACCAAGGACAAGGAGCAGCCCTTTAACAGGTGGGCTATGACTTTCTAACTCAATTCAATATCTACAGGCAGAACTGGAGACAAGGGAAAAAGGCAAGGAGATGTCTTTCTGAGACAGGTGGCCACAGTAACACAGAGCAAGTGCCCAGATCATGTTTCTGCATATTCAAGAGCCACTGAGCAAGAAACCTCCCAGAGGAAATGTTTTGTTCCATCTGAGAGCTCCTTCCTGCCTTTGAGGAAAAACACAACCTGGTTGAGACAAAGTAGAGGCAGAGGTCCAAGGTGGCAGGCTGGCTGACAGAACACTTCTGGTGTTAGCTATGATAGCTATCATCATCATCATCAAAGTAAGAATCACAATCTGACTCGTTATCAATCATAAAGTTGTCTTCATCAAGGTCATCATCATCATCATAGTCTTCTTGCCACTGTGGATCATACTCCTCATCTTCGACCTCCTTGCCACCTTCATCTGTGTTGGGGGAGTCACACAGGATGATGCGTTTCTGCCTGTTGAGGAGAGCAGAAGAGCAGAGCCTCTGCTGTGAGCATCAGCTGCCACCCAGCCCCACAACACCCTACTGCCATTGCCTCAGCGTCCCTATCCAAAGAAACTCGAGAGAATCCAGGGAGAGCAACTTCCATAACTGAGCCTGTCAGTGCTGGAGCTTTCCTGGTCACAGCTGCCCACAAACAGAGGTCTTGCTGGTTTCCCTACACAACTGTGTCACTTCAATTGCTACCTCAAACCACAAAACAGGATTCAAGTTATCTGTGTGTCATTCACTCTTTTGTAAGCCAGTGAGCACAGGAGAAAGCTCTGCTCATCTCCTTTTTGTCTGCACTGACTCACCTTCCCCTGTCATCCCACTAAGAAAACTCACCCTGTACATGCAAGGGCTGAAGCAGGCACATTTGCAAGTTTCAACTTTCTCTGAACAGCATCTTCTGAGGTCTGGAGCCCAACATGGAAATCCTGTCAGCAGGAAATAACAGCCAAAAGAGACAGAAACAGTATGTAAGTTGGGGTGTATTTTGTGCTGCAAAGCCCTTCCCTGCACACACACAGTCCCAAGTCTATCCCCTCAGCTGATCAAGCCCTTCAGTTTGCCCACAATCAAATCAGACCAGAACCAGATAAGCCAGGAACAGCCTTCACCTGTGTGGAGTGCCAGAGAATGGCGAAGAGCCGCTCCCTGATCTGCCGCAGCAGCTCCAAACCCGCTCGGAAGTGTTCTGCTTTCAGGAGCTGGAGAGAAGTGGCCAAGTCCTGGTACTGCAGCAGGGTTTCCTCTGCAATTCAAGGCCAACACAGTCATGCTGCATCCCACACTCTGAGCAGAGACCAAGTCCTTGGCTCTGATTGTGAAGCCAGCCATAGCTGCCTACATCTCCTGTGCACATGCATCCCTCTTTCAGAGCAGAACACGTTGCTCTTTACTGCATCAATCTCCACTAGCAGGCAAACTGCTCCAGTGGACTTCCTCAGAAATGACACCAACAAGGCAAAAATGGACTGGGAGAAGTGAAGCCAGCTGGGTGTTGGTACATGTGCTATTACGCCACTACAGAGCTGCTGCTCCTCTTTGACTACAGCTGGAAATGCTAGTCACAACTTCAAAGAGGCTGCAGGACTTACCCAGAAGGATCTGCAGAGCATTAGTGAGCAGCTCCAGGCTCTCAGTCTGCTGTTCCACAATATCCATGCTCTCAGTGTCCTGGTTATAGTAGCTGTACACACAGGAGTAGGCCAGCACCTGGAAAAGTACAGATCATGTTGTTAAGCACTCTCCTTCAGCTTCAGAGTGGGCAAGAAGGGAGCAGCACCAAACCCTTCCAGACTTCATTATTTCCAGTGGCCTCTGGCCTGTGCCCATAGCCCAGTGACCCATTATGACAAGGGACAGCAGTGCCAGGCTGACTAGAGCTACTGGCAGGATTGGAAATGAATGTGCAATTATTTTACATTGAAGTCTAAAATAGCTGATTGTTCCCACCTGCAAACCATCACAAGAACACAGACTGTAAATGCATAACAAGTGTGGTTGACCAGTGGGCAAAGAGTCAAACCCATCAGCACACAGGACTAGGCAATGCTGGGCAGCCCAGGCTGAACAGAAGTGGCAGTGAACTAAGAGAATGGAGCCCAAAGGGAAGCAGGCATGGTGCTATACAGCACCAAGAGCCCACAGCAAAGGCATTTCAACAAGTGGCAAACTCCAGTTATCAAGGAATGACCCCTAAAGCCACACAGGCAACCCAGCAGGGAATGAGATCACTGCTTCCATTTAAAGAAATGGGCCAGAAAATTCAGTAGCAGCAGCAACAAGCAACAGTGTACCCCAGAAAACTCAGGGGCTACCACACTGAGAAGACAAAATAGGGTCAGGCATCCTTGTCCCACATGCCTCTCTCAAAATCAAGCCTACCTGCAAAACCAAGGTGTGTATGCAAATTCAGCACTGCCAAGACAATTCCCACCTCCTGCCAAGACAATTCCCACCTCCTGCAGATGTTTCAGGACAGATCGGGCATTACAGGCCTAAGGTGTCACAGGCTTACTGCATACACACAGTGGCTGCACCACAAATCCTTTTTAATGTGGCTATGAGGACATGCAGTAGGTAACTCACTGCTTCCAAAGTATCTATAGTTCATGAAATGAAGTTAAAAAAAGAAAATCATAATCATGAGCATCAAGAGGAACTTCCTGACTGTAACAGCATCAGGAGAGCTTTCAAAGTACCTTCACTGGGGCATTTCTTATAGGAATGGACCAAACCCAGTGGACAAAAACCCTAAATACAGACTTTGTGTTGACTCCATGGTGTCAACTTGAGCTGAGCTCCAAATCCTATGACCTGACTGTAGGGAACACTGCAAACAGAGTTCAACTCAGACTCAAAGCAGGGAAGGGCAGACATGAGCTCTTCCCCCATTCTGATGCTGATCCTCCCCTCAAGCTTTCTCTGTCTCCTCTTGTTTGGAGAAGAACAATGTTGGTGTCTCCTCACTTTAGGAAAGGCATGAAACATACCAACAGGATTAAGTCTAAATCTCAGCAAGATTGTATTATCCAGCCTTACCTTCCGTGCCTGTTCCAGCACTTTGCAGGCATCAAGAACAAAGGTCAAGTTCCTAATTTTTGGCATTTCTCTGATGGAAGAAATGCTGTTCCTCAGACTTATGGCAAATTCCTGCAATAACCAAAGGAGGGGGGGGGAAAAGTCAATGTCACTGTCAAGCTCCACAAGATTGCTGAAAAAACAGCACCTTCCACACAAAGAATTGCTAAGCATTCTGAAGTGCCATCCCAGCAGATGCAGGCAACAGCAGAGCACTTAATACATCCAACTATGACATTTCTACTGTACCATCACTTCAACTTTTTACAGCACCTCAGCTCTGGGCAGAGCTCAGCCTTCAGTCACCACTGCTTCCAACTCCTGCCCCTCTCTGAGCCCCTGAACACCACAACAGACTGGATAGGAGAAAGCAGCCAAGGACTACTCCTCCATGTCAGAGCCAGGGCAAAGTGATCATCCAGTGATCCCCAGCTGGATGTGAGGCCTGCTGCTAAGCAGAGAAGACACTGATGCAATAGCAGGTGCCCTGCTCCCCAGGGCTGAGCAGCAGCCACACCTGCAAGGGAAGGAGGAGGCCCTACCCTGGCGTGGTGATGAAAGGTGCATCTCTCATTGTAGTCCTGGAAACGCTTCTCCTGCCAAGCTGCTTTACTCACCTGAAAGGAAAGGTACAAGAGCTTGTAGCAATTTCCCTCAAGTACCTGGAAATGCCAATATAACTGCCAAATCCACAGAGTCCAGAGTAAAGGGCCCAAGTGGAGATCTTTACCATCTCTGAGAGGCTACAGGGGCCTCTGAACACAAGCACAACCCAAGGAGACACAGCAAAGCACTCACCATGGCAGAGCAGTTGTAATAATCCTTGTGATTGGGCCTCCAGGGCTTGAGGCAGCGCCAGCAGAAGCCGTGGTTACACTTGGCACACGTCATACTGCAGAGGGACAGTGGGAACCACTCAGCCCTGACAGCCACCTGCAGGCAGCTCCTGACAGTGTTCCCCTGCACCACAGCCAGGGACCGTGCCACCCAGTCACAGACACAGCAGCAAACAAAACTGTCTACTCACTGCAGGCACCCCTCATTCTTCTCTATCTGAGCCTGGCAGTTTGGGCAGTGCTTTGAAATGAGCTTGGCCAGGTGTTTGCTTTGGGCTTCACTTGTCATTCCCTCATAGTATCCATCATCATCCACCCACCGAGACATGTGGCTGCAGCTGGCAGGGTAATGGGCCTGAGAGAGAGAGAAACAATCAGCCAACCACACAACAGCAGAAGGGCTCTGCCAAACCTGACAGCACAGCCTGTGATCCAGCTCAGCCTCACCTCTGGGAAGCTGCAGTTGAAGCAGGATATCCAGGAGCACTTGGAACAGGCTGCTCCATAACCAAGTCCATCCTTAAGGAGGATCTGATCACAGCCCTGAGGGTTGGTGCACCATGTCAGGTTGGAGCAACACTCCACATAGCGCCTGAGGAGAGCTTTTTCATACTGTAATGAGAAGCCAGGAAGGAGACTTAAGCCTGAGAAGCTGCATGGTTAGGCCTTAAAAGCAGGGTCTGGTGCTCTGGGCTATGCATCTCACCAAAACTGCTCACAACAGAACAGCACTCAGTCAGTTTACCCTTTTCATTCCCTTTGTGTTCATTTTTCTATTCCCCCTGTGTCATATCTGAAAGCTGTTTCATCTTACAGAATTGTTGAGGTTGGAAGGCATTTCTGGAAATAAAACCTGGTGCAACCTCTCCAGCTTAAAGCAAGATTACTCAGGTCTGTGTCCAGTTGGATTTTGAATATGCCCAAGCAGAGAGACTTACAAACCTCTCTGCCCAAACTGGTCCCATGTCTCACTACCCTTACTACTGAAAAAAAACCCCAACCCAAACAACCAATTTTCTTATTTTAAACACAATTCCAGTGTTAGATCTTCATACAATAATCTAGTTATTTTGAGCTCAGGATTGGACCAGAGACCTCCACAGATTATTGCAACCCAAAATATTCTATGACTGTATGTGTGACTATGCACCAGACATTAACACTCCAGCCATACCACTTACTGATCAAAATAAAAACATAACATTTCAGTGAGAGCATCAGAGCAAGTTGTTAAAATTAGCTGCTGTTTATGTCCACCTGCAATAATTATTTCTTTTTATAAAGCAGTCACAGCAACAGGCTACTAAATCCTGCTTTCAGACACGTGTGACTGTGGGATTTGCAAAGGCAGTAAGGACTGATTGTCCAGATATATGCACTAATTCTCCAAACACTTCCTATTAAAAAACAAGACAAAGGATACACCTGTCAAACAACTGAGCAGTGAAAAGAGACTGTTCTGCCCAGCAATTAACAGAGAGTCTGTCGTGACAGCTACAGCTCTGCCATTAGGTGGGGAGGACATTCAGCTCTAAAAACTGAAAGAAAAAGTCTGCTTTAGAAAAGCAGCTACTGCTGTAGCCTGATGGCCAAGCACTAAGGTAAGCAGAGCTCAGAAAGCCTGTTTTAGAGATGTTTGTAGACTCACACAGACTTAGAATGAAGATTAAGTCTGATGTGGTAATTCCTGCCATCTTCATAAAAACCAGAAGTGCTCAAAGCCAGAGACTGATGGAAGAGAAAGGACATAAGGGTCACTGATGCAGCAGTAAAATGAAATTGCTCATATTTTCATTTGGCTACTACTATTACTACTACTATTATTATTATTTAATTGCTTCCAGCACACCAGTAGAGGATACTTGTCATGAGCTGCTACCATGGCTCTCATCTAGTTCTGAACTAATGATGTCCCTGAAATGTTGCTTGCTAGAGATCTATTTAGAGGAAATACCACTGTGCTCTTCTGTTGATGTTATGCTTTCCTGACCAGCTGGGATTGACCATAATCAGACACAGCAGATAAAATCTGGCCACCATTACCATGCTGCCAGCCTTGGTAACAGGAAGGGGAAAAGCGGCAACAAAATCAACTGATAGTGCTGACCAAAACACAAGATAGCTTGGACACCCAGCAGCCACCCCTGGTGCCTCACCTTGGCTATAATCTCCTGGGAGGACAGGATGGAGTAGATGAAGGCTGTGGTGGGCTGAGCACGGCACTCGGATATGGGACAGGTGCAGTTGACAACCATGTTCTGCTCAATGCGAGTTGTCAGGTATTCCCTCCAGCAGGGCTGCCAGGGCACAAGAGGAGACATCAGACCTGACCCTGGGAGCCCTCTCCAGCCAGCAGAGGGTGCACAAAACCCCACAGATCACCCCAAAGCACAAAAGTGGGAATAGACAAACCAGGGAGTGAAGGATCACAACAAAAAACTGAGCTGAGAAAAGAGAATGTATAAGCTCTGAAAAATCCCCTGAAAATGCCTTCAGACAAAGAACAGCTGCTCCAACTAGACAGCAGCAATTCCCTGTCAAGCAGCAGGAACCAAAGGCCCCAGAACCTTCACCTTGCAGCAGTAGTGCATGCAGCAAAGGGTTGGTGGCTTCTCAGTGGGACACAGCTGGTTCACACAGACTGGGCAGTGGGTTCCAGGGCTTGGGGGAGGCTGGACATCCTGCACTTGCAGCCCGGAGGAGATGAGCAGGGCCTCACGGTTCTCCACATAGCACTGGATCAGAAAATCCACATTCCACCTACAGTGCATGAGGAGGTGCTGAGCAACATCATCCGGAATGCTGAGAGTGTCCTGGACCTGCTGAACTGTCTGGTTCATGAGCAGCTTTGCCTCCTCTGGGCTGAGCGTGTGCCCCATGGGCACCTGCAGCATTGCCATGAGATATTCTTCTGCCCTGTCTGTGCCAGGACCCTGCCTGATATGGAGAAAGCGTGTCATGTTCACACAGGGTGGAAAGGCACACCCCTCCACAGCTGGTGACATGTACCCCTACCAGTGCAGGCTGTCTCTGCTGTTCTCCTCCTGAGATGCCTGGGCTGGCCTGCACTGGAAAGTCATCTGTGCCTGGCCACCAAGAGGGGTTGTGGATTCAGCAGAGACGTATT
>VXBB01010861.1:58630-90972 GCA_013399915.1 Illadopsis cleaveri | reverse complement strand
CCCCTTCCCTTACCTGATTGTAAACTTACAATTCATTCTGGTTTTATTATTCAGTGCTACATTCTCCCACTATGTAAAACCACAAAAAACTCAGTCTTTGCCTTTGAGAAGTTGTACTTTAGACATAAGATAGTTTTGAAGAAATGAGGACAGAAACAAAAGAGGGGAGAGAGAATGTAGGAAGGTCATTTTAATTTTCAGACCATTACATTTTGTTCAAGATTTTGGCCATGGATGGGATTCATCTCAGTACATTGTAATTGCTTAAAATACAGGCATCTGTCCTAAACTAAGGAGCTGGGCTGCCCATAACCAAAGGAAAGCAGCAGAGACCTCCAAAAAACAATTTATCCCTTTAAGGTTTCTAAAGAAGGTGGTGGGATGAACTCTGTAGGGTTCCCTATCTTTCTCCATTGAGATGAACAAAGTCCAAGTGATTTGTTTAGATTAAATATTACCTTTCACACAGCAAGAATAATCCTAGGCTGAAATAATTTTCTTACTGAAAATTTAAAGTGCTGGCTTTACTCCTGCCCCTTCCCTCACTGCTGTTTGGTGTCCGTGAAGGGAATATATGCTGCAGTGCTAGCAATTCCCATCCTTTGTGTGTACTGAGGATATGCCTTGGGCCTAAGCAAATGACAACTCTCAGACCTGTGATGACTTGAAAAATCACACACCAGTGCTATCTACCCTCCAGCCAGCATGGGACGAGTGATGCATTATAAATCCAGATCCTTTACCAGTGCAGAGATTAAAGCAGCAAGAAAGAAGTTTCTTAATCCCTGCCTGAAGCAGTTTAAAACCTCCTTCTTGCTTGGGGTCCTACATAAATCAGAATGCAAGATTGGCTATATTCTGCAAATAAATCTTCCTTGATATTTTCTTCTCACATAACTTCTCTGCAACAAATTCTGAATTCTCCATGAAATATGCTAACAAAATGTCAACCATTTTATAATTTAGTAGCATCATAGTAATAATACTTTCTTCAGTTATATGTATCTCTTTCAGGCCACATTTGACATACTGCTTGTACATAAAAAGTAAAATTAATATCTTAGTATATCATTTAGTCTTTTCCCTAATACCACAACCCACTAAGTAGAAACCATCTGTACAATAATTAATCATGCATGAGTGCAAACCAAATGCAGATTAAATCATCTGAAAATCTCTCACAAGTATTTTCCACATGCATTTGAGGAAAATAATTCCAAAAAAATTAAGTATAAGAATTATTTCTGCTAGAGTTAACATTTTTAATAATGGCAAAGGACACTTAGTACTGAGCATTGGAATAGAATTAAAGAGCACACCTCTCTTTTCTTTTTTCTGAAAGAGTAGGAACAACCAAAAGAAAAGGCAGTGATTAATTTATAAAACATATTTTGCTCAGATAGAAAACCTTCTGTTGAACGTTGTGTGATGATACTTGACATGAATTAAGCCTTACAGTCAGAGGAGAACTGATAACAAATCAGTTTTTGATTTGTTAACAAATGTCACCTCTAAAACTGTGTATCAAGGCAGCCTGCCATTGTGAAAACTGGAATCACAGCACCACAACTTTCAACAAAGACACCAGAGAACAGTGGCCAGTTCTGCACATGAGCTGTTGAACACCATTTCAGAGTTGTTCCATTGCCATGTTGCCCATGACCCTGCTGTACCCCGCACATCAATCCCTGCCCTGTGCTTGCTCCTGGGGACAGCCACAGCCAAAACTTGTGCTGAAATGCAAAGCCATGACTCAAGTTGCCCTGTTGTCTTCAGCTTTAAATTGATAAAAACCTAGTGCTCACACTGATGATCCAGAGTTTGAACTATTTCAGATTTGGCTCAATATGTCCACACAAGTGCAATCACAGCTGTCTGACAGGCATGTTTACAGTCATCTCAGAACCGCCAAACAGCCCTCCAGACCATTCATACTCCTGCTGTGAGGAGTTATCCTTTTTAGCCCATGCTCAGATAATCCAGAGCCACTAGACTTCTGATGTTAACTAGCTAGAAAGACTTTGATGTTTGGTTTCAAACTGGACCAACTGAACAGATGTTTAATTAAACAACAGACAAGGTGGTTTTTGCCAGCACCTTAAGAATCCCAGCCTTCTGTTTTCAGTTGCATGAACTTTTTCTGCCATGAACTTAACCTGTCACAATCGTCTTTCAATGAATATATTTGCTGATGCCAGAAGCAGAAAGAGTTCACAAATCAAGCTTTTGACAGGTTGCAGGCTGGGTCTCATTCTCACCTACACCTTGGTGCCTCGGGGGACGTGCTGTCTTCTGCAGCTGAAGTGCACAGGTATGCCTTTGCTTGCTTCCCTCACTCAACTCTGTTCATTCCCAGCTGCAACACTTGGCTGCCTGGAACCCAGGTAAGACCTCTTCAGTATTTAATTGTACTGTTAAGCATGGAAACAAAGTATGTTGGGTTTTTCTGGTCCTTGTTTCTCTGTTAAAGGGAGTCAGGTTTAGAGAGTATCACTGGTATTACATGTCACAGTGTTAGGGTAGGAAATGGTTGTGTACCTGCCAATATTACTCACCATGGGCACCTCTATTTCACTACAGTGCTGTCACAGTGGTTGCAACTTAAATAATCTCTGAGTCTGCCCATTATTCTGACAGAATATAAAAGTGTAACACAGGAGGAAAATATTTGCTCAATTTTGCCTCAGACAGTGGATCTATGGCCAGGTATCTCTGTAGCCAGGGAGCCAGGCACAGCTGCATGGATTCTCACCAGCATCATCTCCCTGTCACATACCAGGCTCTCTGTGTTGTAGCAGGTGAAAGTAGCTGCAGCAGCATGAAAGCCTGGTGATCCTTGCTAGCTTTCCCTGCCTGTGCTTGCTGAAGTGCTCATCTAGGTACAGCTGTTGTGTCATGTGCTGTATAGAGCTGTGTGCACCAAGCCCACATAGAGCCTGTAACATCTAAAGTGCTTTTGTTTATGTTCCCACTACTCTGGGGGTGTATTTCATTTAAGCTCAGCCCAGTGAGGCTGTGTGAAGGTGAGGAACAAGAACACAGCTGGCAAGTGGCACCTGGGGCATGCTCATAGAGGGGTGCCCCAGCAGCTGAAGCTGTTTCAGGGCTCACCAGCCTCACTGGTTCTTACTGGTGGAGAAAGAAGTGAGAGATGCAAAGACAGGGGCAGGTTTGGTTTGGGAGTTCTACTTGGTGGCAGGATGCTGGATTGTCTTTTATACCCATGGCTGCCTCTTGATTTTCCAACAGAAGTTTTGTGTTGGCAAGTCTCACTTTCCTCCAGGTAAATAGGAAGAGGAAGGATGCCACAGTGCCACAATCAACCTCTCTTGGACTCATGCTGAGGTTCCTCTGTACAAGTTTTTTGCATTGATGCTGACATTACCTGGTTTTCTTCACTACAGCTTAACATGTACTTATGTCTTTGACAAAATTCATAGCACCTGACATCAGGCATTTCTCAGTGGCATCTTCGTTAGGACCTCTGACTATGTTTTAAGTTAATGAAAACAAACAAGAACTTCCAGAGAAAGAGCTAGATGTCTGCAAACAGCCCTGCTGAATCCACTTAGAATTAAGTTGGTTTTATTTGAATACTACAGTATTTTGGCTGATAGCATTCTGGTTATATTTTACACTAAGTGTGGATATGTTTTCACGATCTTCTCTGAAAGCCTTTGTGAAGTGCTCCTCTGCTTTCATCCCAGTTTCAGTGCCGAAATTTCCATCATGAGAATTTTTTTTTCCTACTGCTAAATCAAAGCTAGGGTTTCCTTTTAGTCTTTATATTTTTATTATGTCTCTGTCACTTTACCAAAGGCTGGTTCTAGGTACACCTGTGTGCCCTGGTGAGAGAGAGCACCAAGTGATGGACCAGTTTTCTCTTGCAGCAGTACCAGTCAGAGTTTGATGGGGAGGCATGAGGCTGGGGCTGGCCATCCTGTTACACCTCAGTAAGTACAGATGCTACAGTTGCTCAGGCCGATTTTGAAATATTATCATGTGATTTACATACCTCTCCAAGATTTTGTTAAAGCACTTTTTTTAAGAAAATGCTATTGAGAAACATGTGACAGTGAATCCTTTTTCCCCACTCTCCTGCCAGTGACAGACCTTCAAGTGATATGAAACAGTTAAGTACAAAGAAAACATACGTATTGTAATTGAGTCTGATTCAGGTCCTGAAAGGGTCAATCAACATCTGCTAATGAATAATGAGCATGGATTTGTATAACTAAAAAGTGCAGGATAACTAAACGTAGGCACTGCTTTACACCTAAAGAGTCAAGTGTCATTCGTCTGAATTATAGCCTGAGCCATAGACTGAAACCTGACTATAAAATGCTATATTTTTACTGTTGTAGTTGTATTTCTAGTGTTCTGTGGGATCTTCAAGTACCAGTTGTTGGGGTTTTTTAACTGCACCTTCTCTAACAAGTTGAGCCAAGTAAAGCTGAATGGATATAGCCTCCAAGGTACCCATTCCTTTTCAGAGTTTCAGGACAGAACTTGTTTAAAAGGAAAAGCCATGTAAGGGAAGTTTTAATATAATGGGGAAGATACTGAAAGTTGTTTCAGGCAAAACAAACAAAAAGTCCTGCAATTATTCAGAGAATTCAGAATTACTCTGTTTATTTATTAATGACCACTTCATGGGGTCTGAGAGGGTTCTGGCACTGGACTAGGGATTCATTGCAAATTAAAAGAAAATCTGAGGGACCCCTGATGCCAATACTGGTCTCAATCCTGGTCTCATTTCCACCATTATGACTTGGAAGTCAACAGAAATAAGTGGAATTAATTCAAATCTGTCTCTGTTCACAGACTCAATTGAAATGCTCACTGTTCTTTTGTAGGATTGCTGGCAGTGGGTACGTCAGGGCAGGAAGTATAATAAATTATTGCTCATGGCAGATTGGCATTTTTACTAAAAACTAATGGGCTGAAAATTTAAGTTTAGCATGGACTTGCAATATGCTTGCTATTTTTTAAAAATTATTTTGCAGCAGATTTGTTCATTACTGAAGTTCTTTAAAAATATATATAACTAAGGACGAAAGGGGTACGGGCACAGGATAATGGAGTTTTCTGCTTGTGTTGGGATTTAACTGATTTCGTCTGGAGAATACTGCTGGCTATACAAAACAATATAATCTTTCTTTGATCTTCTTTCATGCTCAGTGCTGATAAGACCCCAGCATGCACAGCATGACTGCAATGCTGGGTCCTGCCACCCAGCCCTTGGAGACCTTCTCCAGGGCCGCAGCAAGCAGCTGACAGCCTCGTCAACCTGTGGGATGAACGGCCCTCAGAAGTACTGCATTATAGGCTACCTAGAGGTTGGTTTGCTCTTTCTTATTTAATAAACTGAACTCTTCTTATTAACTGTAATCTCATCTATATAGGGAATTTGCCCAGACTAGGAAGTTCCTGTGGGCATTATCTGAATAATTAGCAGACAGTGTGACACTAAATCTGGTGGAAGTCTGTGCCTCACTGCAGCACATATGGAGGGTTTGGCAGCAAACAGCCTCCACAGTGATGTGTGTCTTCTCAAAGGGGAGAAACATGCCTGAGATGCACAGGGATTGAGCACAGGGATTTCTGAAGGAGCTTTCCCCCCAAGTCCTCTTCCCACCCAGGCCCCAGAGGTGAAGCCCACAGTCTGTGTGTGTGAGTGCAGGGGATGTGGGGTCCCACGGGCTGCAGGAGCTTCTCTGGAGGACATGTCCATATGGTGCTGAGACCTGAGGCAGCCTCTTAAGAGATTCACACCATACTCTCCTTGCTTTTGATCTGAAATGAGGCCAGAGTTGCTGAAAGCAGAAAGCTGCCTCTGAAAAAGGAAGACCTTATGCTGTGGTCCAGGCTTTGGCTGTGTGGGTGGGTCAGCAGATCCAAAATGTGTCTGACCAGAGGGATGCCTCTCACTCTGTGGCTGTGGTGATGAAGTGGTACCACTGGGTATATGGAAGGTGTGCAGAAATGAGGATTCCCCTCTTCTACATCCTGGAGGACTTGGCCCCACTGAGCTAATAAACTGTCACAAATAGAAATATTTTCACCAAATGACAGCCTAGCTGAAGAGGAAGTTAAAACACAGTTTAATTTATAATCATTTGAAAATGTTTACAGTTTATGACCTTCTAGGTCAATGTTGTGACACATTTGCAGAGTAAAGTATGGCCATGGAACCAAGCACTGCTCCAAGCTGCACATTGTATCCACAGTTTTCTGCAAAATGTAAATATCTCTTTCCTCTGCTGAAGTTCCTGAATCATCTTTCTGGCCCTAAACCTGGATGATTGCCTTTTATTCTTGCTTTTTTGGAGGAGATCAAAGAGCAGTAAAAAAATTAATATTTTCATTTGCCTGTACATATCCTTTGAATTGTGTAAATACAGACTCATGAAAAGGAGCAGCTGGTCCGCAATAATCCCTGTGATTTAATGCTGCTTCAACATAACTTGACCCCTGGTGGCTGTCTCCTGAAAAGAATGAAAACTACAAACTCTACTGCTTTGCAGAGCTTGAGAGAGAGAGACGCTCTGGCAATGTATTCTGTTCCATCAGCTTGCCTAAAATGTGTTGTCACCTACAGTGCATCAGAGTCCCACTTCACTTTCAGTTTGCTTTCTCACTAGCACATTTTGAACGCTTTGCTGGAAGCAGACCAGGAAGTTTTGCATCTTGCATCTTGTAAACCAAAGTTCTTCCTCTCCCAGTTCCCCTCCTGATGACCTGTGTCAGCTTTCATAAGAGCAAACCTTACTCATGAAAGTGGGTATTAGTCGATGTGGCAAGCTACAAGAGCCAGGATTTAGCTGGGATTCAGATGGGGAAAAAAGTAGAATTCAACTGCTTTGTGTTTGGAAAGAAGCACTACAAATAATTTTTAGTCTTTCATATATTTTACTGTTTTTAAAATATAAGTTAAGTGGGTTTTAGCTCAGTGATTTGATTTACTACTTACACATATTTTGAAAGGAAAGGACAGGACACTCAGCATTGAGGAGAGTATAAAGCAGCACAATTCACAGGCAAATGGGATCTGCCAGACATGGACATGCACATGCTTGTCCTTTGGAGCAGATTTTTATCGAGCAACCTTAAACGTAAGTTGCCCCAGTGTCATATTGGATGTCTATATAAACCAGAGTGTGAGTGTGCACAGTCCTTCCAACTGTTTCAACAATCTGAACTCTCCTTACCAGAGCTTTGTGAAATGAGATGTCAGAGTATTTTTTTATTTCTCTCTCATCTTCTAAAATGTGCATACACTTGTCAAGTGTAGTCATAGAATGACTGAATACAATACATATTTACCGGGTTTAAAATACATGGATTATATCATACCTGTAAATCTATATCTCTCCATTTATTTAAATGCAAATAATTCCCAGGTGATTTCATACTGCAAAAATCTTAAAACCATTCCCAATTCTTCTCTGTGGATCTGGAGTGTGCCAACTGGTGTCCCTCTCCACCCATCTCCTTCTGGGTCATTTCCAGCCTCCCAGCCACGGGAACTGAACTCATACCTCCTCCTTCAGCTCCTTCTGTGGTGCTGTGTCAGCTCCTCTTCTTCCTGCCACTGTCCCCACCAGCCAGGCACACAGCCTGGGCATCACCTTATGCTGTGACTTATTCCCACATGCTCACACTCAGGCTCTGCCCAAATCTCCTGGACTCAGCCTGTGCAGTGTGTCCACCCCTGCCCACCCTGCTGAACACCTCCTGGGACCCTGCTGGCTGTGATGGCTGCTCAGGCTCTCCACATGGCTCAGCACAGGTCATCTCCCAGCCCAACACGTTAACCTTGTCACCTCTTCTTGGTCTCCTGCTCAATCTCCACCTTATCACCTTAAACAGGAACTCCTTGCCCTCACTATCAAAGTCTCTCATTCAGAACTGAGATATTGGTTAATCATTACTGCTTTCATCTTCTGCTTGTAACATTTTCAAACAAGACTCTTGTATCCTATTGATATCCTGATTTTCCTTCTTTGCATTGGTTTTAAACTTTCCTAGTTTCCCTATGCTTCAACAGACGCTGACAGCAGTCAGGGTGGTGGTGCCATCCCAAACCAACTACTTACCTTGTACCTGGTCTTACTGAGATCCCTTCTCCACAACTGAAAAAGTGTTATTTTTCATAAAGTACCTGGGGAAGGCCACAACCAACAGTTACTATGTGCATGCTTCATGTATATGATGGTTCTCTTGGGTTTGTATATGAAAAGTCTGAGTGATTAAAAGCACAGGCATCCAAAGCAGCAAGACAGGTTCAAGCCTTGCAATGGCATAAATATATGTACATCCACCTAATTTTTAGTGAAGAATCCAAATTAAGCTTTTATTCTGCTCATTTTGTTTTCTAGGCTGAAGAGAAGTGCTTTCTCTGTGATTCCAGATACCCATACAATCCCTATACCCAGCACAACAGTCACTTGGTGGAAAATGTTATCACAACGTTTGAACCCAAAAGGAAAAAGAAATGGTGGCAGTCAGAAAATGGTAAGTTTCTTAGAGAAAATATTACTACAAAATTTTACTGTGAGATTTCTTTATGTAATTGGCTTTCACAAAGTTCCCTTCATGAAGAAATGAAAAAAATGCATCTGTTCTTTGATTAGGTAATACTGAATGATTTTAACTCATTTGTGTGTAGCAAGATAAGATCTCAGAAAGTCTGTTTTTCTATGGAAAAGTTTTAAACTTAGCACCTCCAAGAGCTGACCAGAGAACCTGTGGCAATGCTAGGTTATACATGAAAGCCATGTATTTTCCACAGGGTGTTTGCCCTGTGAATTTTCAGAGAGTTTTCATTTGGGGCAAAATATACATTTGCCTACAGAAGTAATGTAAAGATAGTGTGTAAAACACAAACACCCATTTAAAAAAATATTTTTAAAGCACTAATAGCTTAGGAAAAAAAATAAATAAAGCCTGGCTATCAGTTCCCTTATTCTGATACTCCCAAGTTCCTTTTCTGCAGGACTGTTCTTGATCTGTTCATCCCCCAGCTTGTATTGATAATGGGGGTTGTCCTAACCCAGATGCAGCACCTTGGACTTGACCCTGACAAATCTCATCAGACCCCCATGGGCCCACATCTCGAGCTTTTCCAGGTCCCTCTGGATGGCCACTGATCCTTCACAAGCGTCAACAGCACCACTAGGCTTGGTGTCCTCTGCAACTAGCTGAGGATGTGCGAGATCCCAGAATTGATGAAGATGGTGTCCTTAGCTTCTCTGGGAAGACATGCTAGGAGGAATAACATTTACTCTGTCTTATTTGACATACAGTGATTATGTGAAAAATATTTGACTGGTTGGAAATTAAGCCAGAGAAAAATAAGATAATATGTTACTTCTATTTTGAGTATCCAAGTGAAAATCCATAAGCCTTGTTTTTTCATGGAGTTTAGCAAGGATCTGTCACCAGCTGTGGACACCACCACCAATAAAGCTGTGGGCCAACTGTAAGAGGAGGTTTCCTTGTTTTCTGTATCTTTCTTCTGGGATGAGGTCTCCTGCACAGCCTGGTCAGCAGGAGTCCTGAGATGGTGCATGCAGATGTGACAATGGGGGTATCTGCTGAGCTCCTGCAACTCTCTAAAAAGAATGTGTGACTTCTGGAGTTTTTTTCCATATTTATTGCAGTTTTGGAAGATGACTGGTGCGGTAGCTCTGCTCATGACAAATTTCACATTTGGAAATATAGAAGGGTTTAACAGTTCTGTTTAGCGTGAAGAAAAGCTTTTTATTAGCTCTCTTTTTCTTTCTTAGCAATAAGTAAATTATTTGAATGGATTTAAAAAAATAAACCTAACTGGATATAGAAATACAGAAACCCAGAACCCTACCATGATCATAATTTAGACTCTGAATTATGTGAGCAGGACCTTCATCCACCTCCTGCAGTCTCAGTGACATGCAGAATTGTTGGTGACAGTGCCAGGAAGGCAGCACATTGTATTGCCCCAGAGAGAGCAGTCCAGCTGCACGGGTTTGTGCACAGGGGATGCCCTAAAGCGTCTAGCTGCTCTGCTGGAAAAGGCATCTTTAAATCCCCCATGGGAAAACTGTCTCAACAACCTCTTCAGTGTACACATTGTGCAGTTCATTTTCATTCTCTTTCCAGGCATTGACCATGTCAGCATTAGATTGGACCTAGAAACTTTATTCCAGTTCAGCCATCTTATCCTGACCTTTAAGGTACTTCTTTTACCAGAGCTTTTATATAATGTTATACACTAATTACTTAACCACAGGAATAAAATGCTTAGAGAGGCAATGAAAGCTCCATCTTTAGAGGTTTGTAAGAACAGATTAGATAAACACCTGTCAAGTATGGTTAAATTATAGTTGATTCTGCCTTAGGGGAGCAGGATAGACTGAATAGCTTCCTATTTGTGTGCCTTCTGATCCTATTTTCTATAAATCCAAGAATTAAAACTGAAAAAATACCCTGCAAAATTAAACTCCAAAAACGTAGGACATATCTGAACTGCAGTTACACTTTCAATTTAGTTCAGCTCATGCATATCTACTATGGTCGAGATGATTACAATTTTTTGGGTACAAAATTCCTATTGTTATGGTAAACTTATTTACTTAGAAAGTAATCACATATCTATATGAAATGTTACCTTTCCTTTTTGCTAGAGAGAGGTTCTAGTGAGCTTTTTCAGAGACCCCTGTAACCATCACAGTAGCTGCAACGAGACTGTAAGCTCTCAAATACAAAATTTTAACGTCCTCCAAAGAGGAATATCAATATAACAACCCCTGAGGTGTCTTACTAATGCCTGCTTAGGCAATTCTTGAAATGTTTCTTGCAGACATTTCGGCCTGCAGCAATGCTGGTTGAGCGCTCTACCGATTTTGGTCAGACCTGGAAAGTATTTAGGTATTTTGCACACGATTGTGCAGCTTCTTTTCCCAACATATCTTCTGGCCCAGCAAAAAGTGTTGGAGATGTTGTTTGTGATTCAAGATATTCAGACATTGAGCCCTCCACTGAAGGCGAGGTACTGTCAAGTGTCTGTTTGTGTGAGTTCAAATCATACATGGAACTAAAGGTCTCTTGTCTGTGTCTGCTAAAAGCAGAGGCCTCTCCTTTGATCCCATTTGTGGCTGCTCATTCCATCTCTAGAGCTTTATTGATTTGTTTTGCAGGTTGTTTTAAAAGCTTTGGATCCCAGCTTTGAAATAGAAAATCCATATGTGCCATATATCCAAGGTAGGGATGCTACGTGTTTTGTCCAGAGACACTTTGCTGGTATTATTTGTTTTGTACACTGAAAGGGTTAAAAACTCAGCTGGTGTATGTCTATGATGTTGAAAATTAGGTACTTAAAGATCTTGGAGAGACTTATTAATAAATGAAATGGGCCAGTCTTGTTCTCTCTCTAGCCTTGGGGGCAAACAGCAAAGCTCTGCAGAGCATATCCTTGAAGCTAAACTGTCTTTCCCTCTGGATTCAAGCCCAATCCACACTGCTTTATGAGAGCAGTCCCAGAGGTACACATGAACCCATGAAGACAGTGGCTGGGAAAATGCAGAGCCATACCAAGCAGGATGCTAACACTTATGAGCTGTGTGCCAGGAGAAGGTCCCTGCACTGCTACTGTAGGCATTACTGATCTTGGCCAATAGTGGATCATTTCCATTATTTCTTCACTATGGGAAAATTTTTGGATGACCGATTCAAGCTGAGGATTTCATACTGTTCATTTTAGACTGAACTCGGGCTCCTGATCTCTCTTCTTTCCTTCCAGATCTTATTACATTGACAAACCTAAGGATCAATTTTACTAAACTCCACACCCTTGGAGATGCTCTGCTTGGGAGGAGGCACGGTGATCCCCTTGAGAAGTACTACTATGCCATCTATGAGATGGTTGTGCGGGGCAGCTGCTTCTGCAATGGCCATGCCAGCCAGTGTGATTCCATGCAGAACTTACGGGGAGATGTTTTCCATCAGTCTGGGATGGTGGGTCCTTACTGCTGTCTCCAAAAAGGGGAGTCTCAATTGGTATTTTGTGAGAAGGAAGAGATGGAGGGAGGGAGCAGACAGAAGAGCTTTGATAATCTTTGAATTGACCATTTGCAACTGCTAGTTGTTAAATGTTTCAATGCAGACTCTTCCTTTAAAACCCTGGGTTGGAATGCACAGAAACTGTCTTTGTTGGCACTACTGTGATGTTTGAAAAGCAACTGGGACAAGACATGTAGATAATAGCAGCAAAATTCCAGAGCTGTAATGGTGCAAATGTAATGCAGTAAGTAGCCTATGGCATGTGCAGACTTGAATGGCCACTTGTTGGGTGCATTCCACACTCCAGCTGGGCCTGGAGGCTCTGCAGTGGGAGAGAAGGCATTGGCACAAAGAATAGTTGATAATGCAAAGCTAACCCATGAAAAAATGGATTATTAAAAATAACAGGAATGTGATTGCAAGTTCTTTCCCTCTGGGAATGAGAGCTTTTTCTCCCAGAAAATATGTATCTCAGTATGAAGACATGTAGGGAGAGAGAGAATCTAAAACGTTGATGTCTCCTTTGATATCTCTATAAGTAATTTTTTTGTAAATGTTGCTCAGTGGCTTTAAAACTATTTGGTTAAAGTTTGCAGATATTCTCCAGACCTTTTACTCAAATAATTGAAAATTATGTCAGCTGAGGGAGCCAAAGAGCTTCAAATTTTCCCGATCTTTCTGACATACCTTAAGCAGATATTTCTCCTCTCCTCTCCTCTCCTCTCCTCTCTGTTCTCTTGTCACCTTATCTTGTCTCTGTTCTCACCACATTACAGGTCCATGGGAGATGTATCTGCCACCATAATACTGAAGGTTTGTCTTGTGAAAGATGTAAAGATTTCTACAATGATGCTCCCTGGAGGCCAGCTGAAGGAACACAAGATAATGCTTGCAAACGTAACTCAAACATGATATTTGCGTTTTAATAGACAGGAGTGGGTGTGGCACAATCCTAGTCCAATCCATAATGGGATGGCCAGGTTTCTGGGAGGGAGACTTTTTCATGCCTCATCCATTAAAACAGATGCCTGCATCCATAAGTGCTGTGTTATCCTACAAAAGGAAGAGCTGTTTCATGTTCTTATCCTTCAAATAGAGAAAAAAAAATAAAGAGAGGAAAAAGTAGCTAATGCAAAAAAGGTCATTCATTGGTTTGCACAGTGTTTTTCATGTGAGTGAAAGAATTTAGACAAGGCTAAATTATTTATTTCCACAATAATGAGTAATGTAGTATACACAAGAATAATATATTAGGGTCTCTAACAAATATTCAGCTAGAGTATTCTTGAGCAGAGCAATATTCCCCACTGCATATCAGGCACACTCACCTTCATCTCCAAGTTTAGAATACAGTTCTATCTGAAGACTCCAACATCTTCCTCCAGCTGTAACACACAAGGCCGGGAATAATCTTGCTGTGCACTGAAATCATTCAAGTAACCAGTTACCCTGTGTTAAGTGTAGACAGCAGTGTGGCCAGACCACAATATTTACATGGTGTGAAATACCCCACTGTTTGTTGTGGTTTCAGGTTGTAACTGCAACAGCCACTCCAGCAGATGCCACTTTGACATGGCCGTGTACCAGGCCAGCGGCGGGGTCAGCGGTGGTGTCTGTGAGGACTGCCAGGACAACACCACCGGCCAGCACTGCCACAAGTGCAAACCTTCCTTTTACCAGGATCCACTCAAAGCCATCTCAGATCCTGGGGCGTGCCTCCGTAAGCTTCCCTTTTTAACTGCTGTGAGAATGACTCAAAGCAGGCTTGTTCTGGTTGCCTTTGCTCTGAGCCCGATTTGTGGCCATCCCCATGCTTAAATGTCCACATGGTTGGAAAAATGTTACCAAACCTATAACATCCAAACTGCCTCACTAAGTAGCTGCATGACAGTATCCTCTAACCAGTATTGTAAAAAGAGCTGCATATTCCAACTCCTTGCTAAACAGAGCTGAGAAATCCAACAAAGCCATCATTTTTCTTGAACAAGGTCAATATGAATATGAATAGCAGTAGTGATGTTGCTTCTGTGACCTTCAGCGATTACAGAAGAGGCTCCAAAGTGATGGAAGGAGTAAATAACTTTTGCTAGATTCCTGCCATATGCAAGAAAAATAATCTTTCAGACATGAAAGCTCTTCTTCTGAAAGATGACCTAAATTGATTATTAACATAGGATGGAGAAAATGCTTTGAGTGTTATTTAATTGTAGCAATTGATTGGCATGAAAAGTCCTTTGGGAGCCAAGGGCAGATTACCAGCAGGTCTGTCATTGCATTTTCATGCTTACATCTGTCTACATGTGAATCTTTTATGTGTCTCCTTGGCCCTGCCTGTAGCATGCGACTGTGACCCGGAGGGGACATTGCCGGAGGCCGTGTGCGAGAGCCGCACGGATCCCGCGCTGGGGGCGGTCGCGGGCCGCTGCCCCTGCAAGGAGAACGTGGAGGGCGCTCGCTGCGACAAGTGCAGGGCGAACTACTACGGGCTGAGCAGCAGCGACCCCCTGGGCTGCCAGCGTATGTAACCACCTCTTCCAGTCTCCTTCCCGAAGCATTCTTAAGGCGGGAAGGTAGCTGAATGCACAGATCCACACGCTAATGCTCTACTCGAGTCACAAAATACCCTGTTGCCTACTGTAATTTAATGTCAACATAATTCAAGGCTTCTGGTGCAGCATCCGAGACTGAAACAATGCAAAATCACTTTCAGAATGCATAGTATAATATAACAGATCAGGCTATTGTTAATGGAAGGGTTATTAAATATGCAATTTAATTGAAAAGAGATATTGAGATGACAGGAGCTGCTGCCTTGCCAAGAGAACTTCCAGCCAACCTTTCCTCTGAGAAAGGCTTAGTGAAAACACATCCCACCCCTGCCCAGGTGCACTGTGGGTTTGGGAGCACATTGGGCACACACCAAGTGCTCAGGCACACACAAGTGTGCAGTGCAGATCAGCACACAGCACTCGGCAAACCATGGCAGAGGCCTTCTGTCAATGCCTCTGCTCCCCCCAGAGAGGAAATTGTCCATTTCCAAGGGCAGTCTGAGGGCTGGAGGGTGCCAGGGCACATTCATCTGCAGAGTGTCTGTGTGGAGGATGGAGACTGCCTGTCATGCTGATGCCGCATTTGATATAAATGCCAGTCCTGGTGCCGTCACTGGGGCCTGCAGAGGTAACTGCACTTTTCTGTCCCTGCAGCCTGCAACTGTGATCCCCTGGGCAGTTTGCCCTTCTCCATCTGTGATCCTGCCACAGGAGACTGCCTCTGCCAGAGGTTCACCACAGGGCAACGCTGTGAAAAATGCCTTGTACGTACTCTGGTTTTGGTTTCACTTCTGCATGTGGTTTTGGAAGTCTCCTCACCCACCTCACACCTTGTCATTGCCAGAAAAGTAAACAATTAGCCAAAATTCAAAACAATTTTATAGCTGTATGCTCCCATTTCGCATTGACACGTCTGCTTCTCTTTCACTGCTCCCAAATATTTGTGCAATCAAATTGCAGGGGGAGGAGCACTCCCAGGAAGGAAAGGAAATGTAAAATTATGTCCTTGATCCATCTTTGCTGTTTACAGAGATTTGCTTATACAAGTGGGTAAGTATCTGGCTCTTGCAGTGGCTGAACACCCCTGCTATCCAGTGAGAGAAGCAATCTCCCATGGCCAAGCACAGTAGTGGTCCACAGCATTGTTCATCCAGCAGAACAAGTTTTGTTTTGCTTTGTATACTTAAATATTTGCCATAAAAGAACTTTTCTCTTTATACCAGGCAGGATACTGGGGTCTTGGCAACAACTTGTATGGCTGTTCTCCATGTGACTGTGATATTGGTGGATCCCAGAATAACTTGTAAGTTAAAGTTCTTCAAGTCCTTTCTTGGTTTTAATTTTTATAAACTCCTAGGCTAGCCTTCTGGTTAGGTTAATATAGCTACAGTACAGATAGGAAAATAGAATGTAGATGGAATTTCATCATATGCAAACAGTTTAAAGTTGGGTAGAAATCTTGGAAATTTTTTTTGTGGTAAGGGGATTTACCTATTTCCTTTGAAGCCAACCTTGAATCAGGTTGAGCCAAGATGTGTTTAATATGAAATATAAAATATATGCCTTGAGAGAACCAGAGGCCCTAATATTATTAGAAATTAGAAGTAAGTTAGAGGTGACATTTTTAACCTAACTTCCTATATCAACCTTAAATGTTAGAATTTTTTTTTCTGGCTCCTATTTAAAATGTATAATTTTAGAAGCAAGGCTGGTTTCAGTTGGGCTCCTCCAAAAATCTGTTGGGTAGGGGTCTTCACTAGTGATATTAGACTTCAGACAGAGGAGCACACAGTTCCATGCTGTAGAGCAGCTCCTTGTGAGCAGGTAAATCACCTAGTGTGTTAAATATGCATGCAAATGCATGAAAACATTCCATATCACATCAAAGGTCCTTCTGATCTCATGTCCTGTCTCCATAATTGTGGGTGACAGATTATTAAGATTCATGATATAGTGATTCTTATAGAAAAAGATACAAGAAATGATACCGGAACAGACAGTAACAGATGCTCAGAAAACAACAGGATCCGTGCTTCAGGTGTGGAACAGATAAAGACAAAGTGGGTTGTGGACTCTGAAGTAATGGAAAAGTAGCATTGAATAAATCTAGTATCAGAAACAGAGGAGGTGGGTGATAGGAAGAAGTTTAGTAATGGAGGCAATCCAGCAATGGGAGAAATTAAGCAAATGTGGAACAAGGGTGGGTCTGAGCTGTCCTCATGCTGTGAGGACCCAGCTGTGCCACACAGATGAGAACAGCTGTCCTCCCTTTACCAACTGCTCCCGTAGGTGCTCTCTGAAGGACGGTCAGTGTGAGTGTCTGCCCAACATCGTGAGCCGCCAGTGCAACGAGCCAGCTCCAGGATACTTCTTTCTACCCCTGGATTATTATATTTATGAAGCTGAGCATGCCAAACCCCTTCCTGGCTCTGCACCCTTGGTAGGTATTTGGTTTTTTAGCTGTTGTACTGAGAGGGGATCATTGTGGTGGTGACACAGGAGCCAAGGCTGAGGAGGAGATCCCTTGCTTGGGGAGCAGGTCTTTAGCAGGAAAATGCAAAGCAAGTCCCTTGACCATCGTCAGTTTGTCTTTGTTTTTCATGGACATGACTATTCCATTACTGTGGCTGTTAAAAAGGGACAGTCACTACAGTGTGGTATGACTTGCAAAGCTGCCCTTGCTGCTTCTCAAGTGCAGGCTGGTCTAGCATGAATTAGAGAAATTAATTTAATTATTTAAATTAGAGGAAAGTGTTTGAGTTGCCAATAGCTCTCATGAAATGTTTTATTTCTGGGAATCTCCAACAAGGGAAGAATCAAATTACTCTCTGCTCCATTGGACTAATTCCTGCTGCCTTATATAAAGGCATTGATTGTAGCCTAATTTCCTCAAGAATTTGGCATCCATCTGTAATGTTTTTAGAAAGATTAATTTTTTTTTTCCTCCTTCAGCATGGGGGTAGTTGCTCCCCATGCCGTGTGCAAGCCTGGAATGCATCCCTTCCTCTGTCTATGCTTTTGCTAACATTTTTTCTCTGGCATGTTGTACAGAAACTACAGATAAGGAATTAAAGAAATATGTTTATTTGCAGGTCGCATCCACAAATATTTAGCTATAATCACAATCAGTAATTATCCTACAGTCCAATAATTAAATGGAAAACAGATGTCTGGGACATAGCTTATGAGGGAAAAGTGCAAGTTAATTTTAAGGGAGTGAGGGAAAAAGATTTCCAGCAGCTGCTGGGCCACAGTTTAGAGTTTCTCCCAGCAGAGAATAGATCTTGTTTTAAGAATGTGGATTTTCATTTAATTGCTTACCACCCTTTAACATTGTTGAGACAGTGCTGCTCCTCCTTTATTACTTCATAGGTTCAGCCAAGCACTCTTCCAAGGTGTGACATCTACTTCCAGAAGAAAGGCTATGAGTTCATGATTGAAAATGGAAAGATTGTGTTAAACAGGAACAAGAAACGAACTGTAAGAAAATCTGGACTGGAACAGGTAAATTAGTACTTGAGTAAATACTTAAGTTTAAACCAAATAATAAAATTTTATTTTGTAACAAAGGACAAGGAAATGCCTAAGCACATGGGATTCGCAGTCTTATACATTACAATCCTGACACAAATCAATTTTTTGGTACACAGTTGGGTTGGACATTTTATTATTCACACTGACAGGCTTGCTATGCTATGTCCACTGCCTTTGTAGTCTCAAGTTCCATGAATTTTTGGAAGAGAAAAGTCCTTATGAAAGGTAATTTTTTTTTTTTTTTTTGGTTGCAAGACATTTCTAACAAGTTTACCAAGACATTAGCATGTTACCTCCTGCACTTAAATGCGGCCATTTTAAGTATTGATATTTATGTATCCAGCTTAAAATGAAAGGTCCAGCCATGTATGAAATCAGGCTGACTCTGTTTAAGGTTTGCAATGTGAATCTTTGGAGATGCCAAATATTCAGAGGTGAGTGGATTATTCTAGTCCCTCTTATTGCTGTTGCTGCAAAGTTATAGGAAGCTTTTCTTTTCATGTGTCCCTAAATATCCTACCTTTGGGAGAATTCTTAGGTTGTTGATCTCGAGCTTGTTCAGAAAATGAGAATGATGGCTTAAATAAGTAAACAACGTGGCAAAAATATTTCTTTTATTTTTCCTGAGTTTGTTTGGGTTTTTTTTGTAATTTGGCTCTGTATGTTGTTGAAAACATCAGTGTGTTGTTGCAGGGTGCAGTGCAGTTTGGGCAGGACTGGGACTCAGCAGTGGTGTTCCGGCAGCCCAGCGCTGAGCGGGCTGTGACGTGGACAGGACACGGCTTCGCCCGCGTTCCCAGCGGGGCTGGGCTGAGATTTGCCATCAGCAATGTTCCCTTTGCCATGGACTTTGACATCACAGTTCGTTATGAGCCTGAGGTACTTGTGGTGTCTTGTGTGTCTTGTGATGTTGTGATAGGTGCAGGGTCTATTTCGTGAATGATAGGATAAGCCACTTGTCCTATGCTTTATATCTAAAATTAAGATTGCTTGCCTTTTCGCCCAGTAACAAGTTGCCTTACCAACCAAGTAATATGTCCTCCACTGACCCCCTTTCCATTCAAATATGAAAAATCAGCACTAAAAGTGTTTTCTAAGCATCAGCCAAGATTTCATCTTCTGAATGTTTCTCTTTTGGACCTTTTCTTGGACTGGACTTTTACTCAAAAATCAAACAAATGGAAAATGCAGTTCCATTTAGACAAGCATCCTGTATTCCTAGCTGGGACTTTTGGGGCAGTAAAATGTGCACAGGCAGGAGTGATCTGCATAGATTATTTATCCAGGCCTTTTGCAGGCATCCTGCTTCCCAGTTGTTCCAGCTGGACTCTGAAATGTGTGAAAATTGTAGGAAAATAGCCAAATTGCTATTTTTTGCTTGGAGAAGATTTCTCAATGATGATGACATGTCTAGGGAAATCTGTTAATCCAAATCTGATTAAAATCAGGTCCTCACCCATGTCTTCAAAAACACAAGCGTTTTATTGGTACCAGCTTTTGTATACGCCTTACTCTTTTGCTATTCTCTGAGACTGTCCCACAACTCAAGATTTTCCTGATGTCTATTGTATTCTGCTCTCTGACTGTTACTCTGAGGCAAAACAATCTCCCAGTGTCTTAAAACATGGGAACAATTTTTCGGTAGGCTGGTTTTAAGTAGCTTTTTCTGTCTAAGGATTGAAGAGTTGAGTTTTAAATACATTTGTTTCAAAGTCTTTTATGTTTATTATTTCTTATTTGATGTGTGAGAAGGCAGCTAATGAAGGATATCTCCAGAATAACACTGTGCTAAGAAAAGAAACAACTCCAATGACTCTAACAGAGCTGTTTCCATTTGAACCAGCTGAGGTCCCATTTCCGTCTCTGCTTTTCATTAGCCATTGCAAATACAATGAATTTTTCACAAATAACATAGTTTTTCAGTGCTGTAAAGAATAAAGAGAAAATCTGTTTTGTCACTGCAGTGTGCAATTATTCAGATGGCTTTCATTAATCCTTGCAAAGAGAAAGCAGGTTTTTCAGATACAAAATATAGCCATAATTTTTGTCTTTTGTTTATAGCTCTTGGATGACTGGCTTGCAAGTGTTGCCATCCAGCCTGCTGGCATCTTGTCAGGTCAACACTGCAAAAACAAAGTCCTTTCACAGGAGCCACATGAGTTGCCTCTCCCAGCTACAAAGAGGTCTGTTGCTTTTTGCCTGTAGATCTTCTGTGTACAAATCATTTACTGAAGCATTGCAGAGTAACACATGTGTGGGAGAGTGGGAATATCAGAAACACATGTGTGGCCTTTTCTGTTGCTGGCACACCACAATACTACATAAGCCCTAAGGAAGAGTCTGATGCCCCAGTCCTGTCTGGCAAAGGTTTGCCAAACCCAGGAGAGCAGCTGGGGTTAGTTGTTGCTCTGGTGAAGAACCAACTGCAGCTGCTTCAGTATAGAAAGGAAATATTGACTTAAAGTCACTGTCCTAGTCTGTTTTCAAAACCAGCTGTTCAGCTTGGAGCTGTGTAAAGAACAGAGAGAAGCTAAGAGGATGTGACCAATGTCTTGATCAAATAGGGGCAGGAAAGGATGAATATGAACAGTGAGTTGCAAACTCCCTTGCTTGAAGTAGTAAAACCTGCCATTTTCAGTTTAATTTCCCCAGGTTTAAATTGTGCTTGGTGGATCATCTGGCAGAAGTCCTGCATCTTTCCCAATGCCTGCAAGCATGGGGCTGGGTGTGCTCCTCACAGCAGCAGGGCTTGCTCCAGGCTGCAGGCATCAGTTTGCAGGCACAGAGGGAAGGGAGAGCTAACAACATCCAGTAAATTTCCCTTGTCCTGACTCCTGGCTATAACTATGCTTCATTTCTGCTAAACAGGATTGCAATTCTGCAAACTCCAGTCTGCCTGGAGCCGGGAACTGAATATTTGGTGGATGTGTATTTTTCTCAGCTTTCTGCCTCTGACAAAAAGGCAAAATCATTCATCTTGATTGACTCAGTGAGTAGTTCTGTCACAAGTCCCTTGAGGTTGTATTTATACGCAGTGATTTTTTTTTTACAGACTTATTAGAAGTATTTTTAAATAATTTATGATGTGTTTTAATAGAAATTCAGCTTCTGTTTATCTCCATTGGCTCTGTTTGCATATTTTTGTATGGAAAGGCAGAACTGTATGTGGTTAAATTTTCATGGGGCAACACAAGTCATACTTTTTGCATACGTTGCGTGTATCTCTATCTGTTGCTCATTGATTATGAACACAATTCACATATATATGCTGATAAGATGCTGTGGCTGTGGATATAAACTTGTGCAGCTCCTGATCACTTAGGTTTTTTAAAATATCTCTAATTTGTCGGGATCACAGGTATTTTTAAACTTGATATTGGAAAAGTAAAATCAGTCATGTACCTCCTGGGAATCAGGTCCAGATATTTCCCAAGTTTCCATCAAGTCAGGAACTGGGTGTTGGTTTTGGGTCCTTCTCTTGAGGAAAATATTTTTAGGTCTATTTCTTTAATTATTCCTGTAGAACTGAGCCTGACCAGGGCTGGCTATACTTGGGCATAGAACGTTCATCTGATTTTTCTCTATCACAGTAATACAAGTAAAAATTTTGGCCAGATACTGCTTTTGGAGTCACTAATACAGCATAGCAAGACCAAAGCATATATCAGAGGTCTTATTATTATTTTTTTAAACACAGTTACTCTTATTTGAAGAACGCAGAGAATGTTTAGACCTTCAGAATAAATGTGAATTTAGATGACAGAATGGCACAACTGCAGATTTGGAAAACCAGTGCTCCAGGCCTCTGTCATTGCAATGGAAAGCACATTAAGAAAATGTGGGAAATTCTGTTTTTCAATATGTCCAAGCAAAAATATTTTCTTTTCTCTCTTAATGACAAAGCTTGGACTTATTCCCAGAATTGGCTCTGTGAAGAATTTGTGCAGTGAAAAGGATTTAGATGAGTACCAGAAGTATCACTGCATTGAAATTGCATCCGAAGTTGGGCCTCACGTCCTGCCCGAAGCGTGCGCGCGGCTCATAGCGAGCTTGTCAGCCCGAATCCACAACGGCGCCGTGGGTAAGGACCAGCCTGCACAGGCAGCTCTTTGGGGCAGTTGTTGGTTTTCCTTTGAGTTTGTAGGATATTTGACAGTAGAGCTCAGCCCACAGTGATATAGAAGTGAAGCTGGTCAGCACGTGATATCCATGGATGTGCAGGGTATATCCTGCTGGACCCTCTGTATGCTGCAAACACCTCTTGGTTGCATGAATCTCGGAGTTCATCACTCCTGATGGGCTTCATGGAGCAGCGTGTCAGGGACCATGGCAGTGATTTTCTGTCTTCTGAAAGCATTTGAATCAGATGCCTTTACTATATGGCCAAGGCAGTAACTTTCCTACTTTTCTAACTGCTATAAAATGACAGAGAAGTTTTTAAGCCCTCTCTCTAGAGGCTGTAGGCCAGCTGAATGCCTTGGTTCAGATTTCAGACATGATGGTACATAAGTTGGAGTAGTGGAAGAGATTCACCAAGAAAACCTTGATGATATTCCAGCAAGAAGGCAGTGGCAGGTGGGGTTTGAAATTCCTAGGCAGCCGCCTGGACCCACCATGGAAAAATTAGCTGGGCTCAGGGAATTTCCCAGGTATTTGGCCCAGAGAAATGGAACTTCTCTGCACTTCCAGTAGCAGAAGGGGCCCTTCTGGATAACTTTGATGCCCAGGTTCTTTCAGGGACCCTAGCAGCAATGCCTCCAAAGTGATAGCATCTGCTTGGATTGGGCAATTTTTGGAAGGATTGATGCCTCACTCTAATATCAGGTGATGAAGTCACAGCTGCACAACCAGTGAACCTCTCATTTAGGCTTGGGCTGTTCTAACTCCCTATTGGCCTGATGCCCAAAATGATGAGATTCTCCCAATGAAATGTGGCACTTTGGTTTTCTAGTGCTTTCCAGAGCATCCTGGGCAAACATCCTTTGTAGGTTAGCAGAGCATCTTCACTCAACCAGTTAGTCCAAGGTGTCCAGAAGGAAAGAAACAGTACACAGATGCAGACTAAATACAGCTTGCAGGTTATGTCCAGTGCTCCAGCTGGATGCAGATTTATAGCCAACCTTTCTAGACTTCAGCATTTCTCTATTTGGATCTACACTTTTCTACTCCCTTTCTGTCCTACCCCAAATGCATGCCAAAGGCAGTGCCTTGAACATGGCAACTGCAACACCAAGACTTGTGCTGGTGCCGGATATACCATCACCATTGATGTTACACCATCAAATGATCTAAACTATGGCCATCAGCAGGTTAGTGAAACCCTGAGAAGAATAATCAAGCTCTTTTCTACCTATTTTAAGGAGTGAAACCTGCAACCTGATGAGAGCAGTAAACCTCCTTGACAATCAAAGTAGTTCTGGTTTTCTTTTTCTTTGCCAGCATGTAAGTGCAATCCCCAAGGGTCGCTGAATGCCAGCTGTAGCAAACTGGGGGGTCAGTGTCAGTGCAAAGCCAACGTCGTGGGACGCTGCTGTGACACCTGCTCTGCAGGCAGCTACGGCTTCGGCTTCCACGGCTGCTACGGTGAGTGCCCTGCAGCCAGCACCACTGCCAGTACCACTAGTGGCTCTTCATTCATACCCCAGTTTTTAGGGCTTTGAATACCAGATTATGTGTGAAGCAATATAAAAAATGTTTCCACAAATAACAAGTTTTCTATCCCTGCTGCCTTTGAGCAGCATCAGCCATGAGATGGGTTGGCAGGAATGCTTTAAGGACACGGCTTTGCTTTCGGTGTTTTCCAGCATGTGAGTGCCACCCGCAGGGCTCGCTGAGCACGCTGTGTGACCAGGTGACAGGGCAGTGCTCCTGCCGTCGGGAGGTGGATGGCCAGCGCTGCAGCCGCTGCCTGGCAGGGTACTTTGGGTTTCCCCATTGTCGCCCCTGCCCCTGTAATGGCCACTCGGAGCTGTGCGACCCCCGGACCGGGGAGTGCCTCAACTGCCGCGGGTTTACCGCTGGGAGCCACTGTGAAAGGTCAGTGCTGCAAAGCTCCACCAGACACTGGGGGTCTCCAAAATGCCTGTGTAGCTGGGGGCCTACAATTCATCAATGTCTTTAACAGGAAACATGTACTTAAACCAGGATGAAACAGGGCCTGGCTGCTGAATGTCAAGTACCTATTTCTTAGGGAAATGCATGTGGGAATGTTACTGCAATGCCTGTGGGTGGACTGCAGGCATGGCATGCACCCAGCACTGCAGCAGGCTACCTGCAAGAAGGCGTTTGAGACATGGATGCCATGGCACCGTGTACTTGGAGACACGCACAAAGCACTGTGTGTGAGATAAACTCACTCCTGCCAGGTTCCAAATTGCCAGCTTTCAAATTTAAAATTCCACGTGCGGCTAGCCAAGAGGCCAAATATTGTGCTGAATACTCATTTTAATACCTGCAATTACCTCTAATGAGTTTACTAAGTAAGCGTGCCTCCTTTGCTGGTCCTATTGGTTCCATATCACCAGAAAACTACTTTTCCCACATGTTCCAGCTCCATTCCACTGCTCCACTGCACCTCTTTCTTATTTTGTACACTGGCAGCAGAAACAGAGTTCAACATGGACATTGAAATTAAGTTTGTTTAGTTTGATTTGGCTGGACTGTACCTTGTCATTCATTCTTAAGAGGATTTCCTCATGAAACCTGTTGAGTTTTTCCTGCAGTGCTTTTAGACAATACAGTCTTTGGCTGTTCTACTTGTAGATGGCAAACAGATTAAAAATGGAAGACAAAAACACTTCTTTCCTTTCTTGCCCTGTGGCTTTGCAGGACCTCCAGACCCCAGGGGGAGGATAATCAGCCAAATCTTTTAGCCTTACCTGTATACATATGGAGAACTGTGTTCCCATTTGCCATAGTAAAGCAGATCAAAGACTGAGGATAGTTCAGAAGCCTCTGTGTTGCTGTTGCTGTAGCTGTAGGACTTTGCGGGGGTTGGGATGCAGAGGCAGCAGTGGTGGGCAGGGTGGCTGAGCCCCCAGGGAGCCCCAAAAATCCCCACCAGCTCAGGTAACAGCACAGCCACCAGCACCTCAAAAGAGCCATTACCCCAGGTTTGCAGAACATGTCAAACAGAGCATGGCTTAATACATACATTGCATCTAAAATATGCAGTATTCTCTGAGTACTCTTAAGGAATCATTGCTTTTTTTGCCTGTGCCAGCAAAGGCACATGTCATTTTTACTGTCATGCCAACCACTCTGTGTGTGTGTCTGTATGGAAATAGATGAATATATGTACTGACAGGTAAATAAATGGAATTTTTATATGGCAGCTTTTAGCTGCCTGTGCAGAGCATGTGTGATATGCCATATCATAATCATTTAGATTAAAATTATTCCAGAGCAGGTGAAAGTCTTCACAAACATTTCTTGAAAGCAAAACATATGTCTTTCTCTTTTTGCTTCTGATTTTGAGAATGCAGCTCTGATTTTCTATTTTAGGACACCTTTGAAGCTTGATATATCTCTACCAATTGATGGAGATAGCATTACAATGTTCTGGAATACTAATTTCAATATACACATATAAATTGATTCACCTGCATGAAGCACTTGACAATTTGACCTGTTTGTGTTGACTGCTTTGGCAGGTGCATGGATGGCTATTATGGAAACCCTCTGGATGGAGAACCCTGCCACCCATGCATGTGCCCAGGGACACCTACAAGCAATAGGTATTTCGCACGTTCCTGTTACCAGGATTCCCAGTCTGCACAGCTTGTCTGTAATTGTCTTGAGGGATATTCAGGTACGAAGCAAAATAAGGACTGGTTTTGATACTACTAAAATTAATGTAAGAGAAAAAAAAATTATCATCCTCCACCTGTCAGGTGTTCAGAAATTACAATGAGGTAATGCTAATAAAGCAGCTAAGAAGAGTTAGCACTCAAGTTTACTGACATTATGTGGGTAAGTTCTGACTAGGAAGAATGAGAATTGTGCAGTTAGTGTTTTAAAAAGGATTCACCAATGTGGATACAGAGAAGTCCTTAATTATTCTGATGCCGCTCTCTGGAAATCTCCTCCTTTTCAGGGGCATTACATTAATCTGGTCGGGAGAAGGGGGAAGAACTGCAGTTGCTTGTTACCTCTGAAAAAGAAGAATTGCAAGCCTAAATGGGAATGATTAGGGCATCAAAAAGAGCTGATAAGATTTCTTAACCAGAGAAAGTCTTTCTCCATAAAGAGGAAACTCTTTGACATTATGCCTTAAAGTGACTGCTTCATGATTCAAATGGTCACTTTAGAAATGGGGTTTCTATTCTCAGCTGTCTCAAATGCAGATATCTTTGCAGCAAACTGATTCCTCATTTCCTAAGATCTTGTTGAATTAGGTTGAATTCCAGAAGGGAAAGCTGAAGATATTTCCCTTCCCTTGGGCATTAGAAAGATCTCCTCTGATGGAAACAAAGCTTAATTGGAAGCACTGCTGAAAATTAAACCAATGGTGTCATCTTTACTTAGGCAAGGTTCCTTTATGTCAAGAGTGGTTTTGCTTAATTGCTGTAGGGCCAAAATGATTCATTTTGGTGCTCACCCACGGGACTTCTGTCCTCACAAATTACTGCATTCCTCAGTTCCGGACTTTATTGCTCCTGCTCCTTTCCAGGAAGACTCTTGGTCACCTTTGTGGCAGTGGTCTCACTTTCTCAGAGACTGAGAAAGGCTCTGGGTCCTGAGGAGCACAGTGAAGGAACAGAGTCCTTGGCTGAGCATGAACCAGTGGATGTGGTTCCAGAAACGTCAGTCTGGTTTTTCAGTCTCAGCCCAGAATGGTTTCTGAGATGCAGAGGTAGCACCCAAATCAGGGCAGGCATTGAGATGAAATGCAGAAATAGTTGTAATGCCAGCAAGCAAGGACAGAGCATTAGAGTTCATCTGAGCTCCTGGGTACCCCCCACCCTCCAATGCTGCTGTTGGAGTGAAGGGCCAAGGAAAATCCTGCAAATATGGCTAACCCTGACTACTGCCATTGAATGGACTTTGATGGAAAAAGATGTTTGGAGGTGTTGTATCATGGGGAACCCATTTGCTCTTGCTGAAAGAACTTCCTTGGTATAAACAACTTGGGGTGAGGAGGGCATATTTCCATCAGATTTTCAGTGGGGAAGATATAATTTAAACTAATCAGAGAATTAAAGGGCAATGGTCTCAAACAGGTGGATATTTTCCATTGGAAATGTGCATTTGAACAGACAGTCTGAATCTTTCAATACTATTACTGGAAATTACATGTTTCACTTGAATTCCCATCAGCCACCAATATTTTTACCTTCCTCTGGCAGGCAATCAGTGTGATGAGTGTCCTAGTGGGTTCTACAAAAACCCCAGCAGCCCTGGGCTTAACTGTGCACCATGTCCCTGCAATAACAACATTGATTTGACAGACCCAGAGTCCTGTAACAGGGTCACAGGGGAATGCACCAAGTGTTTACACAACACCCACGGAGCAAACTGCCAGTTCTGCAAACCAGGTTATTTTGGCTCAGCCCTCAATCAAAGCTGTCAAAGTAAGTAACAGCACTGCAACTGTGTTTCACTACCAAGAAAATGTTTTTAAAAAATAGGCTATAGGGAAAGGCTAGACCTTGGAGGAAGGACAAAACTAAAGCAGATAAATAGAGAAAAATCTAAGAATTACAAATATATTTCTCTATTTACTAAATATAAATATATCAGTGATACAAATAACTTAACATGGCATCTAATGAAATTCTTTGTCATCCAAGTCTCACTAAATCTCATACTGAATCACTCCTAGGAAATACTCATTTGTGAAATTAAAGCACTATTCTCTGTTAGAAAAATAAATGAGCATCCACCTTATTCAGGAAGGAATCTAAAGTAAAGAAATCAGTGATAATTGTTTATCCATGTTGCTGGCTGATGCCAGTTAGAGCTCAGTTAACCAGATGATCCCCTGCTGAACTTCCTGCCTTACCAGTTGTTTTCATTAAGTGGCTAGAGTGAGAGCGTTCAGGCAATTTAATAGATTCCATGGGGACATGTCAGTAACTCAGCACTTTGAACAGAAGACTGAGAGTGTAAGGAAAAGCAAGGAAGGCTTCTTCCCAATTTTTCTCTATACTCACTTTCACAGATGGGCCTGATGGAGGATTTAATTTTTATGCACAAGTTAATTATAAGTATAGTCAAGAAACTTTTTCTGGGAATCTCTAAAATACAGTCCAGGCCCATCCCTCATTCATTCTTGGAAGATGTCTGCTAGAAATCATTAAGCAAGAACTTTTGGCTCCTCACAAGGAAGGCTTCTTATCTTACTTGGCTTACTGGGGATTCCCACGCAGGATAATGCCTACTGTAAATCCACTTATCCTTACCCAATATATTTAACATTGCATTCTAATAAGATTCAAAATTCACTGAGCCTTCATTTTTTGTGCCTGTATTAAAAGTGTTGAACATTCCCAGTAAGTTTTCTCAAAGCCATATATAAGTTATTACAGAAAGACAGGTAATGTGTATGAGATTAAACACGTTCAAGGTCACTAAAAATAAACCTACAGTGTGGGCTTTATATCCAGCTCTGACTGTTCATCAGCTGTCTGTATTACTACCTGCCACAGTAATTGTCCTTCTTTTTCCAGGCTGCACGTGCAATCTGGCAGGTGTTCACCCTGCCATGTGCCCAGGGGGGGATGCAGCCTGCCTGTGTGACCCAGCCACAGGAGCTTGTCCCTGCCTGCCCAATGTGCTGGGTGCCACCTGTGACCAGTGTGCCTCTGGCTACTGGGGCCTGGCTAGTGGGAAAGGATGTCAGACCTGTGACTGTGATCCAAAAAACTCCCAAAGCAACCAGTGCAACCAGGCAAGAAAATTACTCTGCTTTCCAGGAACCAGGGTGCTGGTGTTTTGACATGGCAAAGTGGGGACCCTCTTATAAGTGATGATTGCTTTTTTTGTCATATTCTCTGAAAACAAAAAATTCTTTGCAAGTTTGTAGTTGGTGCAATCACACTGTGAGTCATTAAATCAAAAGTGTTGTTCTGATAATGTGGCTTTGCACGTTGGTCAGAAATTTCTCTTTGCACGTTGTTTCTTTGTCAAGTGGATCTTAGAAATACTTTGAAAAGGAAAAAACTGCCTCATAAATATGCATATATGGAAGAAGGAAATCCAAGCTTGGACCCAAGAGTCTTATGAGTATTTTTTAAGTGTTTATTTTCATAAAGTAGCAGCTGTGGCCATTACATTAATCATTCCTCTAGTACTGCTAGAGTACTTTTTCTCATCTTTAATTCCTGTGCACATTTTAGGGCTAGAATGTAGAAAAAATTAAACACCATTTCAGAATAGAGAGGTGAAACTGTGGTCCCATGGAGTCAACAGCAATTGTGCCATTGACTTCAGAGCACCAGGAGCTTATCCTAAAGTCTTGCTGATGTATTTGCACATTTTTCTTTCAATGCTCTCTGTTTGCTCCAGTTGATTCAGTAGATTTATTTCTTTTTATAGCAAATTTAGTTCTTGACCTCAAAGAACTACTAGCAATTATCAAAGTTATAATTCCCTGGAGTTTAATTTAATAGCTGAATTACAAAATATTTTTTCTAGGGCAATGTGCGTAATATACCCTCAAGGTTTTCAGTTACAATTGATATATCGTGTAGTTTAAAGCTGAAATGTTAAGATGAGTACTTAGATCCAGCAAAAATAAAAAATAAGTCTGTTTCGCAAAAGAAAAGCATCAGACCATAGTCAGAGGATGAGTTCTCAAACAGCGTCAGTAGACTGGATCATACAGAATCTCTGATCTTAGTAAAGTAAAGCCATTTCTAAGAGTATATTTTGTTTTCAGGACCTTCAGGAGGAAGACAGGAAAGTTGGGCCAATACTGTGTTGGGCCATGGTGTTCAAAGACTGTGGGCAAGCAGTGTTGCTGCAGTCCTTGTACAGCTGAAATAATGTATATCCAACCCTATGACTCTGCTGGAAGTTATTCAATCCTAACTGTCTTTACAGCTTACAGGCCAGTGTCCATGTAAGCCAGGTTACAGCGGAAGATGCTGTAATGAATGTGAGGAAAACTACTTTGGCAATCCCCAGATGCATTGCATTTGTAAGTATTATTAAGTGGGACAACTGGATTAAAAACTGCCTCGACATAAATGCTTACCTTTTATATTCACAGGGGAGACAGGGCATACATGTAGAGAAACAGCCTTTCATATGTTTGTGTGCATGAGATGGACAAATGTTTATATTATTTATCTATATTGTTATTTCAATGGTTAAAGATGGAAGTCAGAGATGGAGAACAGTCACTACTGTGCACTCCACCCTGCTCCAGCTCAAGCACTCGTTTGCTTTTATTATCTTGAAATGCGCCTTTTTCATGCACTAATCCCACAGAAAAGGAACAACTGGATGTAACCTGCTCTTCCTTTCTTGCAGCATGTGAGTGTAACCTGGAGGGGACGCGCCAGCCCACGTGTGACAAAGCCACCGGCGCCTGTAACTGCCGTGCCGGTGTCACCGGCCGGCTCTGTGACCAGTGCGGCCGTGGCTTTGAGAAGGACTTTCCCTCCTGCCATCAGTGTCATCTTTGTTTTGATCAGTGGGACACTGAAATTGCTTCTCTTGCTCAGACTGTGAAGGGGTTAATGAGGTTTGCAGCAAAGCTGGAAGATAAAGGAGGACGGATGCCCAGCTGTGACATGCGCTTCAAAGCCTTTGAAGATGCCATTTCTGAAACTGAACGCATTTTGAGACATCCTGTCCTTTCACTGGAGGCCCTTTCAGGCATCAGGGAGTTTCAGGGCTACCTTCAGTAAGAGCTAGGTTGCTCCTGAAAAAATCCCTTAGCTAAGAAACTGTCTTCCCCAGAGTCCACCAACCATCCCTACATATCAAGTCCCACTTTGGATTAGCACACAGACGCTGGTCTACTAAGTCACTGTTTTCAATAGATCTGTGAACAAAATCATCCTTAATATATGCCTAACCCATACAGACATATACTTAAATTCTGGAATTTTCCAGTTCATACTAAGTATTTTCTAAATAAGCCATACAATTAAATGTTTCTGCTTATTTATCAATGTATCTCTTGCCATCTAAACTATTTTGTAACCCAGTTCTAGTTTAAGAACAATCTGGTCTGACTTCTGCATAATTGTCTTTTCAGACAAAAAGTTGCACAGATGAATCCCCTTCACAGTTCACCCTTTGAGTTTCCTGACCTTAACAAGAACATAGAGGATATTGGAGAAGAAGCCAACCTAGTGTTCAAACTTCTACAACAGAAAATACATCTGCATCAAAGTTTTCAGTACTTGAACTTCAAAGGTAAGCCAGCAATGAATTAAAATGGGTGGACATTTTCCCTGAAATTTTGGAATGCTTTCTCATCATTAAACCATACAACATTTCAAAGATCCCTAGATTTTAGCTTCCTATGGTAGCACAAAAATGTTGGCTCTAACAACATTTTATATGAACTTTCCAAATTCTCTTTTATCTTAAAATGCTGTGATTTCTAGCATCCCAAATTTCAGATGCATGTGCCAGGGTCACACCAGTCAGAAGCCTCATAAATCCAAATGCTTATATCAGGATATAAAAGAAACACAGTTTCAAAGTACAGACTCACATGCAATAGAACAGCAAAGGATTCTCCCCCTCCATGTCTGACTCCTCTTGCTCTTAGGAATACTTAAAGAATTTGTACAAGAATGGTTTGTTTAATTAAAGCATAGTGTCATAGTGCAGCTTCTTAGTGTTCCCATGGGAAAAACTTGACTTTATGTGGGACAGAAGTAGCTCTCCATCATCAAAAAATGTGAAAGCAGAACTGAGCTCCTTGGCATTTTTGAAAGAATTACATCTTATGTGCTTAGGCTAAGTATAGTCTCCATCAGCTGCTAATAGCTGTAATGACGATGTCCCACACTGGTTACTGGGGAAAAATGGGGATGTATCAGGCAGGGATCTTGAACAGATACTAGACCACCCACAATGGCAGGAGATGGTCAGCAGAATCCTCTCTGAAGAGGATATGAACCTGCAGAAGGTAGAGTGCACACCACATAAGACACAAGCTACAAACAATGCACTCCCACTTAGAGTTCCTCTGTGTTTTATTCAGGCAAGAAAAAACTTGGCCCAGGCAAGTTTGTTTGTTTGTTAAAA
>VXBB01010861.1:0-58278 GCA_013399915.1 Illadopsis cleaveri | reverse complement strand
AAAAAAAAAAAAAAAAAAAAAAAAAAAAAAAAAGGAAAAGTTAACAAAATGCAAGGTGGAGGAAATGGAAAAGGGGAAAAGAGGGATTAACTAAGATTTAGGTCTCCCCTGCCCTGTTGTACTTGGCAGCCCCCTGGGGCTGCTCCTCAGCTCAGGTCCCTCTGCAAGCAGCCAGCACAGCTCTCCCAGGCTCCACTTCTCAATTCAACTGAGCCTTGCACAGACTGAGAAAGGGAGAAAGGCAAAGAAAAAATAAATCCCAGGGAGGTCAGTGGACACAGAGCTGAAGCATCCATGGTGCTCTCTGGTCACATTCCAAACCCACTTCATCTTTTGGCCTCTGGAGACAGATAAACAGCCCTATAAAAAGCACATGGGAGTCTGGGGAGGGGAAGACCTTGAATTTAAGACGAATTTCCTATCAAGGCCACAAATATTCATTGGTTCTGCTACCAAGTATCTAATAGCACAAAAAATAACATTTCCCTCAAGATAACCAGCTTTTCTGATATCCAGGAGAGACACTGGCTCCTCACTCCATCTTCCTTTCAGACCAGCAGCATATCCTATATATGGCTCTGTCTGCTTTTTCCTCTCCTTTTTGCTGGGGTAGAGCAGGATATGGCCACATACATCATCTGGGGCACATCTGGCACTTGTGCCCTCGACACACAAGGAGAATGAGCCTCCTGCCTACGGCTCTTTACAGAGGATCAGGAATCAGAGTTTTCCTCACAGGTATACAGCTAGATGCAGCTAGATGACCTGGAAACATCAATATCTAATGATAAATTAAAACCATTGGAAAAACCAAGACACAAGTGTCCTTAAAAGAATGTTTGCAGTCTATGAGATCTCATTAAATTATGGCTTTCCAGCACTGTCCCCTGGCTTGGCAGCAGCTGAGTACAGTAATGCAGTGAGAGAATCTTCCTAGACTGTAAATCAAGCCTGGGCTAAGACACTGTGTTTAATGTAAAGGAACTTGGAATCTCTACAGCTCCATCAAAAACCAAATGTGGAAAATGCATTTAGGCCACTTAATGGAGAGCTGAATCACAGTGAAATATTCCTACAATGGAATTGTTGCACAGAAAAAAGTCTCTGGCTTAGATGAGGAGTTACAGCAGTCTCTTGCCAGGTATTTTGTATTAAGAGCTAACTTTAAACTGTATATTGTTTCCAAGAATTACAAGATAAATAAATAGCCCTGGTTCCACATGATAACTAAATATTGTTCAGCTTCAATCAAAGCACAGCCAAGGGCTTTAGAGCCTGAATCAAAGGACACAGGACTTGAGTGTCTTGTCTTTGACTTCAGCTAGTAACTGAGTCAGTTACCAGCACAAAGAGAGATGTTAATCAGAGACCTCTAAGGCATTTTCACTTTCACATAAATTCTGGCTCTGGACATATTTCTGCCTAGGAATGTGGGGACAAATCTGGGCTCTCTGGAGATCTGGGAAACCTCGACAGCAACAGTAACAGCTTTAAATTATGTGTGTCACAAAGGGCCTGAATCCTTTTCTCAGGCTATTAATCTGCAAAAAATGTAATATTCTCCAACCCCTTTGATTCTACTTAAGGGAAAGATTTCACTAACCAAACAAGACTCTTGCTAGAAGGCATTTTTTGCCTGGCCTATGAGCTTATTGCGGAAGTGCTTTTTTTTTTTCTAATGCATCAGTCCAGAAACTGGATTTTCCAGAGACAAAAAAGTCCTCATATATTCCCATTTGTAATATCAATTTTGGTCTCAGTCTAACAGACCACTAAACTCTTGGGTGCTATGCTGAACAGAAAGGACAGATGCTTTCCTGACTCACAATCAGGGGGCTGATCATTTCATGACAACTGGCAGAAACAGTTTTCTTGCCTAAAACATGATAAATGTCAGGAGCTTTTATCCAATCAACAATGGCAGCAATGCATGAGCTACTGATGAATGCAGATCAGTAGCAGTTAGTGTCAATAATGGGATCTCCTTCATACCTTTGTCTATTCTGTTGCCTTCTCAAACACCTTGGCATCCTATGGATGACACAGGATCCACCATATATTCATCTAGTTTAGCAAGTTTTATGAGCATTAATAACTATTTCTATTTGGCAACTGGATAAGCAAAGGATTAAAAAGCTTGGCTGAGGAAATGACAGTTCCTGTCCTGCCCTGCTGTCCCAAATCAAACACCAGTGAATCACCTGCCACTCAGCAATTGTCCAGAATTCAAGTAAATGCACAAACTGAATGCAACCAAATGCAGTTGGTACTAAACCCTGTTCTGTTGGTACAGAGGCCGTCAGCAACATTAGGAAACACTCTGAAGTATCATTGCTGGCAGAACAGAAGACCAGAGGCACAACCCCTATTGTTGGACACTCAGAGTACACCAGGAACAATGCACTCGCTACGTTGGACCATCAGGTGTTAAACGCAAGCAATGTGCTGCAACAGCTCAGAATGATCAAAAGCCCTGACATCCAAAACTTGAATGAAAAGGTAGGTGCTGTGGATTTTGAATGAAAGCTAAAAAAAGAAAACAACAACTCTTTTTTTGATGTTGTAGTAGGTTTTATTTTAAAAGGGTGCTTACATGCATTTTTAAGTCTGGAAAATGGCACTTCCTTGCTACAGTCATGAAATCACATCAAAAACAGCTGCACATCTCAGCTGTAGTTATTTCCAGTCTTTTGGAAGCCATTGTTCCCAGTACAAGGAACTGTTTAAGCACTCTCTAGTCTCAAGAGGATATCAGAGTAATTTTGGCAAGATTAACACAAACCTCCTCCATGAGTAAGTTAAACTAAGCATAGTGACTTTGTCCTGGAGTGGGTGGGGAGTGCTCACATATCCTTTGTGTCACCTCTGGGAAAGAAGGGGATTTCTGTTCTTCTGCAGGGCAGAAGGAAATACCTGATAGCACCAATTCATGACAAATCTGGAAGAGATCATCCATCCAAGCCTTTAGGTTCCATATCTCCATATCAAAATACATGGAGGACTAGACATGGCACCTTGTTCTGTTAGAGGTTATCTGGATCCTTTAGAAGAAGCCATTGACCCATGGGCTGGATATAGTTAGGGAATGGTTTCAGCCCTTTTGCTAAAGTAGAGTGAAGCAAGGGTCTTAGTGCAACACATGGAGCCTAACGAATGGCTCCTGCAAGGATGCTCAGAGCCATGGGCTGCATCCTTCAAATCAGGGGAGAGGGACCTGTAGCTTCTTGTGATACCCATCTTTGTAAGGACCAGATGCTGTGTCTTAGGGAAAATCCCATTCTATATTCAATGTTCATATGATGTCAAACGTCTTCCTTCCCTCAGGAATGTATCTCAGGCCCCCAGAGGAGTCCTAACATAAACATCTTCCTTATTGCAGATCTGTGGTACTCCAGGAGACCAGCCATGTGCCACAGCAGTCTGTGGGGGAGCTTTGTGCCAGGATAGCCATGGACTAAGGCATTGTGGTGGCCCAGACTGCACTGGAGCTCTTCCTCTCTCCTCTGAGGCCTTCAGGAAAGCTCAGGAGACTGCTGTGTTGCTAAAAAACTTGACTACTCAGCTACAGGAACCTGAGAATCAGGTGCTGTATATCAAACCTACATTTGTTCAGTGAAATGGATGGAGGATGAGATTTGGGACATCACAAATCTACAAAAACTCACCTGCTCTTTGGACAAGGAGCAGTGACATAGTGATGGACCCTGTCGCAGCTTCATAGACCTATCATGATTCAGTACCAGGTGCCAGCCCCACCAAGAGATTGGCTTTATCTAGATCTTCTTCCTCACAGCCGCTAAGATTTCAAAATTATGGTGCCCTGTGTCTATGGGAGTGAGTGGTTTCAGGCTAGTATTGTCTATATTTTTACTGGGAAAGATTCAAATGGCAACATTTGTCAGTAGCCTGACATCCTTATTGCAATGGGATTACTGCTGTGCATGGCAGTAAGCTCTATTTATACAACTACATACTACTCTTATGTTTGCCAATAAATTATTTCTGAAAATAATTTCAAGATGAAGCTTCTCTGCCCCCAGTAATGTTTAGGAGGACATCAATTAGTCGACTATACTGCACAGTAGCAGTGAAAAATTCAAGCTAAGTGTGTCCAAATGCAACATATGCCAAGGAGACAAAACAGACAAATCCCAAAGCACCAGTAAAGAGTTTGTTCTTATTAACAGTCAGAGATGATGCCTGTTACAGTTACAGGCAAAGATCATTTTCCAGCAGAAATTACATTCTGCTGTGACTTTGTCCTGTCCCTGCAGGATGCCTGGGCATCCATTTCCTCTTTTTAAAATGCACCAGACACTGCATCCCAGCCAGCGGGGTTGGAAATGAGCAGTTGGGGCACCGCCCTGGGGCCCCAGGACACGGAGAGGCGGCAGCCAAAGGCAGCTGCGGAGCCGGGGAGCGCCAGCCGGGCTGCCGGGACATCGCCTTTGGGGCGTGCCAGCCTCAGGCACCTCCGTGGTAATATGACTGAACTATTTCGAGACATTTCAGAAATAAAAACATCAGCATTTTTCTCACTGCATGGAGAAAGACCAAATCTCTTCCCTCTGCAGACCACAGGTGTACCCATCCAGGCCATTCTTGCAGGCAAAGCCCCTACCAAAGAAAAGTACTGTTGAAATTTGATAATTAATCTAAAGTTCTCATTTAAATTATCAAGAATACTAATTTAGTGGTGAAATGTAACTTTCAGAGACAAGCCTTGAACTGTACCTTCCTTGTATCCTCTTAAAGTATTTTTTAACAGCAAGTCCAATATGAAATGACAAATGAAACCACATTTTCTGTAATCAGATCTGAATCTGAGAAGATCTGCTTAGATCTGAATCTGACAGACATGCTACAGTACTGCAATAACTGTTGGTACTCTTTTTTAGAAAGAGAAGGGTTCTGTGGTTTAGCAGTAGTTGCAGAGAGAAAAAAATGCTTGATTTAGGCTTTTTCTGAGGCCAGATGAAGACCAAGATGTAGCAGTTTCCGAAGCTCCCCAAAGGGGTCACCTAGTACAAATCCACATCAAGTGATTCCAGCTGAGGCTTGGATCAAAATTACCTTTGTGTCAGAGCCCAACTTGCAAAGCAGTGACAGNCAAAGGGATACTAAAAATAGAACTGAGGGGAGAGTGAACAGCATGGGGGAACAAGAAGAAACTGCAGGGAAGCCATTTTAAACAACAGAGAAAACTGTAAAACCACATTCAAACTGAGAATAGAGTCCTCTCAAATTCTGCACCTCCACAACAGGTAACCTCCATAAAATGGCACTGCTGTTTCTAATAATATTTCCAGGTTGAAAGCATTAGAAAGATGGCAGAAGACAGCAAACTGAAAGGCTCACAATTTAATGGGCAACTGGAGATGGCTATGAATCAAATTGAAGTTGATGGAGAGATCACTAGGAAGTTCATCCAAAAAGTGAAAGATTTCTTGTTGGGTAAATATGAAATGTTCTTTTTGACTATTTTTTCATTAAAATATTTCAATATTATACAGCATAATAGATAATTAGACAGCCAGAAGATGATCTAGCTGTGTATGCATGAAATTTCTCATCTACCTCCTGAGTTGTGCAAACTTATACAATTCCTTTTTTCTAGTGCTTCTTTCTCCCAGGTGACAGTACTTTGTATCAATTTTACAATGTATCTGTTACATTCTGATTATCATCTTTTTATTACTGTGTTTAATTTGAAGTAACTCCCCCTGTTCCTGGTTTATCCGAGTAAAGGACTACTAAGATAATTTCATACAATATATGATGGCCAGACATGTCCAATGCATCCTCAAATTGTTATTCCACCCCCTTCTTCCAGGCCCATAAATAGAGGCTCTCAGTAGGGAGCGTGGGAATTAGGACACATCCCACTCCATCGTCTCCATAAAGCTGTAACTCGAGGAATCAAAGGATTCTGGTAGAACTTCACAGCTCTCATAAAAAAATAACAAAACAACCGTGTATATACCCTAAAAATTGTCCACTCTTGGGATTGTATGAAAATGCTGTAGGAAGCGGATCCTAAACCTTTTTACCAGATACACATCAAGGGGTTCAAATGTGGTAGGATTTTCTTCAATCTCTTTAACATAGCTGATCTGATAAATTTCTATGGATTGCAGTCTTTTGGCATTCACACTTCTACATCCAAATGGGAGCAAGGGCAGAGGATAGAGGACTTCTTTTGTTTGCAAAAATTTACATTATTTTATTGAATTGGAATATTTAGGTCCATTTAATCCCTTAACAGTCTCAGATTTTTATTGATAGCCACTGAAAAATCCATCTTTCACTCTTCTTTTATGTCTCTCAGTAGACATACAGCATTTATTAACAATTATAAAGGAATTTTTTCAAATCTTTGTTAATTGAAGTGTAAGAACAGGAGAAGCTGAAAAGCACACAGTTACATTAAATCTGCTGTATTCAACATTGGTGTTAACAGTGATTTTGGATTAATATATTTCTACAGAAAATAGCTCTCAGGAATGCACTACTGTTTGCACACTAAACGTCTTACCTAAACTACTTATTCTGAGAGATTAACACAACCATTTAATATATCTCAACTGCTTTATTACACAAGGTCTTGTGTATAAATGGAAGTGAGCAGAAAACAAAACTGATGATGTGATTTTTCAAAGCATTGACTATTCTAACTGTGTGCACCTCTGCCTCCTAGTAAAGAGCAAGAACAAGCTCATTTGTAATGGGAATTGTCAAAATATGCTTTTTTCTGTTGTAAATTCCCATTCTATGCAAGTCTGACCCAAGTTCCCTCTGCAGCTTAGCCTTTCTCATTAACCAGCAAAGGAACCACTTTCTCAATATTGTAGCAACTCTAGGGAAGGGATTACACCCACTGGTCAGCTTGGAAATCTCCATTCACACCCCAGCCTTGCCAGCACCTCTTTGATCTGTGGGCCAAGGGAGAAATGGGCTCTGACACATCTAGCTGTGCTGGGCGCTGATTTAAAACCCTTCATGGGCTCTGTCCTACATCAGAATTTTAATAACTCAGTTCAAAGTGGGTTCAAATCCTCATTTCAGCCAGTTTTGACAACACTAACAGCAGTACTTGGAAGCATAATATTAAATTACAAAATGTTGGAGATAATTCTCTTACCCCCTTGCTGTGCCTGTCAGCTTTATTCTCCCCCATAACTCAAAGGGTAGGCAGCCATAATGACCATTTGCTGGGAGGGAGGAGCTACTTCAGGATGGTCTCAGCTCCATTTCTGTTGCAGATGAGAGTGCACCTCCAGAAGACATTGAGAAGGTGGCAAATTATGTTCTGCAAATAAACCTTCCCCTGACTCCACAAGAGCTCACAGGCATGCTTGGCAAACTCCAAAGCATTATGAACCACTGTGGGAACTACAAACTGAATAAGAGAAACATAAAAAGGGAAGATGCTCAGACACTGCTGCTGGAGGCACAAGAAGCTCAGTAAGTAGAGTATTCTCATACTGGTGTGGCACTGTGCACAGTAGGACTGCTCCATGCCCCTGGCAGTATCCCAGTAACACTGGAAGGAAAGTTCAGATGGAGATTTTTACCTTGCCTTTTCCACAGGGCCTCTCCAGCAGAGGGGAGCCATAGCTGCTCAGGCTGCAGGAGCCAACATGCTGGAAAGAAGCAGCTCCTGACAGCTCTTGGCTCCTCTGCCTGCTGAGTCAGAGAGGCCAAAGCAGCTACTTAATTCCACCTTGGACCTGGTGGAGCATTACATCTGGCTCACTGGGTGGTTTGAATAAGGGTGAAAAAGACCCAGCAAAAGAAAAAACATGTTCACCCATGAGTCTTCCCTACTAGCAGTGCACCACCAGGCAGCCAGAAGCATCCAACCTCATCCTGAATACAGCAACTTCCACAAAGCCCTTTTCTGAGGTTTTGCTCTACCAATTTACCACAATTTTAATGGTTGTTGTTGAGGAAACATTCCTGCATGATGGCATGGATGCATTTGAAACGTTCTTGCTGTGCTCACCACACCAAGATACTACACACTCTTCCTTTTTTCCATTTTAGCAAAGCAGCTAAAGCTCTTCTGCCAGTGGATGAAATTAATAATAAACTAAAAAATGTTGTGAAGTCCCAAGGGCGCTCCAAAAACACCATCACAAAGTTAAATGAAGAGATACGAGGCATCAGAACACAAATCTCTCAGGTATCTTGCTGCAAATATTTTAATTTATTTGCTATATTTATTAGAAAGAGATACTTCATTCTGAAGTTTCCTTAACATAAGCTTAAGTAAATAAAACCAGAATGTGGCACAGATGTGACACCAATTTGATATTGCTTGAAGATCTCTTAATCCATTGACAGTCCCTCATTGCCACGCTCTGCAAGCTGGATGGATGTTACATAAGAAATCACAGCCTTGAATTGCTCTGTTTTAGGCAGAGAACCAAGTGAACAAGACAAAGGATAAACTAAATGACTTATCAGCCAGACAGACAGAGATGGAAGGTGAAACTGCCACATGGCAGGCAAAAACACTGATGAACAAGAATCAAGCTACAAAAGCAAGAGCAGAGGCAGAAACAGCTCACAAGCGAGCCCAGAATATTGACAGTGTAAGCCCTTCTGTCACATGTTAAGGGAAATAAAACCTCCTCCATGTTTAATAGTATTTTTTCTTCAGAAGCATTGCCCAGCTGTCATCAAAACGTAATGTTTTCCTTATGCCATACAGTGTAAAATGTCACAGGTTAAGAAGAATTGGTGTTTTATTTTAAGGTTTCTGGCATACACTTCTGTTTGCTTGAATGAAAGAAAACATACACATTTCTCTGTCTACTTCATGACATTTTTTCTTGCACTGTGTATAAGACTTGTAGTCACCATGGGCACCAATAAACACAACAGAACAAATCACAAAACCAGATATTAAAATACATGGGTGACAGAAGCACCCTGACAATTCATCCTGTGCTGTTCTCCTTCAGAGAAAATTGCTGTGGGAGTCACTTGGAGTTTTTGGTTGGTTTGGTGCTTTCCAGTAGTTCAGTTTTTTGAAAATGCAGCTAGCAATTTGCTAAAATGGTCATCTCCTAGTACTCACAGCACAAGCTTGGAATACGGCCATACTTCCAAGTTAAAAGAACCATAGGCAAAATCTAAACTGCAGCCTCAACAGCAACCTAGATCAGCAGGGAACAGATTAGCCAGTAAATATTACTGCAGTTGAAAATGCAAAACCCCCTGTGTTGCTACAGATAATTCATTAAATTTGAATTAAGCCTTAAGGCAAAATGAAATTTACAGAAAAGCCCTATCAACAGAAGCAAACCCAGTATAAACTTAAAATATCTTAAATAATATTTTCTTTATATCCTTGCCCTTCCCTGTCCTTTAGATTACTCCACTGGCAGTTTGTTTTAATTGATTTCTATCGTGTTTTACAAAGCATTTTCAATGTCTACAAATTAAGGATGTATTTTTTAATATTTAAGAGAATGAGAAATCTAAACTTTGATTCAAAGAGGATGTTAAAAAGAAGTATTAAAACTTCCTTCTGTACACGAGATTAATTATCTCTTAAACTAAGATTAATTAATGACTCTTAAACTAAGTAATGGCATTTTGTTACAGGAATTTACTGACGTTAAAAGAAAGTACACCATTCTTCAAGAAAAGCTGAAAACCCAAGGACCTCCAAAAGTAACTCTAGAAAAAGTGAAGCAGTTGAAAGAAGAAGCAGAAAAACTGGCTGAAGAAACTGAAAAGAAAATAAAAAGAATAACAGGTGATGTTCTCACTTCCACAGTGAGTGGTAAACACTGTGATAGTCATGAATTTCAAGGCTGACGTCCTTGCCCAGAGACACTTAACACACTAAGTTCACCCAAAACTAGGTTTAAAACTATTTACCTGGTGAAAATCCCTGCCTAAAGCTACTAATTTTAAAAGTAGTTGAATTGATTTAGCTTATGTACTTTTTCTGATTTAAATAGATTGCTGTAAGCAAATGTTAAGAACTGTCCACACAGGGACTTGCAGTGATTTTCTTCAGTTTAAAAACAGGACAAGTGCAAAACCTGCATAAAACCTGGCTGCAGATTTAGCTGGAGGCCCTGATTTATGCTTTTGCTTTGGGCACTTGGACTTTCAATCTTTCCTCTATGCTCTGTCTTTCCCCACATCACCCAAGCGAGGGCTCGTGTGATAGAACTGTAGGGCAGCTGTTTTCCATCAGCCCATACTTGTTCCTCTGCAGACATTATCTCTGAGCAATTGCAGAACATACCAGGTACAATTACCAGCTTGTGGAGACTGAAGCTGACAAGCCCCGAATCTGTGGGGCCATGACTGTCAGCCAGAGGGGCCATGGGCTGTGGAGACTGTAGCTGCTGTGGCTGTACCAGCACTGCTGCTTACAAAGGAAGAGCACATCTCACGTCCCTGCACACAGGGAACCTAATTCTCCTTGTAGTGAAGGTCTGGGCATTCCCATTGGGAACCCTTAGGCCTAGGATTCTGCCAGGCTCAATATCAGAAAATGCCATGTAATATCAGCAAAACTGAAGCAGAAACTTATCCCAGGAGAGAACTCTTCAGGACAGGATCCAAATAAATATTTTGAGCACATACCTTGAGGAGAGGCATTAAGATCATCCCAGTAACTCCAAATGCCTGGATGATAGGGACATTAGAAACAGACAGTAACTCCCGTGGATTTACCTCATTACCAATATAAGCTACTCATTACATTGTTGTAGCTTCATAGGAAGCAGCAGAAAACAGCTACAGAAGTGAGGGAGACCTAAGCCCATCACACCCAAATTGTCTAGGCTTTACACACATCAGTGGACGCACTGTTCCTCTGAATGTTTGCATTTAATCCAAGTCCTTTAAGAGCTCCATGTCCTGCCCCATCCTAGCTGATGGACAAAAGCACATGTTGAGAAATTAATTTCTTCAAGGCTGTCATGCTCCTCTTACTATCCAGAAGCCAGACTTTTCCCTCCAGTTGCATATATAACATTCCCCATTCAAAACAGGCTTATTGCCTCTAAAACTTCTGGGAAAAGAAACGATGCTAATCCCTGGATTTTACTTGCACAACAAATGTGAGCATCATTGCGTGTCTCTGCTCTTCCAGATTTGGAGAAGAAGCTTCAGGAACTGAATCAAACCAAACAAAATAAGGCAGAGCAACTGAGACAACTAGAGGAACAAGTGATAGCTATTAAAAATGAAATCATGGAACAGGAAAGCAAGTATGCAACATGCAAGAGTTAGGGTCTGAACAGACCATCAGATAAAATGAAGCTGAAATCACCATGATTACCATGTCCTGAATATCCTGGCACAGGCCACTGTCCTCTGGAAATATATCTGAAATGGCCTGGTGAATAATGTTATTTTATCTTTTTTTCTTTTTCTTCCTTTGTCCAGTGGAGTTTATATGAAAATAAGAAATATACCTTGTAATAAACCATCTGATTTAGTAATCATGTGTAGTCTTTGAGGGAGCTCTACAATATACTCCTGTGCACAGAGCTTCTTGTGGCTGAGGGGTTGGAAATGCAGAAGGAGGACTGCTCAGAGAGCTGCTGGTAGCTGTCTCAAAGACAGACAGCCAGCACCCCATGTCTTCTGCCAAATCCTAAAAAAAAGTGGTTGTGCCATGACCCTGCACGGGGCTGTCCAGACTCGGATGGGGCAATGCAGATGAAACCCTGCTGGCTCCTGCAGCCACCCGTCCTGACAACCAGCAGCATTCCCAGGCATTGCCACTGCTCAAAGCCCATCTCTGCACTGAGGCAGAGCAGGGTCTCTCACCAGGAGCCCTGACGATGTGAGGTCCCGCTGCGTCCCCTGGAAATGCGACGGGCAGCAGCTCCGTGCAGCGGCGGGCCATCAGCGGTGGGCGACAGAGCCGATTCCCCAGTGCCCACTGGATGGCAGTGCTCAGATGCTTAACGCCGAAAGCAACTAAAAATCTTGTTTTTAAGGCTTCTGCAGTGCCCATTTTTCTTATGCTTATAAGGGGTTTCACACATTTTTCATTAATGCAACCAACAACTGGAGAATAACTCCAGCTCTTAGGTGTAAGCAGTGAGTCCAAAGGGACAGAAATCTTGAAAACCAGTTTCTCCAGCTCTTCTCCCACAATGCAGCACTTCACAGAAGTCAGGGTTCACTCAGTAATTTCTTTTTGCCGTCAAGAACACATGAATTGGCCTAAAATTTAGGCTGTAATACTTTTTTTCTAATATAAATAAAGAAGGAATCTGTGGTTAAGCAAATGTTACAGACATGCCAGAGTTTTAAAAAGACTGAAGTGAGCTACGCCTCAGTTTCAAAGTCCCACCCTTGGTATACACACTCCTGCAGGACGCAGAGCAGACTGATGAGGGGTTTTCGCCAGTCAAAACCAGTCGTGTCATTCCTGGCAGGACCGTCCCCCAGCGAGGGACTTCATTCATCACGGTGCTGCTTCAGAGCTCGGATGCAGCCCAGACCCCATCTGTAAAACGAGGAATGCTCTGTGGGAACGCAGGGCTCTTAACATTTACCCATGCCAGCAGCACCCGTGAAACAATCCTTATCGATCCAAGGGAGATAAACACTGCATAGTTATCACCCTGTGTTTACAAGAGCTAAAGTTGCATTGGTATGTGCTGGGGGCTTGGGTGGCAATTGCTGGCAGATGAGATTTCAGAGATACTCCTCTAACTCAAACCAGCTGTGCTCCAGGGCAATGTGCAACATGCATTACACATTCTATTGTGAAAATAATGGAATCAAATCATAATTTTGATATGATATAACAAAACCACCTGAACGCAGAAATGCATGGAATTTGTGGGTTAGCATTTTCTGAATTTTAGCACTTAAAAAAATCATCTGTGAGGTGTGAGGCTTCTAAGTTACTAGGCTGTAATCAGATGATTTTGTTTAGACTGATTTTGATGTAATGAAATCAAATATCACTGTTTTACTCCAAGCACACAACAAGCTGCTCACATGCAGGTCTCCAGGTAATGAAGGATTTTCTGCAGGTTTCACTGCATCTCCGCTGGACTGCACCTAGAAGAGGCAAAATGAAGCCCTTAGACAGAAATTCCCAATTGCATATAAACACAAGTAATTTCATTCATGGCTTTAAAAATATGAATTCACAAGCAAAAAGCTGAAAGAGAACTTCCTCCTAAAATCTACTGTTGACTATGAGAATTGCTGTATGGCTTCCCACAAGCTGCACGGATGAGAAATCTGTAAACACAAGGCAGTCAAACAGGCCTGGAGAGGAGATGTTTCCATGGGGGGAAACAGAAATCGCTGGAAGGAAAGCGGAAGCAGGAACAAGAAAGTCACCACAGAGTCTAACCTCCCCTGCCTGCCTCCAAGCATGCTCAGACACACAAAGGAAGCAGACCCGATGGGACCAGTGGCCACAGAACTCCAAATTCATTCTGTGACAGCTTCTGAGGTTTACAACTGTGCAGAATTTCCCATTGGAAGTGATGCAAAAATTTCCAAAGTGTTTTTTCGAAGTTAATTTGTAGGGAAAATGCTGTCTCTAGATAAAAAGTACCTATTTGTAGTTCCCCCTGGACTTCCTCATCGTGGGCAGAAATGGCTTCAGAAAACTGTTTCTTGAAAAAGAATTGAAATAAGTTTCTTGCTGTAGAGCATTTTTACTTCAATGGCATTAATCAAAATCCAAACAACACAACCAAACTGACATATAATCAAAGATATAGCTAATCAAATTCATATCATCAACTCTGTCTACCAGGCATTCAACCACTACAGTGTTTTAAGAAAATGGGTGATCAAGTGGGCCCCACTGGGGTCAAATTCTGAAATTTTTGTTTTTTGAGAAGACTTCCAACCACACACAAACACAGACACTCCCCGGCTGTAAAGGTGGTTCACAACCACAAGGATAGGGCATGACACAAAATGGAATTTTTATCATTCGAAGATTCAAATTAAAATACAATACTCACTATTTGTCACGAGCACTGCAGAGAGGGAGGGACACAAGTTCCCTCATCCTGATTACTCACACACTAAATGTGGTGGTTTCAGTTATGTCTGAAAGAGTACCACGGTTATGGGTGATGGTGGCCACTCCAGTCTGTGGCTGAAGCTCCAGCTCAATCCCTGATGTCGCACAGCAGGGTCACCCCCAGGCTGGAACAAAGCCCGTTTTCATGCTGTCTGTGGCAAGGCACAAAGGACCCTATAGGGGAGGATAGGACTTCTACAAGGCTATGAAACAGGAAAAAAACAAAAAGCAGAAAACTTCAATAAAAGCTGAAAAAATACAGGACAGAAAAACATTAAGTGCCAATGAAACAGTTGCACTTGGGGTGAAGCTGCTGCCCATCTGCCATGGACCAGAGGAGGCTGTAACAGCAGCAAAGTAAAACATTTTCTATTAGTGAGGAGACAAAAATATTTGTTGTACTGAAGCTTAAAAAATTTAACAGGGTTATGAAACTGAATTTGTTTTGTGAATTTAGAAGGCCACATTGCAGAAGAAGCTTAGAATATTACAATTCCTGCCCTGAAAGTTTAGAATTATTTAATTTCATGGGTATATTTAATGAAACAGCTCCACAAGTTCTTTAATCCACAGTCTTGGGTTATGTTTCAAACCTGGTGTTTAACCTTTAGGGCAAGTCATTTGGTATCTCTCTGTTTCTGCTTATCCATCTGTAAAATGAGAATGAACATATTTACCTACCTCGGCAGGGTTTGCTGGGCCAGACAGACCATAGTGTGTTTTCATTCTGGCACTGCAAATAGTGAGGGCAAAGTATTCTTGAGGGACATTGGTACCTGGTAAAGATTTACACAAGTACACGTGTTACATGTGTGCAAGCAAAACCTGGGTATATAAACCCCGGCATTTGTCCCAGCCACATCCATCCTTCATACAGAGTCCTAGGCATTTATTTACCAGTAAACCTTTTCCCTGGGTGCTGAGGGGACTCTGCCACCAGCCAATGAAGCCCCCATGTTCCCCAGCAGAGGCCAGGGAACTGACGTGGGAAGCTGGTGTGCAGGGACAGTTCCAGCACAGCTGTTCATTCCTTGCAGCTGCCCCAGTGCCCCTGGGAAGGCAACAGCACCATGTGCTCCCAGAGAATGAGACACAGCCTGGCAGTGGCTGGTTAAGGTGTGTTGGGCCTCTCTGCTTGTGCCAGGGCCAGATCAGGCCATGTATGGCAGCATGGCCACTATCCCCAGGAATGGCACTCCTGAGCCACGTGTGCTGGCACCACCAGGCAGAGTGGAGCTACTGAGCCTTGCGTGTGACAGTTGCCAATGCCCTGGTTCTTTGCTGGGTTTTGGGCCTTACCACAAAAGTATGTGCTACTGTCCATCCATCCATCCATCCATCCATCCATCCATCCATCCATCCATCCATCCATCCATCCTCTCCTTGCAGGGGCCTGGCTCCATCCACACTTCTGGCAGAAGGATGGACCAATATTGATTATTGGTCAATAATGAATAACACCCATTCCTTCATTGTTTCTCCACCGACGGGGCAGGGAGGGGGGCACCTGATTGGTGATCCCCCCCTCCTATCATCACCCCCTCCAATTGCCGCATCCTACCCAGAGCCCGCTCCCGACGCTGGGCAGCAGCGGCAAGAGCACAGCNAGCCCGGCCACGCTCCCGCTTCCCTCTCTCACCTTCTGTCCCCCTCTCTCTCTTCCTCGGCGGCCGTGCAGCGCTGTGGCCCGCGGCGGCACAGGAGCCCGAGTACAGCTATGGCTGCGCCGAGGGCAGCTGCTACCCCGCCACCGGCGACCTGCTCATCGGCCGCGCCGCCCGCCTCTCCGCCTCCTCCACCTGCGGCCTCCGCCAGCCCGAGCCCTACTGCATCGTCAGCCACCTCCAGGTGAGTGCCGGGCGCGGGCGGGCAGCGCTCCCGGGCACCGCGCTCGGTGTCGGCGCGGGGCGGGCATCGCCTCCGGCGCGGAGTGCGCGCCCGCGGGCAGCGATCTCCGGTGGGGCAGCATCGTGCCCCGTGCGGGACCCGCACCCCGGGTCTAGGGAATCCCCCGCGGCTTTCGGCTCCCGACTCCCCTTTCCTGGTCGAGGGCAATAAGGAAGAATGTGCCGCAGTAAGTTAAATTAATGCTTTATTTCCAGTCTTGCTCGGAGCCGTCTAGACAGCTTCCTAAAGAGAGTGGGCTGTAGGGCCCGGCAATGTTTTGTTCACGTTCCCGTAGTGTAATTACATGTGTATGGTCTCGGAGTGAAAAGATGCAAATAATGTTGTCTCAGCACATCTGGTGAGCTGTTGCTTTTTAAAGTCAGAAGCAACTCACAAAACTTAAAATCTCTGAAACAGAAAGGATGATGGAATAGAATAAAGTATCAATTATACGTGGAACTCTGTTGAACTGAAAGTAAAGGGATAATCTCCGGACAAATTACTGTGGAGACAATAGGGCCGGATTCTGGCACTTGGAAGGAAAACCACGGGAAGCAGGAGGGGCTGTAGCACTTGACTCATTTGTGCCCTGAAATTACCAAGTCTGCCTTCATCCTTGCCCCACCTTTAGTTTTACCGTGTACGTTCTGCCTAATAGAGATAATACTTTATTTGATGTGGGATTTAGCTTCACTGAACATTTTCAATGTATGTTGGGATTGACTTAAACATAAGCACCTCTGGTAGAACAAAATAACAAAGGTACTTTGTTACATTTTCTTCTCTCAAAAAATGTTGAAGTGCCGTTGTAAAAATCGTCACGTCAGAAGTTCTCATGTGCCCATATTCCTGGTCTCCCAGCCCTGGTTCAGCATTTGGGATGTCCCAGGTTATTCTGAAACACAGTGTGTGGTATTGAAGAAATTGTGGAAGGTGCCGGTATCCTCTTAGTAACATGGGGCATGGCCACACTGAGTGCTTGGCAGAATTAGGTCTTCTAGGATTCAGTTTTGGTCAGAGAAGGAGCAAGTTGTGACATTAAGTTCAGCGGGAGAGAAGCCTGGAGCAGACAGTAGGGAGTGTCTTCCCTGGGACCCCTACTCTTGCCATTCTGTAGGAGTGTTTGAGGGCTCGTGGGAGGTGAAGCCCTGAGCTTGGGAGGAGCCACTGAAGCCAGAACTGGTGAAATGGAAAGCCTGTGTGGTGCAGATCTGCCAGCACTCACATTCTTGGCTGATAAAGAATTGTGTTTGTCTCCATAAACGTGCTGGAGGAATGATGCCTGTGTAGCTTTCGACAGGGATGAGTTACTGGTGCCATGGGGTTCCTTCACTGCCATCCAATGAGGTCGTCTCCCTCATCTGCCCCCTCTCACTGGTCTGGGTGGGAACCCCCTCCTTTTGGTTCAGTTTTCACCTTACCTTGCAATCAGAAAGTGGTGGTTTTAGGCAGAAGGACAATGCAAAAATAGCATTGTTTGTAGTTGTAGCCATGATGGGGTTTTGTCCTCCTGGTGAAGAAGTTTCCAGTTTTCCCAAGCAGCCCGTGCCAAACTTGTTGCAAGCTGGTTTTGGTTGGGCAGACCTTGTAATGTGTGCAAATGGACTTTATGTACTCAGTTTGAGATTGCAATACCAGCTGAAGATGTAAGGTTTGAGTAGGAGTTTGACAAGCTGAATTCAGAGAAAAGGGCTAAGTCACTGAGGGCCCTTTGATGTGCACTGAGCCTCACAGGAGGTATCCCTAATACAGGCAACTTCCGTCTCCAAGGGAGCTTCCAAAAGCCAGAGTTATTTCACACGAGTTGTTAAGATGCAGTTTTGCACGTGTGCATTTTTACAGAAGCAATTCAGCAGTTTTCTGTAGATGCTGCCATTGGTTTTGGATTGAGCTGGAGAATGCATGCACTGGAAAAGATTTCCTGAAATTCAATTTTCATTGAAAACATGCTTCCCCTAAAGATGAAGTTTATGGAATTCCTGGCATATTTTCCATTTGGCAGTTTGCATTAATTCATAAAGGTAAAAACACTTAGCATTTCAACAAAAAAAAATCTTTGATGACTCCCGCAGGCAGAATGAGTGGAATGTGATATGGATGGAAAATACTCTTATCTGCAGGCAGCAACTATTGCCCCATGGATAAAATCAGAAATGCTGATTATCGTGTTGTTTCAGGAGGACAAAAAATGTTTCATATGTGACTCGGAGGATCCCTTCCACGATACTCTCAATCCCGACAGTCATCGAATTGAAAATGTCGTCACCACGTTTGCTCCAAATCGCCTGAAACTGTGGTGGCAGTCGGAAAATGGTATGCGGTTTGTCCAGAGCAATTTCCGGGGCTGGGAGCTGTTTTCCCTCCTTTTGTTTAGGGGTACCTGTGGGTTTGCTGTTATCTCTGGCCTGGTGATTACTGCCCTGTGAAGGATCATGCTGTGTGAGGAGCCATGAGTAAAACTGGCTGCTTTTGTGTGCCCTGGAGCGGTCCTTAATCTGTAACACAACCCCCGAGTCCTCCAGGAGTGTTTGAAACAGCCGTCCAAGCACTCTGCAAGAATCCTTTCCTAAAGAGAAGAGTTTTCCACACTGGGCCCAGCTCTCCCTCATATTTGGGCAGCAGGAGCAGAGCAGCCTTCCAGGAGTAAATATCCCAGGGCGGTGCTGCCAAGGCAGCACACCAGGGCTTCCCCACTCCCTGGGCTGGAGCTTGTGGAAGGAGGGGGTTTGGGCACAGAGCTGGGGGCTGTTGCCCTGCCTGCAGACCTCCAATTTCCTTTTCCTACCTCAGGACAGTAAAGCCAGGGATACCTCTTACCGTACAAGCTGTCTTCTCCCTCCTGAGCTCCCTGAATTTCTGTATCATTTGCCAAACAATAAAATGTACTGCAGAAATGAGCGAGCTAGTTAAAAACAAAAATTGTATATTAGTTTGGTTCGGTTTTTGTTTTTTCTTTTAATCCTTCCTCTGCCTGTTTTACTTTTTTGATTATGCTTTTGGCGTGCCTTCATACACAAAACAAGGCAGCAAGGTTTCTCAAACAGCAGTTCTACCCTGAAGCCTTAAAGCCAGCTGGACAGGATGGGATTTCTGCAAATGCATTGGCAGTAGCTGCCTTATTGTATATAAAAAGAAAGGTAGTAGTTGTAACAGTTTTGCTGCCTATTAAAGAAAAGTTTTCACTAAATCCTTTTTAACCATTTATATCAGCCTAGCAAGCTGCTTGCCTCCAGCAGTTCTCTTCCAACATTCCAGATAATTCATGTTTTTTGCAACAGGCTTGGCAGCATTCACACAGAAAAGTTTCTTAACTCATAAGGTCATGAAAATGTCCTTCAACAATAAAAAACAAATGATTCTTTCTGTCCAATTCATGTTTTTGTCTATTCAGGCATACAGCATAAGGGACCATTGCTGCATGCTTCACAGAAGGTTACAGCTGGTCAAAGATTTAAGTGTCTTATTGTTTTATTATTTTCATTTCTTACCCTTTCTCCTCTCCGTAAATCTTGATTTTATTTTTTATTTCTAACTACAGTATAATTAGTATCCAGCTGTTTTGAGAGCTCTTTTCACAATGCAAAATAATATTTCTAGCTGTTTTTCTTCCTTTCTGTGTAGAGACCACAGGTAGTCATCCAGCAGTTTGGAAAACCTTTTGCCTTTCACTATTTTCTTAACCCTTGGGATTGCAGAGCAGGGCTGTGGTAGTTGTTTTAGGACTGTCTGAAAACCAGGTTATAATAAAGGAGCTATTCTTGTGGCCAGGAGAGTCCAGAGTGATTGAAAAATGCTGGGGAATGGCCCCCACCAGACATCGGTGAGACTGGGGGTGTTAGGGCTGCAGAAGCTTGTGCTCTACTGCTACCAGAGAGGCTGGGCCGTGGGAGAACAGCCTGTGGCCACCACACAGGTCTGGGCTCAGCATCCCCAGCTGTATTGGTGGTTTTGGTGCCAGGACCCAGCTTGTGGTGGGCCTGTTCTTGCCCCAAATCCAGCGATGCCAGCCACGGTTCTGTCTCAAACAGCCCTGCAGGCTCATGCTCTGGGTGTAGCGTGTTTTGTGCTGATCATGCGCAGGAATCCCATGCCTGACACTCTTCAGCAGGTTCTTGGTGTCTCCCTCTGAACGTCAGGCATGCACTAAACCATTGTTTTCCTTTTTCACACCAGAACCAAATGGTAAAGAAAATAGTCTCATGCCAACAGAGTGAAGAGCTTTGGCAAAATTTAGACGTAGAGACTGGCAGGTGTCCTTCTTTGCTGAACACCTTTTTCGTCTGTCCCTGCAGGTTTGGAAAACGTGACTATCCAGCTGGACCTGGAGGCTGAGTTTCATTTCACTCATCTCATTATGACCTTCAAGGTAAGGAGGCCACAGCCTTACCCTGAACCCTAAAACATGAGGAAATGAGAGGTGTCATAGTCCTTCACATCTATTTGATATTTGGGATTTGAGCTTTGTCTGAACTGTTTGGCCTGAATTTTTTAGAGCTGCCGACTGTTTACCAGTGCTGAAGTCATCCAGAAAGGCTGAGTTCTGACTTGTGTTAGAACTCCAGTGAGGCTGCACAAGGAGTCATGCTGAAGCTGGGTTTTGTGTTGGTGTGTCTCTGGTGGTTGTATTGTAGAAGATTGTTAGCTAACTCACATAGTAGCAAGGGTTTTTTCCTGAAAAATGTTGGCCATAGTATCAGTTTTCATTTGGCAAATGGAAAGGTCTTCAGGAAGAAAGAACATCTGTACACAAAGTGTCTTTGTTTTTTTACAAACAGATGTCTTGGAATGGTGGCTTATGTCCCGTACATTCTAAATGCTCTTCCCATGTGGACAAATTAATCTCTTCATTTCTACGCATCAGCTTTCTAGGACAGCTGGTTCCTCTTTCCTGTGGAGTCAACTAGGGTTTCTCCCTGTGCCTTAAGATGGTGGCTGAGGTGGAAGGTGGTCATTTCTACTGAAGCCAGCAGTGAGGGAGCCCCAAAGACCCCTGACATGATGTAGGTGCTGCAGCCATTGTACCCCAGTGCTGGGGCTTGGTCTGGGGCAGTCAGGAGGAAGACTGCAAGGGAAAGATAGTTTTAATGATGTTTTGTGGAGTTTGTGTGGTAAGACAGTCGAGCTGCCTTACTTCGGGGTTGCTAAATTTTTTTGTTGGGTGAGATACTAGTTTCTAAGTTGGGTGACATTTTCAGCCAGGAAGCAGAGAGAAAATTTCTTTCCAGCTGTGACTGAAATGCTTTTGTGCTTGGCTCTGGGAGGTCCTTCTCTGAATACATAAAACTAAGGAAGAGATTGTTGGCGTTTCTTGGTAGGTACAAGCCAGAGTTAAATAAGCGTCTGGTTTTTGAAATGCAGCACAAAAATCAATGCATTTTTTTTTTTTTAGGTTTGGGGGATTAAAAATCTTTTCAAAACTTCATTCGTTCATTGTTCTAGAGTTGAATACATGTAGGTAAGAAGGACACTGGTTTGTGTGAAGCAAATACAGCCTGCCATAGTCTGGGCAAGGCCAGCTGGAGGAGGGTCACTGGGAACTGGGCGAGTCAAATGCAGCATGAGTAGATGAAGCTGAACCTCTCAATTTCCATAAAGGTTCTCTCAAGGCAGCACAGAGGACAGCTGGCACTGAATGTCAGAGATGCTGCAAAAGGTCATGTGGTCAGACAAAGAGAGGAAATGCTGGGGCTTCTCTGAGCATCAGAAATACCTGTCCAGCAGTAACTTCTGGGCATCAGAGCTGGATGGGAAGCGCTGGCACTGGCTTCCTGCTCCCTGCAGTAGGAGAGGAGACCCATTAGGTCCTTTGTAAAAGATCAGGTGAAGAAGTACAGCAACGAAAAAGGCTCTGCTGCTTTTCACAAGCTGTGGGAAAAACTTTTTTGTCTCTGTAAAGCTGTACTTTAACCCCCACTTTCCAGAAAGGGTTTGGAATCAAAAAATCTTACAAGTTTTCCTGTTTATTTTAAATGTGTTTAAGCACTTGGCCACTGAGTGCCATCTTTTGAAGATGGGTGGTCTATGGTTTGATGTGTGTTATTTCATCTATCTGCCTCTGAGAAGAAAGTGGAATATCATCAGAAAAGTATTTCCAGTATTTTCACATATTGGAAATAGTCGGTGCAGGGAGAGAGATTAAAATCCAGACATGAGGACTGCTCACACTAATAAGACTCAATGTAAATGCAAGTAATAATTAACCAAATGAAATCTCTTGTTTTTCTTACTATTAGACATTCCGTCCTGCTGCAATGTTGATTGAAAGATCTTCTGACTTTGGACAGACCTGGCAAGTTTACAGGTATTTTGCATATGACTGTGAGAGCTCATTTCCTGGGATTTCAACTGGACCCATGAAGAAAGTGGATGATATAATTTGTGATTCTCGATACTCTGATATTGAGCCTTCAACAGAGGGAGAGGTCAGAGACGTTTTTTTCTAATATGTTTATTGTGTAGACTTCCTTACAAATTCAGGTTTGCTTATTTTTGAAGCTGAATCTTTCATTGTTTGATTTTTCCTCCAGGTAATATATCGTGTTCTAGATCCTGCTTTTCGAATTGAAGATCCATACAGTCCAAGGATTCAGAGTATGTATGCAGTTACCTTTCAGGCTGATTTGAGAGCATTTCAGTACTTACTTGCTTACTAAAACCAGTAATCCACTCACAAAGTCATGCATTAGCCCCAATAGCAGTTTTGAAATCATGTGAATACCTTTGTGTATGGCTCCTTCTTCTATCTCAGACTGATGTGCTGGGAAATAAAGATCCGTGTTGTGAACTCAAGGCATTGCTCTTGCACACTTCATTGGAGCTGATCCTTTTCTTAATTGATCAGGGATTTATTTTCATTAACGACCCCCTTTCCCCAAAATACATGCAATTGCCAAGAGAAACCTTGGAATGTGATCCTGTAATTGTACAGTATTCAGAAAGCAAATAAACAGAGCTACAAAGGTACTTACTTCATTGTACATTTCTGGTTAAAATCAGTGGGGTCGTGTTTTATTTTTCAGAGCAAAGTCGTGACTTTGGAACAGTTGGCTATGGTAGCACTGCATGTGGTCATAAACCACAACTTGCTGTAGTGTTCGTGCGTGGTTGTGGCAATCCATGAATGCAGAGGTAGTGAGATCTGTTGCTCAGCGTGGCTTAAAGAGAAACCTTGTGGGGCATTTGGCCTGAGGGAACTGCAGTGCTTGGCCTTAAGCTGACCTCTGATTTAATATGCATTCTCAGGTTGGGTTCATGTTCCTCAGTGTAAAGCTACCTGGAGCAAAAGGAAATATGTGAAGTAGAGGAGTGTCTGCTGTTTGCTATGAGTTTAATGTTGGGTTTTTTCTTTACTCAACATTTTAAAGGAGAAACTGCTTTGATGGGCTTGAAGTGCTTTGTCAAGCCTAGTTCAAGGCTATAAGAAATTACATAGGATTCACAATATCAAAGCAAACGTGGATGGTATTAATTACTGCAATATTGTATTCCCATGGATTGTCCCTCAAGAATTTCTTTGTATTTGGTCAGTTATGGGGTGTTACTTCTTTCCACAAAATGTAACTAATTATATTTGCTAGGAAAGTTGGGTGTATACAAAAGAAGAATTATTTGTCTTTGTTTCCAGCTAAGAACTTTCCAAAAGCCTCATAACTCTAATGGCTCCTGGTCCACTTGGCAGCAGTTTCTTGATATCAAGTCCTTACCCATCTTATATTTTAAAACCCCAAAGAACCAGTGTCTTTTAGGTGGTGCTTTTCTCCTTGTCTTTAATGTTTGTGTATGTGCCTGTGCATGTCTATAATAAAACAGACAATTATTTTAAATTATGCCTAAACTTACTTATACAGTTAACAACCTGCAGTAAAATAATGTAATTTCTTTGGGTTTTTTTTAAATTTGAGGAGTATGAAGTGATGTGTAGGTGCTGAAATTAAATCTGATCTGATCTGTCCATAGGAAGCATGCTTAGAAAGTCACCCCGGGCTTCCTCCCATTCAAGATATTATCTGGTAAATAATTTCAAAACAGGCTTGCTGGTTAGTTATTTTGTGTGTGTCCCCTGCAGACCTATTAAAGATCACAAATCTGAGGGTCAAATTCGTCAAGCTGCACACACTGGGAGATAACCTCCTGGACTCCAGGATGGAGATCCGAGAGAAGTACTACTATGCCATCTACGACATGGTGGTTCGTGGGAACTGCTTCTGCTACGGGCACGCCAGTGAGTGTGCGCCCGTGGAGGGCTTGGATGAGGAAGTGGAAGGAATGGTAAATATTCACACTTCTCTGCATAAAGCTCTTCTTGTCTGTGCCTCTTTTAAGTGATTTGAACACAAATGTAAAGATGACACTGTCCCTCAGCTCTGCACGCTTGATTTTCAAACGACAAAACTGTTTAATTATTTCTCCTTGGCAGACACATCTGTCATTATTGGTATTCATCAAACACAGATCTCAGAATAGGTGATAATTGTTTTAACATTCCTTTTCTCATTATGTTAAAAAGCTGTTGAAACTGAAAGGTAGGAATGAAGGAAGGGAGTGTAAGCTTATTAGGTCAGAGACCGATGTATGAGTTGATTTGGTTACCTTAAAACTGAAGTGGAATAGAGGTATCAAAGGCTGAAACACCTGTGAATCAAACATAACCTATGTTTGTATTAGTCATTACCAGCTGAGAAGTGGAGGTTGTAGCCCTAATAAACACAAGCCCTGAAGGAAAACCCTGATTGCCTCCATGGTATGCAGCTGCACAAGTGCCACATCTCTTCTGGGGTCTTGCTTTTCCCCATGATTTTTGCATGACGAGCAGTAATAGCACCCTGTTAATGGGTGAGTTATTAACTGGTTGGAGATGTGGAAGCATGTGGGATGGTTGTGTGGGTTGTGCAGGGCTGCAGGATGCCGTCGAGCCGGGTACGCTCCATTGCCCTGTGTTTGGGTCAGTGTCTCCACCCAAGCTTTGCCTTTAATGTCATGGCTAGAGTGCTGGTAGTGCTGGTGGTCTGTGGCAGCAGCTGTCACACAACCACTGTTCATCTGCTTAGTGCTTGTTCAGTACACAAGGCAAAGGCAAAGCCTGGGGCTGATGGATAAACACCATCCAAACTGGCTGTTATCTTTGCTTTGAGAGCAAAGGCAGGGCTGGAAAGAGGGCGCTGGGCTAGTGACCTCGTGATGTAAATAGATGCATGTTAATAGCTAATTAACAGCTAATAAACTTTTAGTTCCAAGAGGCTTCTGTGGTTATTGGAGCAGAACTGTGCTCTCCTTGTTTATTTCTGAAAGCATTTATTCAGGCACTAGTTCCAGTAAGGAAAGGACAAATTTGTATGAGGACACCTGGGCAGGTGAAGGACATTCCTATGGCCCTTTATGCCTTTTCTAAATGCAGTTACATGCATTAAAGTCTCCAAAAGTATATGTCCATTATGTGCTAGCTTTATTTTGCATTTATTGTAGAATGGTTTGGATTTTTTTCCTTTTTTGTTTATAACCTACTCTTTTTTTAATTCTTTTTTTTTTCCTCCTTTTTTTTCAATTACAGGTTCATGGTCACTGCATGTGCAGACATAATACTAAAGGATTAAACTGTGAGCAGTGTTTGGATTTCTACCATGACTTACCCTGGCGCCCCGCTGAAGGTCGCAATAGTAACGCATGCAAAAGTGAGTTGGAGTAAAATGCAGAACTGGGTGCCATGAGTGTTACATGCTGTTACTTGGGCTTGTGTGTAGAATCCTTCATGTTCTTTGACACCGGTGTGTCTTTTCTGCAGAGTTGCACTTCCTCCAGGACTCTTACTCTGCTTTCTGTCTTTGTCATAGAGTGCAACTGCAATGGCCACTCCAGCCAGTGCCACTTTGACATGGCAGTGTACATGACGACGGGGAACACCAGCGGGGGAGTGTGTGACGACTGCCAGCACAACACCATGGGACGCAACTGCGAGCAGTGCAAGCCCTTCTACTTCCAGCACCCCGAGAGAGACCTGCGGGACCCCGACGTCTGTGAGCGTAAGTGCAGCCCCACTCTGCAGGGTGGGAATGGCCTTGGGATCCCTGAAGAGAGCTGGTTGTCTTGGAGGTCTTGAGTGAGCCTGGCTAGGTTTTGTTTTCTCTTTGAGAATCTGGGAATTTACCTGGTTGTTGTGTGTCCCACCCACGTCATGTCTAATACTTGCACGAGTGACAGTCTTTATACACAGCAGCTGAGTTTCAGTGATTCAGTGTGAGACTTGGCCTTTAATTTTGTAGCAGTTAACAAAACACATGTGATGCTTCCTTCTTAGCTTGCAACTGTGACCCAGCTGGCTCCCAAAATGGTGGTATCTGTGACCGCTACACTGACTTCTCCACTGGCCTCATTGCTGGACAGTGCCGTTGTAAATTATTTGTGGAGGGGGAACGTTGTGACCTCTGCAAAGAAGGTTTCTATGGTCTGAGTGCTGATGACCCAGCGGGCTGTCAGTGTGAGTAAAAACATATGTTCCTTTATGTGTGATCAAAAGCTCTTTGAGGAGCTGTTAGTGCCAGGAGAATTTGGTTTGTGGGATGGATTTTTTTTCCTTTCTTTAATGTTTTGGCTAAAGGAAAAATGTTACTGTAGATTTGATGTAGTTTGGAGTCCACCAGCCCTTAAAATGCAGTTCACCGTTTGATGATTCTAGTGCATTCAGTGGAAATTGCGTAATCCCCCTTATTTCTTTTCAATTATAAGTCTCTAGGCCAGGGAAGTTTTACTGGGATGGGTGGTGGGCAAAGAATGAAATTAATTTCTGTAGTGGGGAATTCAGAGGAAACTTTAATGCATATATTTAAGTTGAACACTGTCTAAAATACAGCTCCAGTCCTGCTTTTGACCTGCCTGTTTGTATTTCCCAATCTAGCTTGTGCGTGTAATCCTCTGGGCACCCACCCCGGGGGGAATCCCTGTGATTCGGAGACAGGAAACTGCTATTGTAAGCGTCTGGTGACAGGAAAGCAGTGCAATCAATGTCTGGCAAGTAGTTCACCGTAAAATAAATTAGGAGACACTGGTGTGAGGGAGACTGGAGTGTGGGAAGCATGGAGGAAGGTGCTGGCCACTGTCTCTGACTGCCTACTAGCCCATGCGTGGCATTCAGGCTGTAAAGGGCACCTTGGGATGTCAGGAGCCATGAGGTGTGCTGTGTTTGGGGGAGCTGGGTTGCATGTCAAGGCAGACAGGAGCATCCAGTCTAATTCCTGGGACCATAAGGAGTGAGACATTAGGATACCTGTGGTTGCTCTGAAAATGAGGGATCTAGGGCAGTTCTGCTGAAGTCCTTGCTGGGATGAAAGACAAAATGGTCAGGGAAACAGTGTTACCAAAAAAATTGCTTTCTAAACAGGCTATTATTTTAGGCAGGGATTATTTCATACACATACATTTCCATGTAGTGTTTATGTGTGCTGGAGTGTTATAGAAACACACTGTCAGATAACTGGATGTGTTTGTACAAACACTGAGAAACTCTTATCTAGCAGTGAGCTGCATGGAAAAACCAAACAAGTCTGTCTGTCTTTGTGTCTGTCTATCCACCAAGCAAGTTGCAGAGTAGGAGCCCTGCAAGGGCAGTGCCCTACACAAATACCTACTGCCCCATGTGTGGCACTCTTGCCCTTGAAATGGTCAGCAAGGTGGGAAGAGAGCAGGTAGGGAGGTGGTGTTGGGGGTAGACCCACAACTAGGGCAGCAGGATTCATGGTTTGTGGGGCAGTCTGGGATAGCTTGTGCTGAGTGTTTAAAAATGTGCCTTTGGGTTAAATGGAACTAAGTCTGCACCAGGTTACAGTGCTGGTGATGTTTTCTCCTGCAGCCTGAGCACTGGGGGCTGAGCAATGACATGGATGGATGTCGGCCGTGCGACTGTGACCAGGGAGGAGCACTGAACAACAAGTGAGTCTCAGCGCAGTTACTCTCCTCTAACTGTTCACCCAGTTTCATGTTTTTGCAACCACAGCATCCAGGGCTCAATGTACTCTGGGAGAGGATGTTTGATACCCATCTTTCTGCTTCAGAAGGCGGTAGATCTTGCTTGCAGCAAGGGTGACTGGGGCATCCATGTCTTTTCTGTGCTGAGCAACCTCTGTTTGTCCCACTGGTGCAAGTGAACATGTAAAACTGTTTTTAGTGTAGCTCTGCCTTTGTCAGCCAGGGTAGGAACCAGATGTGGATTAAGCTCTGCCTTGGCTGTAACCCGGGGTGTGGTCCATGTCAAAGCTTTGCTGTTACAGGATGAAAGCAGGAATCAGGCAGTGACATGGACAGGCTGGTCTTGCTTTGCTCCCAAATCGCCCTTTGGCCGATCTTTCTGCCGGCTGGTGCTAGGGGAAGCACGCTAGCTGCACAGCACTGCTCTGTTGCCCCAGTGCTGCTGCATGAAGTGGGATGTGGACCTAGAAGTGCCCACTGGGGAGATGGACATTTTTTAGAGAAAATTGTAGGTTTTGAATATGCATCCATCAGTATCAGCATGGAAAGTCATGGTTTAGATGCCCTGTCAGTGGGTGCTGAGTAGCCAGATTGCTCCTCTGACGAGAGCAGTTCTCTGTGTGCTAGGTGTGTGTCCAATCCCTGGCTTGTCAACAGCAGCATGTTCTTTTGCCTTTTTTTTCCCCTCCTCTCTTCTTCCTTCCACAAACCCTTTGAAATGTTGTGCTTTTGTCGAAAGCCACAGAAGTTTCCTGAGGGGGTCAAAGAACTCTTTCCCACTGAAGCCCATAGGACCACACTAGAGGAGTGTGGGACTCATCTTGGTGTGACTCCCATAGGTTGTCACAGCCTACGGACACCCCATCTGCATCAGGGATTGCTGTGGGAATGTCCCACGGGCCGTCTCTCCTGTCTGCTCCCAAGTGAATTATTAGCCCTTGGCAGACAGCAGTGTGGATGTTAGGGATTATTTACTCCCCCGTGCTGTCTCCCTGTTCACAGATGGGTTACACCACACAGCTCATAGCAGCTCCCCCAGCACAGCTGCTTCCAGGGCTTTGGGGTAACAGCCCAGCCATGGCCCAGCCTGTTTCCCATGCACTGAGCCCGGGGATTGCAAAACCATGTGGGGAGGGGACGTGCAGCATCCTGGCACGAGCAGGCAGCAGCTGTGCTTTCCTCCAACCGCAGGAGAGCCGCAAAGCTCAGCTCTGGCTCCTCGCTTCGCTCTCACGTCATCGGGAAGGGGGAGCTTTGCCCTCCTTGGGGCTCCTCTCCTCAGCTGCTGAATTGCTGCCTTCTGGCTCACACTCAGAGTGTGGGATGCTGTGCCTCGCCCAAAATTCATCCCCGTGGTGTAACCCAGGTGGTGGAGTTATTGCCTCCCCGGAGGGGAAACTTCCCAGCTCCTCTTCTGGGACAGCTAAGGCACTTCTGGAATCTCAAGGTGAACATTTAAGTGAGTCTCTGCAACTTCAAAAACAGTTTAGGTTAAAAACTACTCTTTGTCTGGAGGCTTGGAGAGTCTAAAGATTGTTCATGGAAACCAGAGGCATTTACCTTCAGAAAATGTTTCTAAATCCCACTCAAATTTAAAGAAAGAGGTGTATTTTGTTGGACCAAAACACCTGCCTTTTAAAAAGTGTGATTGGGTGTGTGCAAAATTGCAATGTGCTCAAGGGTTCTTCATGATGCAGGGCAGACACTCTGAGGACAATAAAACAGCTGAAGGCTGTTTGGGGTCAGAGCTATATTGAGTAAAGAAAATGGCTCATTATGAAAGAAGGGTATTTGGGTGAAATCTGTGTGTCACTCTGGACAGACCTTCTGGTGGTGGCCCTGACAACCATGTCACTGGTTGTGTCCTACTCTAAAGCAGCCAGGGATGGTTTGACCCCCTATGTAGCTGCTGGTGGTGACCTGTCTGGATGCTTTGCAGCAAGTGTGAGCAGCTCAGCATCCTGGGGCATGTAGGGTCATGCATGTTCTTGCTCTGCCTGAGACCATACAAACAGATATGCTGCATGTGTGGCTTGCAAGCTTGGAGCCAAAGGCTGCCCTTGGCTTCAGGGCAGATGTTCCTGTTGGCTATGTCTGGTAGCAAGTAAAGGTCCCAGAACTCCTTGTGTCCCACTGTATCCATGGCATGAAATCCTCTTGCCATCCAAACAGAGGAAACTACTTGCAAACTGCCTACTGGAAATGGTCCTGGAACCATGCTTGCTTCCAGCCTGAGCCTAGATGTTGTTTTGGAGAGTGATAGTTGGGTTGAGCCAGGTCTGTAGATGCAACTATGCTGCCATGTTAGTGCAGGTGGCTTAGCTGCAGAGCCCGGGAGCTTCTCCTGTCTGCCCTGTTCAGAAATGCTTCTCCTCCTGTGTCATTTAAACTGTGAAGCAGAAGATAGCTCCAATACTGTCTCAGCATAGCCAAGATCTTGTTGAAAATTCATTGCTCTTCCATTTCAGCTGCTCAAGTGAATCTGGCCAATGTGAATGCCGGCCCCACATGTTTGGACGTCAGTGCAACCAGGTGGAGCCTGGCTATTACTTCATTTCACTTGATCATTACATCTACGAGGCGGAGGAAGCCAACTTGGGTCCTGTGAGTAGCAGTTTTAGTGGTCTGGAGTGTCTGGAGAGTTGTGGGAAAGTTGTTTCACCAATTGACTCTTGAAAAAGTGTCTTTTATACCCTGTGTGTTTTGCAATTAAAATGTGGAAAACGCAAAACTGAAATGTATCAGAAAGCTATTAATCTGTGGCTTTTCAATCTTAGTATCAATAAATAATGAAGTAATTGAGGGGGAAGGAATTGCAATTTTTCTTTTTAAACCTGTTTTTTTGATCATGACTGTACAGTTAGTTTTCTGTCACTATTCTTCTTTGTACCCCACTGCATATGTACCCACCACATCCACTTCTCCTCTAATCTCAAGAGAGATGGGACACAGACCCTGGCTCCTCTCTTTGCTGCCACTTCACTGGGAGTGAACAAAGCATACATTTAAGCAAATTGCCACAGTCTTTATAGTTTCTGTACATCAGTAACTTATCTTTTATTAATGACTAAAACCATATTGGTTGTGCAAAAAACTGTTTTTGTAAGTGAGGTTGCCTCTAGCTTGTTTTGCTTGCCAGCATGGTAGAGCAGGGTCTCTGGCTCTTTCTGTTGCCCATCACACAGCCTTGCTTTCAATTCATTAACAGCAGCTATGTGATTATATCAGTCACTTTTGCCTCCAGCAAGGAGTCAGGGAGATAGAAATAATGGTTTTGCTAAAGCAACAGATCCTTGTCTGCCTACAATCAGGGCACTTGGTGCCATAATTTATTTATTTTGAGCAAAATGAAGCCATTTTGCAGTTTCAGCCAAGGCAGAGGATGTTTGCCCTCAGATAACTGCAGAAAGGGAAGACAGCACAGAGCAGAAGTTGTACCACAGCAGAGGGCACATGAGCTGGCACAGGGTTTTTGGTGCATTTATGTCTGCTCAGCTGGAGAGGTGGTACCTGGGGCCCTTCCAAGGCTCAGGGATGGAGGAGCTCAGCACAAAAATCCACCCTGCCAAACAGAGCAAGAGGATGTGCTGCTGGTTTGCCTTTTGAAACCTCTGAATTCCCAGGTAGGGGCCCGACACAAGACAAAATGCAGGGGCTGAGGTTTGCAACGATTGACAGGCAGTGCTAAGCCCCTGTGTTCCTACAGCTGCACGCTCTTGCTCACATCCTGCCTGTCATCCTTTCTGGGGAGCTCTGATCTTTGTGCAAAGCCAAAGGCTAATAACTTACAGCCAGGCTCTATTCAAAGAGTGTGAGAATACATGAGGGGACATCCTGAAATGATACGTATATATGTAGACATTTCCTTGCATTTTATCCCTTTCTACTGAAGCAGCTTCCTTAGGAATGCACAGGATGTTGTTCTATGGAGAGAACTATTTGTGGATACAGATACATTTGAAACAGGAAATTTGAGCACCATGTTTCTATTTTCTTACCTTTTTCCTCTGCTTTGCTTTATATGAAAAACAGATTAAAACTCTGACACCTCAGATTGAAAAGGGTGACCATGTGTTGATTTGGCTATTAAATATCTATCAATGATTAGGATCTCTGTTCTTTAGTGACACCCTGCTCATTAAAGCCATGATCTGCTTTTCCAATGTTATTTTGAGCAACGGTTTGGTTTGAAACAGCCTGATATAGTCAGGAAGCAATTAGCACTCAGGCTTGGGTGGTTAAGGGAAGTGATGTGCCACTGCAGTAAATCCTACTGCTACAAGTACAATGTGGAAATCTGTATGGTGAATGAGATGTCATAGCTGGTGAATTAGTTACTCACAGCAAGTTTTTAAATTTAATTCTGCACCGCAGCAGAGAAATAAATGAAGAGTTGTGCAGTCTTGTTTTGCTTTATCTCTCTTGCATTTGTTTTGTTGTTAAGTGAAAGGGCAATGGTGCGCACATGTATGGATTTAAAAGAGAATTTGTGTTGTCTGGGATGCAAACAGTAGATACTGCAATCCTGAAGTCATCCATCAGCAGAACCCCGCACTTCATGTACTCCCATGGGATTTGCAAATGTAGTGGATCAGTATTGAAATATCTGTTCCCTGTTTTGTAGGGAGTGAACATAATAGAGCGCCAGTACACGCCAGACCGTACACCGTCATGGACAGGCATAGGATTTGTGAGAGTCCCTGAGGGGGCGTACCTGGAATTCCACATTGACAACATCCCCTACTCCATGGAGTATGATGTCCTGATCCGCTATGAGCCGCAGGTGGGTCTGTGAGTATGGGCATTGCTGCCTCCCAGCAGGTGCTGGCTGTCCTGGTGCACAACTGACATGAGTCTGGCACTTTAAGGAGTCATCAGGGCTCAAGGACAAGGACAGGCGCTCAGTTAAATGTCTGAGATATGTGAAAATCCAAAATGATGTTGACTATTTCTAGTAATATTTGCTTTAGAGTTTGTTTCACTATTGCATTGTTTCAGCATCTGTTTAATGAGCAAATTAAAAAGCAACAAATCCCATCAGGACAGATTAGACAATTTGTTACTGGCAGATGGGCATCATGCACCTTAGGAAGCAAATTACCTATCTTGGATGTTGAATGCCTGCAGCCAAGAGTTTGCAAGCCATTGGCTTTGATAACTTGCAGAGTAATGGGAAAGAGCAAAATCCCTCCATCTCCTTGCCTAGAGTTTGACAGCGACTAAGTGCAGTGAATACTCAGATACAGGCCCCAGAGGTGTGGGGAGGTCCCCAAACCCCCTGGTGATGCCATGATGCTGATGGCCGCCTGCTGCTTGCTCTCAGCCCACACCTGCAGCTGGTAGATGCCCTATTGATGCTGCAGCTGTAGCCCCATCCTTCCTGAAGAACTGTGACCACCTGGTCTGTGCTTAGGCTTTTCCTGGCCTGAGCTCTGGATGCTTCCAGGAGTTTATGATTATTACTTGATACTGATGAGCCTTTTTTTCCCCCTAGTTGCCTGATCAGTGGGAAAAAGCTGTGATCAATGTCTCGCGCCCAGGCAGGATTTCCACAGGCAGCCGGTGTGGCAATACAGTTCCTGATGATGATAATCAAGTGGTCTCACTGTCACCTGGATCCAGGTTGGTATAACTGGATGGGCAAAAGGACACAAAAAAAAATTGAAGTGCAATAATGTCATATTTTCAGTTTGCTGTAACCTCCATAAATATAGGTGAAAATTAATTTCCCATGTGCTATAAGAAACACATCTAGTAGTGTGTCTGTAGGCCCAAAGCTTTTAAGCTTATTCTCATTTTCTGATACAGTTTGTTCACTGAGTAGAGGGAGGGGGAGGTGTTTGCACAGCCTGTGAGTGATCACTGTTTGCCTCTTTGCCTTACCGATAACCTTTTCTGGTTCTGACTTCCGCAAGCCTCAAAACTGCCTCTCTCACATCTCAGCTTTTGTTCTGTTGGGTCTTGGCTGCTTTCCATTATCTTGATTGCTTTATAGGGGCACATGAAACGCTTTATGGTGCCATATGTTTGAAGTAAGGAGTGTTTCCTGTTCCTCATTCAGATACGTTGTTCTCCCGCGGCCTGTGTGCTTCGAGAAGGGGCTGAATTACACCATCCGCCTGGAGCTCCCCCAGTACTCCTCGGTGGATACGGAGACAGAGAACCCATACACACTCATCGACTCTGTGAGCAGAATTTATTTCAGGGATGCTCTTAAAAGCCTTGAAGTTTGCATCTCCCCTGCCATGTGTCTGTGTAAATTCAAAGTGGTATTTTGCAGCATTGTTCCTTACAGCTGAAGTCAGATTTTAACTGAACAATGTAATGCAGCATAGGTTTCTTCAAAAGTTCCTCAAAATATGTGAGTTGTTTTTCTGCTAAGAGGCTTTTGAGGTATTTTGCAGGACTGCAGCTAGTCCTATAGTTTCTTTAGGGAGGCTGAAGTGTGTCATGTAGGTCATGAAAATCAGTGTCAGTGTCAGTCTTCTTTAGAATGGATAGAATTTGGTAGATTTGGTAAGAATTTGTCAGATACCAGAAGTATTCCACCAAAACTAGAGAAATAGTGTCATTTACCTTCCAAATTCTGTCTGGCTGTCTGCTTTTTAGCCAAAAAAAGGTTGGAAACTAGGATAATACTGAATTTTCACAATTTTGGTGGAGGCTATTTATAAGTAGTGACACTTTCTCATTGCAATATTGTTTTGTAGCTTGTTCTCATGCCGTACTGCAAATCGCTGGACATATTCACAGTGGGAGGCTCGGGCGAAGACGTGGTCACGAACAGTGCTTGGGAAACTTTCCAAAGATACCGGTGTTTGGAAAACAGCAGGAGTGTTGTGAAAACTCCCATGACAGATGTCTGCAAGAACATAATATTCAGCATTTCTGCACTACTGCATGAGACTGCGTTATGTATGTAACCATCTACTTGTAGTGCAAACTGTGCCTTGGAGCTGGATGGCACTTGCAGACAGAGCAGTTTGCATGGGGAAGGCATGTACATGGGATGAGGCAGGGGATTCATGTCCTGTGCCACATTGCTCACTCTCTCCAATGTTTTTCTCTGCTCAGCATGCCAGTGTGACCCCCAGGGCTCCCTGAGTTCGGTGTGTGACCCCAATGGAGGACAGTGCCAGTGTCGTCCCAACGTTGTTGGAAGACAGTGTGACAGATGTGCCCCTGGCACCTTTGGGTTTGGGCCGAGTGGATGCCGACGTATGTTAAACCCTTTGCTCTGGGCTGTGCTGTGGTTGGGGCCCTGAATTTATGGCTTGTCATGGAAACTCAGCCCCTCTCCTGCTCTCCTTGCAGCATGCGAGTGCCATGTCCGAGGCTCTTACAATGCCTTCTGTGACGTGGAGACGGGCCAGTGCCGCTGCTTCCCTGGGGTGTACGGGCGGCAGTGTGACCGCTGCCTGCCCAGCTTCTGGGGCTTCCCCAGCTGCCAGCCCTGCCACTGCAATGGCCATGCTGATGACTGCAACCCCTACACCGGGGAGTGCCTGAGCTGCCGGGACCACACAGCCGGACACAACTGTGAGAGGTATGGCACGTGTGCCCTTTCCCTGGCCCCTCTCCTTCCCCACAGCAGGGTGGGCGCAGCAGCTGTTCCCTCTGGTGCTGGAGCTCAGGCAGGTGTTAAGCCACAGGGAAAGCCCATTGTTCTGGGGAGTCAGAAAAGCACTTGTGCTAGAGATTGATGGGAGTGGGGATCCCCTCTTCCCTGCCTGCAGCCCTTGCACCTGACAGCAGTGCCTGCATAAGTGACCAAGAGCACGTTGCAGGATCCCAGGCCTTTAGTGAGCCATTGCAAGCTGCCTGAGAGGCCTTGCAGTGGCTGGGCTGACATCCAACCTTGGGTCTCCTGCTCCTATGCTGGTGTAAACCAGGCAAATTTGTGTCTGTGGACACAGCTGCTAGGAGCGTGAGTGAGGGAGAGCCATAAGGATATTTCTGCCCTTTGCTTCTTCACAGTGGTAGAAAATCTGAGCTTAGTTACAGCAAGGCTGCAGTGTGTTTGCCTGCAGTCCCTGCATGTTGTGTACCCTGTTGTGCAGGTGCCAGGCTGGCTACTATGGAGACCCCATCCTGGGATCAGGTGACCACTGCCGCCCCTGCCCTTGCCCTGATGGCCCCGAGAGTGGACGCCAGTTTGCCAGTGGCTGTTACCAGGATCCAATCACACTGCAAGTCGTGTGTGTCTGTAGTGTGGGATACATAGGTACTTGGTGGGAGTATGGAGGGGTGGCTGGTTGGGTCGAACCTGTAAGGGAGAGGGTGGGTTAGATGTGACCATAGCACCAGCGGGTTGTTGCTGAGGGTTGCCTCACTTGGAAAGTGCCAGGGCAGAGTGGCTTGTGTGGATGATACCAGCATGACCATGAACCTCATCTCCAGCAGTGTGGTGAGGGATGACTGGTGCTCAGCAAAGGGTGGACGGACAGCACTGGAACCGAGGGGATGAGCAGCATACCTTGGTGCCCTGGGTGGTACCATCCATGCTCTACACCAGGTTGCCATGGTGTCACCAAGTGCTGTCTCTGTTTCTTTAAACATGATCCAGTTAATGCCCCCCCAGTAATGGTCTTTATTGCCTTGCTGATGACGGGGCTGTGCACTAGGGAGCCGTGATGGCAATTCCCATTGTGCCTGTTTGTTCAAACAGGCAGTCGATGTGATGAATGTGCGTCTGGCTTCTTTGGGAGCCCTGATGAGGTTGGCGGCGCCTGCCAGCCGTGCCAGTGCAACAACAACATCGACACCACTGACCCAGAAGCCTGCGACAAGAGGACCGGGGCATGCATGAAGTGCCTGTATCACACCGAGGGTGAAAACTGCCACCTCTGCAGACAGGGCTACTATGGGAGTGCCCTGCAGCAGGACTGCAGAAGTGAGTGGGAGACACGGCTGCAGCCCCAGCACCAGCCTTGTTGGGGGCAGCGGTGGACACCTAAACACTTTTTATCTGGGAGCATTTGGAGTGGAGGAAAAATCGAATTACTTCCAGCTGGAGTTGCCTGCAGCTGCCCTGCAGCTGGGTGGGGCTCCTGGCCGGGAGAGGGGCTCTTTACATTTAAGAGGGAGGACAGAGACAGCATTTACATTTGCTGAAAAGAGAAGGATTTTGCAGGAGGAGGGCTACTTACCCTCTTGATACTGGTCTCTGTTAATCTCTTCTCCAGAGAAGGTGGGGGGGAGGGTTTGGCTTTTGCTTACACCAGGTCTCTGCAGATGTGGTTGGGCAGTGGGAATGAGGGCCATGACAGAAAGCTGAAATGGGTGGTGGAGAGGCAGACCCACCTCTCCTGTGGCGTCAGGCACAGCCCTTCAGGACGGGCAGGTCACTGAGCAGGTGAGCTCATTGTTGGCCAGTTGGCGACTTCAAGCAGATCTGCCACCACAGCTGGCTGACAAGAGCTGGGCAGAGCTGGGCTTTTGTTGACAGAGGGAGGAATGGAGAAGAGCAGGGAGGGCTGGGCTGCTTGACTGAGGGACCCCTGTGGCCTTCTGTGTGCTGGGGCAGAAGCTATAGAGGTGACCAGCTATGGGACATGGGGATGGCTCTTGAGCAGTGCTGGGTGTCATTCGGTGTTGGGTCAGCCAGGCCTGGCCGCTGGCATTGGGACATGCCAACATCTGCCCCCACCTCTGCGGATTCAGAGAATAAACTAGATGTGAAGTCGGGGCAGTCTGGTAGCGGGGTCATGTTGACATAGAGGTGCCATATTCTTTTCCTCATAGAGTGCGTCTGCAACTACCTGGGCACTGTCCGGGAGGACTGCGAGGGCTCGGAGAGCTGCCGCTGCGAGGCGGCCACAGGGCAGTGCCGGTGCCTTCCCAACGTGGTGGGGCTGACCTGTGACCGCTGTGCCCCCCACACGTGGCGCCTGGCCAGTGGCACCGGCTGCGAGCCCTGCGACTGCGACCCCGCGCGCTCCCTTGGCCCGGCCTGCAACGAGGTGAGGGAGCACGGGCACGTGCCCAAGGCTCGGCCTCTGCTCTGGTGCAGGGTGGAGATGCTGAGGGGCTCACACTTCCTGATGGATTTGTTTTTTGGCTTTGGCAGTTCACAGGGCAGTGCCACTGCATGCCGGGTTTCGGAGGCCGGACCTGCCGAGAGTGCCAGGAGCTCTTCTGGGGTGACCCAAGTGTGGAGTGCTTAGGTGAGTCCAACCCTGGTTGCCTGCTCCACCTGCTCCTTTTGGAAATGTCTGTGTGGCTGGGCACACCATCACACCCCAGTTCACTGGGACACCCCTGCCTGGAGCAGCCCATTAGAGCCTTGGAAAAGAGGGAAAAAGGCATGGTGAGGTCCTGCCCTGGGGTTTTGGTGCCTTATGGGATGGGACATGCGGCAGGAGCACAGCCCTGTGCTTGTCTGTGATTTTCTTGTTTGACCTTTATTCAGAAACAAATCTCTCTGTTTAGAAGCAACTCTTTCTTAAGGGTAAGGTTGCAATGCTGTCAGGTAAGCCAGCATGATAAGAAAACATATCACAAGCATTTGAGTTTGAGAATTGGTCTGGAAACTAGTTTCCTTTGCCTTTCAATTGTATGTAGCTGAAGACCACTGTGTCTTGTGTCTTCTTAAAGGAGACTGGAGGTTTTATATTTAGTAGGAGACTTTCCTTATATTTCAGATGAAAATAAAGGAGAAAGCAGAGACTGTGCAGTGGGTTAGCCATAGCTACATGCTGGAAAACAGAGCACCGTGAAGTAGGTTGTTTAGAAAACTGTATGGCCTCTGTCCTTTCATTATAAACAAGTCAGTTCGTTAGCTGGAAAAGAAACTTCAAACATTGTCCAGACCAGAACAAACTTGTATCTCTGATCTGTTCAAATAGGAGCCTTTGCCAGGAGGGTTTGCAATAGATTAAGGTATTTTTTCCTGCAGGGAGGAATGTGCTTGCTGTGGTCTTTAATAAATCCTTTACAATAGAGATACCTTAGAGCCCATTATCTTGGTAGATAGGCAGGTCACAGCTACTTGGTTACCGCAACAGATGAAAGGGCTGGGGAATTGTCCCAGTTTCTGAGTACATATTGGGTTTCTTGGGGGAAAGGCTGCCTTTCCAGAGGCTGTATGTGTTCTGACATAGTAAAGGGGTGCGCTGACCCGGCTGGCTCCAGGGCAGGGATTGTCTCTTGGTATCAGTTGTCTCCATCGGAGTTTATTGATGGAGTCCATCTACATACCTTACCAGCAGGATTTTGCAGCATACCATAATTTCTGATCTCTTGTGGAGTTTCTGCTCTCTTTTGAACATGTGAAAACCTGTTTTAATGTTTCTAAAGTAAAGAGAGAATATATTCCTCAGAGCCTGTTCTTACTGTGAAAGATCTACACTCCCCTTCCAGCCTCCCATCCCTTCTGTGCCCCAGTGATAGAGGAGACTCCCTTGGGTGGAAAGGCAGATTTTCTTCCATGATTACATCGAAGAGGAGGTCTCTGTGGCAGGTGGGGCGAGCTGCTGCCCAGGGCTGAGCAGTGGCAGCCTGCAGCGTGGTGCTCTGGACAGGCTCCAAGCGAGTGCTCGCTTGTGCAACACATCCAGCTGGGTGCTGCTGCAGACTCTCCCCAGTGCGGTGGGGTCAGTGCCTCCTGCCTGCCTCCTATCTTTCCTTGGCAAGAAGACAATTGACTTCTCAGCCCTCATTTAACCCCGGGGAGTGAGTGGTGATGTTCAGGCTGGCAGACCTGCAGCTGCTGCGTGGGCAGGTAGCAGTTCTCAGGGGTAAGCAGGTTGGAAACAAACTGGAAAACTGTCAGTTTAAGGAGCAGTGTCCCTGGAAAATAGCTGAGATCTGGCCTGCAGCCAAAGTGAAGCTGGAACTGAGACAAGGCTTTGTCACAAAGACATCTGCTCCAGTTGTAGGGAACATGTGGACTCCTGCCATGGCATTTGCCACCTGGCGTGTTCTTGCTGGCTCAAGCAGCCAGTATGGTCACATTTTGTGCTGCATTCAGGAGCAAAATAGAAACCAATCTAGATGGGGAGGAGTAAAAACTGAACCCATGTGTGTGTGGACACAATCTTCACCAAGCTGATGCAGAGGTGTGGACATTGCTCCTAAGGACTCCAGCGTGGGATCCTTCACTCTCTAGGGCAAGTGGCTTCTGCTCAAGGCTGGAAGCCACAGGGTGAATCAATTACTCCAAGGACAATGATGTGTGATCTCTTCACAAGAGGTCTTCAGGTTTTTGGAATCAAGAAACATCAAGAATCTCTTGATGAGAAATGGGACCATACTGCTCATGTTGCTTTGACAACTTTTACGATACTAAAAATTCCGAAGTACCTGCAAATAAGCTCTGGACATAGCTGTGTGGAGGTGTGCAAAATGGCCCATCTAGGACAGGCTGGGGGCTGCACCTCTTCATGGGTTCTTAGGCACTTGCAGCAGCAGTGAGTTGTGGATGTGGCCCGGGTTTCCAGTACACCACTGAAAACCAGGCTCTAGGGCACTCTTCCCTGCCATCCCCATTGCCAGCTGCTACCTGTGGCATCTTTTCTAGAAACCTTGGTAAGATCAGACATGGTGAAACAGAAGCCAGGGAAGGCAGGTTTTTGTACCTGGTCTGGGTGCTTTAATTTACAGTCTGTGCCCCCTGCTGTGGAGAGAAAGTGTCATCCAATGTCTCCTCTCTGTGTGTCCACAGAGATCACAGTGGCACCACACCGCTGGGGCAAGCTGAGGTGGGTGCCTGTATTTGGGCAGCATCTTGAACCTACAGCACTGAGTTCACTTCAGCACCCACAAATGTCCACTGAGGATTACACACCACTGAGAGACTGTGGGGTGGGTCTTCCAAGACTGCTTATTCCCTGTGCTTTGAAAAAGCACAACGTTCTCTTACTTAATTTTACATAATGCCTGAAACAAGCACAGCAGAGGCACAGAGGATGGGAAAGAGCCTAGCATTCCTCTCTTGGCCTCATGCGGGTCCCTGGGAGGAGTACAGTGGGCAGGAGCTGTGCTGTGAGCATCACCTGCCCCAGGGGCAGTGCCAGCCCCTTGGCAGGACTCTTCTGCCATTGCTCCAGCCTCGAGCTGTCTGCAACTCCACATGAGCCTGCACATGAACGTGTGCATGTGCATAAAAATCCTTCCTAAGGTAGTAAATAATAGCACTGCAGAGTTCATCAAATTCAGGCCTCCCAGGCATTCTGCTGGAGCTTTTCCAAAGCCTGGCAACTAAAGTAAGCTAAAGTGCAGGACTTGGCATGCTGAGTTCTGCACCAGCTTCAACCCACAAAGCACGTCTCCAGCAGAAGGCTCCAGGCTCCTGGGAGGCCTGAGATGTGGAGTGGCCGCAGATGCAGCTCAAACAGTGCCTTTGCACAGTAGATACTTAAAGTTTATGTTTCATCTAATATGAAGGAGATGACAATTTTACTGTCATTAGTGTTGTGATAAATTTAACAAGCAGACCAGAGTGCAGTTAGTAGGAGTTACTGTGTGAGTTTGGAAGTTAGGTGGTGGTGTTGTAGCCCCTTCATAAGAAGCATGTCTTGTGTTGGACATGAGTATCAAGTCCTATTGTAAAATGATAGAATTTAATTGAACTACAGTGAAAAAAAAGTAGTGTTTTTTGTCAAATACACACTGAATACATGGACAAGAATGTTGTTTTTCTGTTTTTTGTCTTTGTTATGTGGCTGGTGCTGGTTCACTGAAAATTACCCTGTTGCCATTTAAGAATAAGTTTTCTAGTCTTAAATTTTAACACCTGGGTCTTAAACTAGTTACATAGCCAGCTTTTATAGGAGGTGGTTTTGGTGTTGAGAGAAGGCTACCAGATGTCTTGTTTCCTTCTGTGAGAAGTGTCTAAAGGAAGTCAGACAAATTCTATACTAAACAAAATATAATTTTCACTTTGAGTTTCATAATTTTAATTGACCTATGGTCATAAAATATTGCAATGTGTATTGATTGTTTCCAGAAAACTATCCTTTTGGCATGGTCTGCTAGCATGTTAAGATGCAGCAAAACTCCAGTAATTTTAGGCTGGGACCTTATCTTAAACATTCCTACTGAAAATCATAATGCCAAGGAGTTAGCACTATGCTTGCAGGGTAACTTGAATCAATAGCTGATTATTTAGAAGAAATTTGCTAGCTCTGCAAAACTTTCAAGCTTACAAATTGTTGAATGGTTTTCTTATCACAGTGCCTCACTACCACTGGGAAGTGATGCCAGGAAATCATGTTTGAACAAAACCTTTGTGTTTTTTCTGTGGAGGAGTTAAACATTTGATGCTCGCCGCCCTCAGTCTCAAGCAGTAAAAAAAAATTTCTGGAAAAATTATTTCTATTCGGTGTAGGATGATGTATAACACTTGTTTTTTCATGGCATCCCCCAGTAAGGAATTGAACACTGATACTGGTCTTCATACAGCCCATTCCGTATCCATTCTATCACCTCTGCTGTAGTATCAAGTGCTCTGACACACCTGAGTTTAAATTAAGTAATGTGCAAATATACTGCATATTGAATTATGGTAGTTTAAATGGAAGTGAGTTCTAAATATTTTAAATCAGAGGAAAAGATAGCAGAACTGTCAGAGTAGGTGAAAGATGAAGCAATTTTCATAGATCCTTCGTAGCCTAAAGCAAATCTCTCAAGTTAGTTATTTGCTTCGTTTGGATTTCTCCTCTTAAGTTTTTACATGACTGCATTTGGTATACATATTTGAATGTTACTTCTATCTTTAGGATCAGGAAAAAGGAGGAAGAGAAATGCACTGATGAAGGCAATACAAAAATTACCCACGGATATTCAGCGTGTGCATGCACATACATGCACGTGCATTTGTAAACAAATACAGCTACAATCCTTTTTACTCATAATCTGCTAATCAGTAGATCCTCACTAAAGAATTTGGCTAAAACTTTTCCTGTCAAAAATATGATTTCCCTGAAGTTGAAGTATGCCACAGAAAAATTGCTGATTGAGTGACACACTCAATTAAAGAAAACAATACTCCCAGTTCCAAAATGACATTTCAAAACAGAAACCTATTGTTTAATTTAGTAAATGCTCCTTTGAAAATGCTTAAATCTTCAGCCAATGATTTCAAAAGACTTCTTTTCCTCCACTGTGTTTTCCATGGGAGGTACTGCAATGTCCTGCACTGCTTGCAGATTTGAAGCCTGTCTAACACTGATCTTCAATGCAAGCAGCCATATCTGCCTTAACTTTCAGCCCTTCACCTTGGCTTTGGGCCATCTGTCTGCATGAAGGGAGACTAATCAACCATTTGTCTTGAAGGCATTTCCAACTTGAAGTGGTCAAGGCATCCAAGTATCTTGAAGTAAACTCAACATCTGCTTGATTTTGCAGTGCAAAATGAACTACTTTCCCAGTTTCTTGTCATGTAAGCGTAGGGAAGCCGCATAAAAGGAGTTTTCAGGACTTTGTCTTTCCCTGTACCACATACACTATGATAAGAGTATAAAGCTGTTGGTAGCTACTGAGCCACATCTGAAAATTTTCTGCATCCCTAGATGTGCCTGTGTGTTTCTTGTTCTTGAAAAAGTTCAGATTAACCAGACATACACTAACACTGGATGTGTTGTATTACTCAGGTCTTGCATCAGACTTAAGAGTGTGCTGGTTCAAGCCAAAATCTCCTGAGCAAAGCAATACTTTGAAGGTTGTGTTTGAGTTAGCCTGTTTGGGTACAGCAGAAGCAAAACTGCTGTAACAGCAGTCTCAGTACTGGACTGCTTCTGCATCACACAGTGGCCATAGGAATAGTTGGACATAACAAAGGAGGTGTTGGAGGAACAAGAACACTGCTGTGGCTAGAAGTGATGGTGGGGTACTTTGGTCAAACACAATACTGGGCATGATGGATGGTTCTGGATCATTCTGACATGGTGTTTGCTGTTTCTAGCAGGTGATAGGAACCAAGGTATCTCTGGTATTCACATCCCAGTTCATTGGCAGTGATAATTGAATGTCAGGAATTTTTTTGGTGCATGTGCACCCACCATCATGAATGATGGATGCATAACTCAGTTGTTCTTCCATGAGTTTTGCCAATCCTGTGCCAATCTTTTCCAGTCTGTGCCAGCTTGGAGATCCTCCTTTCCTTTCACATGCATCCTGCCACTATCACTGTGTTTTTGTTCCTTTAGGATGAAGTCATGCCCTTCAGTCAAAGGGACTGATGCCAGTGGGTTCTTGGCAGGCAGGCACTGCCTGAGGCCGTTGTGAAAGCTGGCACTGAGCTATTTGCCTGGTGGACTGCAGTGTTCATGGTGCTCCTTACTACCTAGAAAGCTTTTTCCATTACTTTGGCTTGGGCTTGCTTTCCTTCTCTTGAGAACTGGCCACAACTGAAGTGAATGGAGGGTTTGATCCCCACCATGGCATAAAGGGAAAGTGCTCTTTAGTGGCCTTGAACGTGCTCTTTGCTGGGGTGTAAAATGCCTGGTGGTGGTGTCCAGGGCACAAGATACAGGACTCATCCACTAGAGGTATTAGAGATGGTTATGGGTGAAAGCTGGTGTGGTCTTGTATATGGTTAATGTCTTGGGAAGATAATGAAGAAGAGGAAGGGCAATATGAAACCAGCACTTTTGAAAGCCATTTTATATACATTTCATTCAGGGGACTGAGGTAATTCAAAGCCAGGATTGCTTGCTTCTGAGCTTTATAAAAAATCTTAAAATGGAGAAATAACACACAGTAATGTCTCTAGCTGGCTTGTACAATTTTCTCATGGTCCTGCAAAGCTCGGTTTGGGAGTTCTGTAGGACTGGATTCTTCCAACTGCTGTGCTGCATTTAGAACAAATTACTTCTTTGCCCTTATCACCCCCTCAACAGGCAACTGTGGAGTTTGGGTTTTCATTTCGCAAACAGTATGTTAGTACCTAAATTATTTTCTCTTCTTCCCTAGTATTTTCTGGTTCCAGAGATTTTGGAATCCACTTTACCACATAAATGCTACTAAAATCATGTCATCTGCTTTTCCTGAACATGCAGGTATTCAGGAGTAGAATTACCAACATGGGGTAAAGTTGGTTTTTTTTACGTTAAGCCTTTTAAATCTGCAAGTAAATATAGTGATGTGATTTGCCAGCAGCAAGTATTCATGTAACTTGATCAGACCTCAGGATCTTTGAGGAAAACCACATGCCATTTAGCCTCTTTCTATACGGAGGAATTCAGACAATTCATCATTATATCAAGGGCCTTATTAGTTGACAGAAGGGTTAACTGACCTTCAAACAGGACCTCAACGGTTTGCCTGCAGGGAACATATTCCATGGTGAGTTGACTACTTAAGCACTTTCGATGTAAAGTAAAAACAATCTCTTGTGTCAGGGTATAATTCAAAGAACAAAGGACCGTTTTGCTCAATTGTGCAGGCACCAGAAGTTATTTTTGTCTCTTGCCTATCATATTCACATTGTACAAGAAAGTAGTTTTGTGTTGAGGAGCAATTTGTTCTGCTGAGGCTCTTTGTGTAATTTTTGAACTGAAGACCTCCACTGTGTTCTGGCATTGAAGGAAACAATGCACAGTCTTGAAAACAGCTTTGTGTTTTGCCCTGTTTTTAAGGGGGCATTTGCTTTGGGTGTGTGAATTGATTTATGGGTCCCTTTGAGCCATTTGAGAGTGCCTGGTAAATGGATGTGTAAGTGAGGGGTTTTATCAGGTATGCCAGCGCTTTTCCTGTTTAAGGAACATGTGCTTGACCTGTTCTGGGTGCAGTCTGCCATAATGATAGGTAGATGATGTTCATATTTTCAAAGCCTCTCTTTTTGTTGCTTGCTGCCATCTCTTTATTAAAAGCTTTGCATGTTGGTGGTGTCCTCTGCTGCTGCTGCCTCTTGTGTAATTAAGGAGGTCAAGTGGCAGCCTCGCTGCATGGAAACGCTTCTCCTGATAAGTGTTACTGTGTACAAAGCGTGTCTGTGCTTTCAGCAGTGACAGTGCATCATTAAGTTAATTGAGTAACTTCTCTCTGTGGTGGGTTAGTGCCAAAGAAGTGCATTTCATGAAGATATGAATACTAACTCCAAACTTGGTGCTCAAAATGTGAAATAATTTAAAAAAAAATTATAAATCTGTTAAGTGTCCTCACTTCCACTGAGGGTGACATTAAGGTGACAAACAGCGTGTAGGCTCTTGGTCATTAAGACCTCAAACACTACAAGGCTGCCCATGACTACATTCTTTGTTCTATTCTACTTTTCACTGCCAGATTTTTTCTGATTTTCTGTATACCCAAAATGCCAGCCCAGTTCCAGCCTCCTCAGTGTGTGTTGTGAATGTTTTCCCACTATCATGGCAGGAGCATGTTCTGAGCCAGTAGTCCCTGTACCTCTGCCTAGATCTCACAAGGGCTTTTGCTCCATGGATTTGTCCTGTTTTTGGAAGCCAATTCAGCTTTTAGCACCCACAGTGCCTTATGGAAGAGAGCTCCTCCACTTAACCAAATGCTGTGTAATCAGTTATCTCCTTTTAATGTGCTTTTTGTGGGAGGTGCAGGGGAAGGTGGTTGGATTTTGATATGCAGGATTCCTCACTTGACTGTTACTCCTCTGCTGGAGGAGACAGTAAATGGTTGTTCCTAGTTCAATTTTCTTTTTTCACTCATGGTTTGCTCTTAAACCCTCTGCTATGTGCCTGCCTGCCATTTCTTTTCCTGTCCCGAGAGACTTGCTCTACTCACTCTTCATTGCAGGAGGGTAACTGAGATCTTTGTTTTCAGTTGCTATCCAGCTGACATCTGAACCTTGCAAAAAGTGATGTCCATCCTTGCTCCCTTATTGTTCCTATTTCCAAGATGTGCAAATCCTGGTCTCCCCTAGAGTTATTTCCCCATCTCTCTCCCCTTTCTCACTCACACTTGCTTCCTGCATACACAAGTGATACATCCATAATTAGCCTCTTATAATTCAGACACTGACCACATCTGTATTCATTTCACCACTTTATTATGACTGGGGTTTTTTTCTCCCCTGCCAACATCACAGTCATTTCCCTCTCTATGGCCTTCACATTTGCCTTTTTCTCCTCCCAGCATGTGATTGCAACCCTCGCGGCATTCAGACCCCGCAGTGTGACCGTGCCACTGGGCAGTGCATCTGCAATGAAGGGGTGGAAGGGCTGCACTGTGACAAGTGCTCCCGGGGCTACTCAGGCTTCTTCCCTGACTGCGTGCCGTGCCACCAGTGCTTTGCCCTCTGGGATGTGATCATCAGTGAGCTGGCTAATAGGACCCAGCAGTTCTTGGACAGGGCTAATACCCTCAAAATCACTGGAGTCACTGGCCCATACCAGAAGACGCTCAGCACTCTGGAGGAGAAGCTCACTGAAATTAAAACCATCATCGCTCAAAATCCAGCAGCCGAGCCCCTGAAGAACATTGGGAATCTCTTCGAGGAGGCAGAGTGAGTACAGTTGTAGTTACATGAACAAGTCTGTCATGGGAAGAAGTGAGAGTTCCAGTGATTTACTTGAGTGACTGATGTCCCCGTGCTGGGCTGAGGGCACTCCACCTCCTCTGGCTGGACAAGGGTGCTGTGGCTGCTGGAGCACCTGGCTGTGCTCAGCAGTGGCAGTGAGTGCCCATCCCGGGAGCAGAAACCTGGCCAGGGCAGGCAGGAGCAGTGCAGCTGCCACATGTTGGGCTGGGGTTGTCCTGCTCCCACTGCTCTCTAGGCAGCTAATTACCAGGGAGGCACTCATGCTTGCCTTGTGCTGCCCCAGGGCAAAGGACAAATGCTGCTATTATGTGAGAGAATGAAGAGGGGGAGAGATTAAATTCCTGGATTTCCGGGTGTAGCTGATGAGTTGGAAACTTGGGCTCCTTTCCACACTCTGAGCACGTGTCGGGGGAAGCACCAGGTTTATAACAAGAATTGTTTCCATTTTTCTCAGGGTAGAAGCCTTGTATTTTCTTTTAGGGCTAAGCATACAAAAGATGGTAGTCTGGTGATGGGACAGTCTAACATTAAGTAGGATTACAGAGGCTTTCTAGCCCTGTCTGCAACTGCTCCAACTTGCTTGTGCATTGTAAAGGGAACTGCACAAAGCAAAGGGGAAAGGATTAAAGCACAAATGTCTCAATTAGAAATAGTTTGTGTGTTACAGCTCCCCTCCCTCCTGCTGGAGAGCTGGGGGTTGCTGCTGCTTCTGGACTCAGTGTGTATTGAGGGAGGTCACAGCAGCTGAGGAGGTGCTTTTCCCTAACATACCTTATGTGTATCTGTTCTTGCTCCTCTCTGGCTGTATAGAAAAGTACTCGGCTTTGGAGGAGTCCTGGAAAACAGCAGGCTGCTGGACTTTGAGACAGCTGTAAATTGATCTTAGATCTTACATACTGCCTTGATTCTTTCAGAATGAGGAAATGCTGGGCTTGATGGGATCACCATGGATGGGAATAGATTCCTATGCCCACTTCTGTTCCACAGCAGCCTTGACATGTAATGCTCACTTTCTTTTCCTTTTAGGGTTATCCCATTAGCTAAAGGCTGCTGCATGGCTCACTGAGTGAATGCTTAGAGCAGAAGGTTTTCCTTCAAAACCCTGGTGAGGAGGGATCTTTGCAGAAGAGTTTAAAGAATCCATTGTGTTAAAATTAAGGCTCCCCCTCCCTGCTTCCTGAAGTTCCAATCTGTCTCATGAGCTCGTAGTAATCAAAACTACATTTGAGCTGTGTGGGATGGGAAGCAAATTATGTATGGATCATAGTAGTCAACTCTGACCTATTGCAGTTGCCATGATACTAGAGCATTACACCAGTCCTCTGGAATCTGCCTCCAGTTAATCTTACACAAAGCAGCTGTTTTTTGAGCAATTTGGTGCTTTGGGTTTATAAATGTGCTGTAGATTAAAAAAGTATTTTTGTACAATAAAAGAAACAAAACAGTAATCTAGGTAGGCATGTTGTTACGAGTCACTTGAAACTCCACTGAGGGAGGACAGGTCCTGCCATGGGAGAAGCTGGATACATCTAGCCACCACGCTCCAGTGAAGTATGAGGTGTTTAACCCTTCTTCCTCCCCTGTTGAGTCCTGTGCCTGTTTTACAGAAAGCTGACAGCAGATGTTACAGTTAAGATAGCTGACATAGAAGAAAACCTATCAGCCTTAGCAGCAAAGAGCAATAGCACAGACACGGACTTGAGCGTGCTGGAGACAGATGCCAAAAGTCTTGACCACGTCGTGAAAGAACTTGCAGAGCAGCTAGAGTTCATCAAGATCTCTGATGTTCGGGGTAAGTTTCACAGGGAGGAGGAGAAAGCAGCAGGGTGGCCGAAGATTTAATTAGTGCACAGGTTTAAGTACCAAATTAATCTTCTAACTTGTAATAAAACACAGTTCCTCAGGGACAGGTTCTTTCTGTGCATTAGCAGAGTTGCTGATGCAGCAGGAATTTTTGCCCCCTCACCCTGTCTCTCTTCCTCTGCACATTGCAAAGCTGGCTCAAATTCTTTAGGTACAGAATCGTCTTAAGGTGTCATGCTGAACACAGTGTCGATGAGACACTACAGAAGAAAGTGCACCACAGATTTCAAGATATGCCTAGACATCCCCCTTGTACCCCTCAGTCTGTAAAGTTGCTGTTTCTGAGTGAAAAAAAAGAACTCATGGTAAAGGGCCCAGTCCTTCTGCACGACCCAAGCCTTGCATGTCCATTGGTACACTGAAATGGGCCAAGAATCAAAATTTGCTGGAGGAAGAGGAATGTCACCAAATTATTTGGAAAGCTGACTTCAAAGAAAGTATTTTTAATATTTCTTATAAATTTTCTGGTTTGCAGAAAGTCTGAGATTGTTTCCAGTGAACATGGGAGATTTCAGAATGAGGCGAGTAGCATGTCGAACATGGGAGTCCCTGACTTCTGGCATTCTGCAAAGGAAAGCTGCCCCGAGGTGCAGAGTATAGCCACCCCCATAGGGTCCCTCACACCCACACGAGGCCTCTCCAGGAGTTGTCCAAAATCAACAGTTCCATAAATCAGCATCTTTTGTCACGCAGTTGTTTCTTAGGAAAGCTCTGACCAATTTCCAAGCAGTGACTCCATCCCAGGGCAAGCAATAAGAATTAATGAGATAAGGGACTCCTTAGAAAACAGACTGTTCCCCTAAAAACCTTAAAAAGGCTGTATCTCCTTTTGTCCTTAGGGCAAGCAGAATTCAGTCACTGGGGTCAAAGAAAGGCTTAACTTCAAAGCCCAGCTTGACACATTGTCCACCAAGCAAAAAAGCATCCTTTTTTTTCTACAAGAGGCCAAATTCTGTCATCCTTGCAATGGCACTGAACACAGCTGCCAAGGCCAGCATTTCATTTAATGTGATGTGATATATCACTAACCCTGATGTGTCATCTGCTAACATCTATAATATACATTACTCTGGGTTACTTAACAGAGTTCTCATCAGGAATCTCATCTGATTTCTGCAGGAGCCTTGGATAGTATCACCAAGTATTTCCAGATGTCCCTGGAGGCAGAGGAGAGGGTCAATGCCTCCACTGTTCATCCTGATAGCGCCGTGGTGCTGTCAGCACAAACGCGGCAGGAAGTGGAAGACTTAATCAATGAGAAGGAGGCCCAGTTCAAGGCTAAACAAGAGGAGCAGTCGCGCCTTCTGGATGAACTCGCCGGAAAGCTGCAGAGCCTGGATCTCTCTGAGGTGGCTGAGAAGGTACACAGCTGAGAATTGCTGGGATAAAACCCCTGGCAAAAATAGAGTCGGGTTTATGATGAAGCGACGGGGACGGAGGAACTGTAGGGTGTGACAGTGTGAGATGTGCGGTTGGTTCGTGAAAAATGCACCTTGCTTGGTCGAGCAACCCCTTGGTTTTGTGGGCTAGAACTGGGTTGCTTAACTGGTGGGCTCTGACACTACTGGCTTTCAAAGACCAGCCTTTCATGTTGGTCTTCCTCCAGCTCTTCCCAGCCTCAACACAGCACCTGTTTTTGCATCACCCTTGTTCTAATCCAATGTCCTTTGCTAGGGACAGAGTTCCCATGTGCAGCAAAGCATGGCAAATCTGCTGGGCTGAGAGCCATCCTCTTAAGCCTATCCTGAGTTCAGTGCTTGCTTTCCCTAGGCTTCCCCCTTCCCTTCTGCAGCTCCATTGGGTACACTCTGTGCCTGTACAGTGCCTGGCTAGGCTGTGCTTCTGTTCACACCCACGGGCCTCAGCATCACCCCAGGCTCAACCTCCTGCTTGAGACAAAGCAGAATTTACAGGGAGCTGGAGTCAAAAGGGCATTTTCTCTGTTGAAGGCGCCTGCTCATCTGTAAATATGATTAAGGATGGCTTTTTCTTGGGAGAGGCTGGGTGTTCCCTCAGTTTCTCTTTGAAGTTTGCCAGCTGCATTCAGTGAACAATCTCTGAACAACCCGGGGTGAAGGCAGACTGCAGCGCATCGCTCATTAACTCCTCTGGGCAGGCCAGGCCTGTGGTGGAGAGTTCTTCACACACTGATTGTCCCTTGTCCTTTACAACTAGTTATCCCTCCCACTCCCTCAGCCCTCCCTTTTTTCTCTGGAGGGAAGAAAGAGACACCTTTTTGTTTAGTTTCCCTTCCCCTACATTCCTGTCCTGACTGTTAAGAACTGAAATCTTGGGTAGATGTTTATCAAGGCAGTAAATACTGAGTTGCTTGGAGGTGTAATCATCACACACACACATACACACACATCTCTTTCTGCTTTCTAGCTACTGCTGGGTTACATGCCAAACAGGTAAGAGTGACTCATTTACACTTCACAGGAGACAGCTGCAGCTAACTTGGCTCAGCCCCTAGGTTTTCCCAGGGAGGTTTTTTGGCTGCAAAACCTGAGTTAGTGACTATCATTTGGCAAAAAGAGAGCGGCAGGGGAGGGGGGGATGAAAAGGTAGAAGAACCTGGCAAAACCGGGGAATTTTCTAATTTTCCCTCTGGTTAAACCAACTCCTGTGTTATTTCATTACCAAACAATTGACCAAGTAGTGGATAATTCTCAGCACAATGTTGGTGATAGAAATAGTTTCACTTCTTAAAAAAAAGAGTTTACTCTGAAATTTTGTGGTAGAATAGTGTCCTACTCCAGCCCTCCCGCAGCCTAGCAATGGAAATCAGGCAGTGACTGCTCCCCTTGTCCCTGTGTCCCTGCAGACTTGTGGCACTGCCCCAGGAGCCTCCTGTGCTGAGTCCGAGTGCGGGGGTTTGAACTGTCGGACAGACGACGGGAAGAAGAAGTGTGGAGGCCCTGGCTGCAATGGGCTGGTGACTGTAGCTCACAATGCCTGGCAGAAGGCTATGGATTTTGACAGAGACATCCTCAGTGCATTAGCAGAAGTTGAGCAACTCTCCAAAATGGTAATGGGCCAAATCAATTGTTAAAATAGTAAAAACGAAAAAAAAAAATCTGTCTATTGTAGCATAGACTCTAATTGACAAAGTATGTGCTGGCTTTCTGCAGGAAATACTTCTTTTCAGTTGTGTAACTTCATCATGCTTGTAAATACCTTCAGAAAGGGAGCTTGCTAAAGTGAAGCTTCATGGATAACTAAACATCAGCCTGAGTTGTTTAAACTAGCAGTGGTGGTATGGATCAGGGCCAGCTTCCAAGTGTTCTGTGAGTTTTATGAGAAAAAGCATTCCTTGTTACTATTACTTCTGACTCCAGATGAATTGCTTTAAAACAAGCCTTAAAGCATAAAAAGATAAGCAAGCAAGCCTTCCATTTTCCTCTCTTTAGGTTTCTGAAGCAAAACAGAGAGCAGATGAAGCAAAACAAAATGCACAAGCAGTTTTGCTCAAAACCAATGCTACAAAAGAACAAGTGGACAGAAGCAATGAAGATCTGAGAAATCTTATTAAACAGATTAGAGACTTCCTAATGCGTAAGAACATTACATTTTAACTATATTTTAATTCTGTGTTTATGAAAACTAGCTTTACATCTGTTTTATCTTCCAAGGGTTAGTGCAACAGTTGTCATCATTCCCCCCACCTCCCCTAGACAGACAGTGTGTATGATGAAATCTGGAAACATGAGAAAAACTAAGAGAAAACCAAGATAAAAAGAAAGTGAGAGCAAACTGTGACATGTTCTGGTGTGCGTTTGAGCTGAGGCTGTTGTACTGCGCTACTTTGCCAAGTATGGTCTGGCTAGAAAGACAAAGTAGTATTAAAGGGGAAGGAAGTCAGAAACTGCATTTCTCTCTCTGTAAGAAAGCAGGTAAAAGTTAAATGACAGCCTTGTTTGCCAGCAGCCCATTCCTTGCCTGTTTGCTCAGGGCTGACTATGCTGGGAGCACAAATACATCTATGTGCAGCTGTCAGTTTTGTTTCCTCTGGGCTTGTGTCCTCCCAGAGTGGTGCAGCTGAGCACCAAGATCTTCAAATGGCTTCCAAGAGAGCTGTGGCAGCTGGGCCTCTTCTGAGAGGGAAGTTTCATCTTGGGAAGTAGTTTTAACACCTTGATTTTCCATAAATCTGGGGAAGGAGGTTTTCCCATGATTTTCCTTCTTAAGGAAGCAGCTGAACAAGAATTTGAGTGCTGAGACATGACAGAGGGAAGCTTTTACTCACATCTTTGTCATTTGTGTCCATCTGCTAGAAGACAGCGCTGACCTGGATAGCATTGAGGCAGTAGCTAATGAAGTGCTGAACATGGAGATGCCAAGCACTCCCCAGCAGCTGCAGGCCCTGACAGAAGATATCCGTGAGCGTGTAGAAAGCCTTTCTGATGTTGAGGTCATTCTGCAGCAGAGCGCTGGAGACATTGCCAGAGCAGAAATGCTACTGGAGGAAGCCAAAAGAGCAAGGTATGCAGCCCTGTTTCATCTCATTGTATCAGAAAATGCAGTTTAACTTTCTCTGATGTAAATTCTCATTCCTTAAGTAAGGGGCAAAACCAGCCCCTTGCAGCACATGTTTTTTCCAGTTCCAAAGTAAGAGCATTTTTAGCACTAACAGTCTTGCTCCACAGCAAAGGTGCAACAGATGTTAAAGTCACTGCAGACATGGTGAAAGCCGCACTAGAAGAAGCTCAAAAAGCTCAAAATGCAGCTGAAAAAGCCATCAAACAAGCTGATGAAGATATTAAAGGAACTCAAGACCTGCTGACTTCAGTGAGTCCTTTATGAGTATTTCTTAATATAGTAGAAACAGCACCAAGTCTGATGCTTAGAAACTGATGTAAGCCTAAGGAAAGCCCTTTGGGTACTGCAAAGCAAAGGCTGCAGTTAAAATGCATCTAAACCATTCCTGCCTTCACATCAACTTTTGAGTGAGTGGGACAGATGCTAGGGGACTATTTGCTCATGAACAAACTCAACTAGACAACAACAAAAAACACCAAAAGGCTTTTCTCACCCCATATCCTGCACCGGCTGAGTTAAATAAGCAGGACTGTAGCCCTCTAACACAGCAGTTCTGACAAGACCCCTGGCAAGACACACCTGTCAGCCATACTGGTTGTGTATTGGTGTGCTCAGTGTCATCCACCACTGCAGCACCAGACTAAAATAAACAAATGCTAGAATGAAGTGCCAAGTACTGCAGTCTTGTCAGATAAAGTATTTGCAGACTTCATCTCAAAGCCCTCATGAGACCACAGTGCTATCTATACTTAGGAAGCTTGGCCAGTTTAGAAGCTTCACAAGTCCATTATCACATGATGGAGTCAAATGTCTGAAGTTTTGTCAGGAGATTTGTCAACTCTTGCGTGTATAATGCAATCAAATACTTTTAAACCATGTTCCTTAATGCTTTTGCAGCCCCATACGTTCCACTTTCAAGCATTGGAGTTTTTTCCAATTGACTGCAATGGACCATTTTTAGCACAACTAAACCACTGTTTTTAACTCAGATCTATGAACACAAACTAGTTAGTTGAGCAGAGTCAATGGAGAAAGTTTAGTGTTATATCCACTGTCTTTTGAAAGTCTAATTCGTTCTTCTTTCTCTTAGATTGAATCTGAAAATGCAGCATCTGCAGAGACATTGAACAATGCTACCTTACGTCTGTTTGAGCTAGAGAAGAGTGTTGAAGACCTTAGGCAAAAGGCTGCTACAAATTCAGGGAATGTGGGAAATATAGAAGACAAAATTACTAGCGCAAAACAAAATGCTGAAGAAGTTAAAAAGGTGAGAAGCTCAGGAACAATCCTAAAGAGAAGCTAGCAAAACTCCCCCAGGTTTGGCTAAAGGGAGATCAATGAATACACGTGATCCATCACATTTATTGTTCATATTATGGAGACAGAAAATACTCCAACACTTATGCTTTTACCAAAGGTAGCTACTTTTTACTTTGGTATTAGATCCTGAGAGAGATGTATTGGGAAGTGTTCAGGTTTTGAAATAGCTGCAGAAAATCTGTCAGCCTTTCACACGTAGTTTCTGTTCCTCAGCTTTACTGTCACAGGAGAACTGGAAATTTTTTTTTTTCCACTTGTATAGAGTATTTATGGTTCTATGACAATGATAGGTTCAGGACAAACAAACCAGAATTTGGCATATACAGAATCAAACAAGAGGAAAAATAATTATCTTAACATAAAACTGAAGTAATTGCTAAATACCAGAGATGCAAGATTTTATCTGTGAACATATGGCATTACTCCTAATGTTTGCTACACACTTTTGTAATAGCAAAAGAATGTTCATTAACAAAACAATCGACCAATCTGCCAAAGGAAGTTTCATTGCTCCCATCTCTTGTCTGTAGTTAGCATACCAATCTCAAGAGAGCCATTTTCTGACAGGAGAGCTGCATTATCCATCAACTCAACAATATCCCAACACTAAGTAGTATTTCAGGTGCTGTCAAGTAAACACAAAAGGATTCCAGTGCTGCTATGGTTTGTTATCTTGCTCAATGGTTGAATTTAGTTGGGCCACAGGACTTCTTAATCTTAACCCTACAAAAAAAGCACAGCTGAGAAACCAAGCTCACGACTTTCCCAACACCTTTACAAACACCAACAGGGCAGCTAGTTCAGTTCTTGTTGCTGAAAGGGTAGCAAGGGTATTCCTTCCCAGATGCAACCACTCAGCCAGGAGCAGTGCTAGGTGTAGCTTTCCAGTGGTTCTAGGGGCCATGGCTTCCATTAGTTAGAGAACCCTGTAGCTGAATCCCATAAATCTCTTGCCAAGTGCCATTATTGAAGCTGTAAAACAGCCACAGATCTGCAAAAGAGCAACTGATGAGTCTTCACCACAGCTCTACATCTTGGGCAGGAAGTAGGAAATACCCTGATACTGTTTCTGCTTTTGTTAACTGAGCTCCCAGCGTAGTCTCTCCTTGCACCCGGATTAGTGAAGGACAGAGGGAGGAAATGCTGTATTGGCTTCGCATGAGCTCCCTCTTGTGCTTGCGTTCGGAACAGGTCCTCAACAGCGAGCTGAGCGGCAAGTACAGGACTGTGGAAGAGCTCATTGCCAAGAAGACAGAGGAGTCGGCCGAGGCCAGGAGGAAAGCAGGCGTGTTGCAAGATGAAGCTAAAGCCTTGTTGGCTCAAGCAAACAGCAAACTCCAGCTGCTGAAAGGTAAGGCTGTTCTGAGGAGGTAATTTGACACCTTAGAACACTTCACACTGTTAAACCAGCTATTCATCAGTAGAAGGGGAAAAGGTACTTACTGTTAATGAGGCTTGATCTGCTTTCCTTATTCTTATGGACATAATACAGTCTTTTGAAGCAAAGATTTCTATAGAATAAGCTGAAACTTACAGGTGAGACACAAACTTCTGGTATGGTACCTCTCACTGCCCCTAGAACCACCACAGGGAAGAAACAAAACTACTCTGCTCGGGATGAAGACTCATCTGTTCCAGCAAGATCCCTAGCTCCCAACAGTACTGCCCTCACCCCACCCTGGAAAGCTCTTAAAACAAAAGCTAATCAGGACAAAGGAGTTCCAGTTTACAGATTAATTTAAGCTTTACTGTTGACAAAGTTGATTGACCCATGACAAGGCAGTCTGCCCCTTGCTACCAGAGACAGAATTAATTTTTCCTTCTGGTTTTGCCAGGCCAGGAAGTCATTCTTCCCCTCTTTGCTACTCCTGCACGGTTACTGTGACTTGTAGACTAGTGTTAATCATGACAAGCTAAAACATTTCACTGCTCTGTAAAAGCCACTATAGGGCAAAGAATGACAATTATTCTAACTCTCAAAATATACTTTTGGATTTTCACCTTTGGAAAGTAACTTCCCTGTTCCTTTACATCCCTATGTTAAGGAAACAAAAAGGTGCCATTCCAGCCTTTGTTGATTTTTTGGTTGTTTTTTCGTTTGTTTTTGGTTTTTTTCCCCGCAATCAGAATATCTTCCACAAGAGAAATCAGTTTGAATAGTAGTTTATCTGTAACTATAATGATTTACATGTATTGAAACACCACCAATTAAGCTGGGTTTTTTGCCTTCCTTTGCCTACAGATTTAGAAGACACATATGAAAACAATCAAAAAGTTCTGGAAGACAAAGCCAAGCAGTTGGTGGAGCTGGAAGAGACAGTTCGCTCCCTCTTACAGACAATCAGCCAGAAGGTTGCCGTTTACAGCACTTGCTTATAAACAGGAGCGGGAAGTGCTTGTGTTCAGGATGGGTTTTTCAAGTATTACACTAGTTCTTTTTGACATTACACTAAGACCTGATAAGGTGAACAGGTTTTATATTGACTTTAAAGCCACAGAACCAAAGAAAAGTAACTTTTTGATGTTGAAAATAAACAGTACTTTTGTATCACTGTAGGTACCTAGTATGAGTCATTAAGTTCCTTCCTATTTTCGGTAGCTGCAATGGTACATCAATTAATCCTTTAGCAAGTCTTGTTCTTAAACTGGTTAGAGATCTAATAAAATCTTGGCTTGAACTATATGATTCTAAAGAAGGGTTCTATTACAATGCAATACAGTATGGTGACTCAGATCAAATTACAAGTGAATGAAGAAAGACCATCCATGTGTGGTTAGCTATGCCACAGTACTCAAAAAGGATTGTGTGCCCCCATTTAGGCTTAAGACTTTCATGTCACTGATTATGAAACACTTGTGATCTGTAGAGTGAAAACAGGTCAGCACTGAAAGTATGAATGCACCAAATTTGTATGATAAACCAAGCTTGGAATCACAAAATAAGCAGAGTTGGAAGGGACCCACAAGTGTCATTCATTGAGTCCAACTCCTGGCCTGGCACAGGACAACCCAAGAGTCACACCATGTGCCTGAAAGTACTGTCCAAAGACTCCTTGAACTCTGTCAGGCTGGTGCTGTGACCACTTCCCTGGGGAGCTGTTCCAGTCCCCAACCACCCTCTTTGGTGAAGAACCTTTTTCTAATATCCAACATCAACCTCCCCTGACACAACTCCAGGCCACTCCCTCAGCACTGGTCACCAGAGAGATCAGTG
>VXBB01010858.1:122210-132970 GCA_013399915.1 Illadopsis cleaveri | reverse complement strand
CAGGGGAAAAAAGGAAGGGGAAAATTCTGATTTTGCCCAATCACCCCACAACCCTCTAGGATTTTTCCAGAACTCAGGGAGAGGCTCTGAGATGATTGACAAGATCAGGGGTTATTGAAATTAAGATGGGCAAGAACAGTGTTGAGCCAAAACAAGGGTTGCAGGGCAGGAACCGTTTGAGGTGAATTCCAGGGCATTAACTGAACAGAAGGTGAACTGTGTGGCAGTGGCTGAACAAAAAGGTGTACAATGAATCCAACTTAACTTACAAATTGAACCTTATAGAAATGCACCCTCACAGATCATTTTTCTGTCAGCCATGTGAAGTGTAACACTGACTTTGAGCTAAGTGGAATAAAGGTACAGGAAAATGGAATGGGTAGAAGGAAACAAGGGATAAGCTTTGGGGTGAAACTCTGATTGACTTCTAGAGCTCCTTATTTCTCACCTTCATCTGTAATTAGCTAAGGTGTCTAGCTCAAACATAAACATATACGACACAGAGGTCTATGCTCAGTCAAGTGAAACCTCTCATGGCAAACCTTAGGGCTTAAATGTCAGCAAAACACAACAACTGAAAAAGGAAAAAACACAGTTTACTGACATTTACGGTCTTGCTTTTTAAAAATCCTAGCCATCCTTCTCAATTACAAGGAATCTCATTGTTATTTGCCAGCAATAACAGCTGCAAGAAAATTTACACCTTGCATAAATCTTGCCCAAGATGTTTGACTGGACAGCTCCACTGATAGTTGAGAAGGTTCAGAATGGTTTGTGAACTGAAAATAGAACAAAATATCCACATAAATGGTAAGAGACTGAATGCAGCTTGAACGGTCCTGAGTGATCAGACATCCTCACTTTCAATCCTCACACTTCCTCTTCAGAAGCTACTGAGGTTTAAAAAAAAAAAAAAAAAAAAAAAAATCTGCCCCAACTGTACCTCCGAAATTAAAAGCCTNNCTGAGGGTTAAAAAAAAAAAAAAAAAAAAAAAAAAATTCTGCTCAACTGTAGCCTCAGAACTTAAAGCACTAGGGGTTTAGTTTTGTTTGTTTTATTTTTTGTGTTTGCTCCAGAGAATATTCAGAGCTCTTAATTAGGTCAAAGAAGAAGATGGAAGAGCTGAACAATGGCTTGAACACTAACATTAGCCATGCACATTAGTTAACAATTAACACAATACCCTGCACAATTTTAGCCTGTTTCAATTGCCACTCTTCTGGAAAATTCCAAACATGATCAGTGACTAATTGAGTCAGGTTATGTTTCAGTAAGCATAGTGGATAATTGTACTGTATTTTCCATGTTTTCCCCAAAAGCATCCTAGTTTCATTTGGACCTCCTTAGCTTTTACATAAAACACTTATTTAATTCAATTTTTTTTTTCCTTAAAAAATGTTCAAAAAGGGTAATGTGCTTTAGCTGAAGGTGCAGCTTGGGAAAGCCCCAAACATTTCTGGGCTCAAAGCTCTGGATACTGCACTCAAGAGGCAAAAAACAAATGTCATTTTTGAATCTTATCCCTCTTAATTAAAAAATGACATTCATTTCATTTTGTAATCTCTTCTGTTCTTAGACACTCTGTCTAATTTTCAAGTTTCAAATAGTTATAGTCAAAGTCCTGTTTTCCAAGGAGTGACATGTGTATCCATCTGCTCAGCTGTTTGAAAAATTTAGAATTTTTCATCTCTGCAGCTTTAACTGGTCATCCTGATTAAAAAATAGTAATTTTATAGACTAAATAAGCCATTTCCTCTGTGTCATTTTGTTAAACCAATATTATCATCCTTTTCATAAATCAAGTATCTTGATGGCACCATTTGGAAGAGGTTTTCTTTTGAACTTTTTTAAAATAGGAAATATATTGTTCCTTTGTCCAACTCCAATTACTGGACTGCAGTTGCCATTCAATGTAGTACTTAGGTGTAGTGTGGATTTTTGGTTTTCTCTGTTTAATGCTTCATTTATNATGGGGCGACCACCGAAACACTTAGGCACTAAAATAAACAAGCAAAACTCTATACTTCCTTGTTGATTGTCCGATCACATGGGAGGCACAGAAGGAGGGTCAGAGTTTCAGCATGATCAAAGAGTAAACTGTTGGGCTTGTAGACCAATCAGGCTAAGAAAGTAAATATTTGAGAGCAATAAAAACACCTTTTATTCAGGTGCCAGAAATAATAATAATGAGGTGAATAAGATAAATTGCATGATGATGGTGCATGCTTAGAAATACAGGCAGTTATCTGGTGTATAAAAGCAGTCATATTCATAATGTACAGCACAACACTTAAACGAGATGAACTTATGCTGCTACCCCATTCCTGCCTTTAAAAGGTGGGAACCCTTAACGACTCCCAGAATACAGAATCACGATATGTATAAGTGAAATCCAATCACCATTTGAAAAGGAGACACCATTTCTCACCAGGACAAGTATATAATGGGCACAGAAAATAGTGCAGACACTACATGTCATCATAAAAGAAATCTTAAAAACCAACAACATGTTTCCTTTAGTAATAGTACCAGCTTTTTTTCAAGATCATATTTTTCCACCCCTGCCATAGACAGGAACACCTTCCACTGTCCATGATTGCTCCAAGACCTGTCCAACATGGTTTTGAACACTTCCAGGGATGGGGCAGCCACAACTTTTATGGACAACCTCTCCCAGGACCTCACCACCATCAAAACCAGGAACTTCCTCCTAATATCAAACCTAAATCTACTGTTTTAATCTGCATCCTGTCTCTGTCTTGTACACGCTCAGTACATTGGTTTTCTTCAGATTCTTTCACTTTGCTACTGTTGCAGATAACAATATGAACTTGAATATAGAGTGTAAGCAATATCTTAACTGTTGAATTTTTATTTAGCGGGACAAGTCTTTTTATCCTGCATACTTGAAACATTTCCGGACTTTTGATTCCTGCTGGAGCCCACAGCTCTAGTAAATCAATCAAACTGGGGTTCTGCAAGACCAAGTACCAGGTCCTACACATTGACCACATCTCACAGGACTTTTCAACCTAAATGATTCTGATTCTATGAATACTCTAAACACCACACAAGACCTTTCCAGATCTAGCTTTTAAGAGTTATAAAGAACAAAGAAATGTCAAGGTCCCCTTCAGTCAAGTCTATTATTCTGTTTCATACTCACCTTTAATTTCTACTCAGACTCCCAGTTTATTACAAATATTCTTAATAATATTGTGACTTGCAACACATCATGACTCCTCTGTGTTTCAGTGAATGTTGGTCTCTAAAAATTGTGCTTAAGCAGTTTAGGACTTTTGCTTACACACCATAGATATATATCTGATTTTTCAGGGTTCCTTTCCAGATGTGAATAGATTCCTGGCAGCATCTAAATATCTAGGAAGACCTTACTATGCAGTCCCTCTCCAGAAAACAGAAAAACCACAAGACTTGGAAAACACAAGCTCAGGTGAAGACGCCAGCATCACAAGACTCAAGTGAGACTAAGGAACAATCATCTTCCTTCAACATACAGTGAATATCTTGTGAGCACAAGGACATTTTGAGGATGTAAACATGGAGAAAACTGCCTCATACAAAGGTCAAACAACAAGGTGAAACACTTCTGTGTCTGTAGTCCTAGATGTCTATTCTTTATATCATCCTTCCCTGAAATTCCTTAGTCTACAGAATACAGCAGAAAATTAAGAATAACTCGTATAACTTTGAGTAGCGTTGCAGAGCACGGAAATGCCATTCTTATCCATGTCTTTCAATGTTAGGGGTGAGGTCATTTCATATATCTATTTACTTTATTTCTCAAATCCAGTAACTTAGTGTGAAGGGCTTCAAAGCACAAGATAAATATGTCTGGGCCACAGAACTAATCATGTCAACTGGAAAATAACTGTATCTGCATCATTACCACTTAATGTGTTGGGTAACTCTGAATGCACCTGAAAGATAATAAAGAGGTGTCAGTATTATTCATATATTTTAATTGCTTCCATTAGCATTTCCTTTTTTTTTTTTTCATTCCTGAGGGCAAAATAGTATCACTTCATTGATTATACAGTGGATACAGGAGAAATAATAGTACAGAATCAAATGTTCTTTTAACAACCCGTTGCCATCATATAGCTATAAGCAAACGTGTAACTTGGCAATAAAACCTATTTACTGTTAAAATTAAAATTGCTTTTAACATTTTTATCACATGCAAACAATTAAAATAATTCTATCAAGTAGCAGCTGTTCTTTCACACTTGTGGAAAAAGAATGAAGGAAAAAAGACTGTAAGAATAATTAAAATTAGGTAACTTCTTTTTCCAAGAAATTCCAAGAAATGTGTTGGTTCTCTGTAAGGAGTGGTTTTAACAATAATGGAGGTAGGGTTAATACAATGAGAGGGAGTAGAACTTGATGATCCTTATGTGCCCCTTCCAACTCAAGATGGTTTATGATTCTAGGAAATAATTAACTCAGTTTTGTAATGCATGTATTTTTATCCTAGCCAAATAAATCTTGTGGTATCACCATGATGCCTTCTGGGATTAAGTTACTAAGTATAATAACCTCTAGGTTCTCAGTTTTGATGGTGACATGCCACCAGTGTCTTTTTCGTTGAGTCCAATTCATTATTTTATTCTGTCTCATGGCACTACTAATCTTACAACATAAAGCTGGCTCCTAAGAATTCCAGCACGGGGCACAGGGTAAAACCAAAGCCCTATTTCCTGACCCTTCCCATCTGCCAGTGGACAAAAATAAACCCCTCCAGGAACAGGATAAATATCAACTATTGTAGTGGTTTGAAAGCGAACCTNCCTAGGGGGAAGAGTACTTCAACAATTGGATTCAACAGTTCATGAAGATGGTGATAGAATACTTTGTGTACATCCCATACTACAACCCAGGACAACTATGTACAATGATTCTGTTGCTGTAACAAAAACACAAGGGACACCGTGTTCAAGAAGCCTTTTCCTACTGGACAGAACATCCATGAACATTTAATCTAATGGAGATAATAAAATACAAGAATGAGAAGGGTACTTGAAAAATTAAATACTATAACTCTATAATGCTTAGGGAAATAACAAATTATAGAATCATAGAATCCTAGAATGGTTTGAGTAGGAAGGAACATGAAACAATATATAGCTCCAATGCCCTGCCATGGACAGGGACACTTTCCTCTAGAACAGGTTGCTCAATGTCCTATTCAACCCAATATTGAATTGTTTTACCTGGGTTTACTTATTTTGCCTTCTACTTGAAAATATGAAAATTAATAAATATGTGTCAAATATTTTTAGAACAAAAGTGACAGTACAATTCCAGACCTTTCCAGTGCTCCTTAATTTATTTTTCCGTAAATGCCTAGGAAGAAATCAAATAGATCAACAGCATTGACTAAACCTGAGTTGAGTCCTTATTCCATTCAAACAACTATTTACTAGTTAGAGTTGATACACTGGTTTTCTGTTTTCTTCCACTCACTGCTTTGGAGAGGTCAGAGTCTGTATTTACATATCCTATGGTTCTATTTGCCAGGGATGGGGTCACAGCCCAAGACTGACAGACTGAATAAAGGCTTAGGACAACTCTCAGCACAAGGTAGGATTATTAGTGCTGTCCTGGGCAGCACGAGGAGTTGGATACGACATCCATTCTGACTCATAGTATCCTATGATTCTATGGCACTGTCCCTACGCCACAGAATGGTTGCATTCCATTATTAGATCTCAGTTCTATTATTGTCACAAGTCCCCAGTTGCTGTGGGAGACTCCCAGCTTTGTACATAATGAAGGGATAAATTGGTGTCCCTGCATTTGACAGGAATGGGCTGAAAGAAGTTGAACCTGTTGCTCAAAAATCTCAGGAAAGCTGTGAGTGGGCTGGTTTGACTCAAGGCTGTATCAAACCACAAATTTCTTCTGTCCTTAGTCTTCTGTCCTTGAAAAAAATTCTTCTTTGCCTGGTAAACTGGCATAAGCAATCTCTTTAAAAGGTTGCAATTTGATCAGTTTTACTGGTAAAGTGTGTGTTTACACCAATGCTGAATCAGTGCTCTCTGCTTTTAGTAATTATTTACAGTAAGGGTGACTGAAATTCTATATCAAATACAAATATATTCAAATACAGTTTGAATCCAAGCCTGTACAAAATAACTGTTTTTTCTTTTAGACAAAACCCAACCCAAGTATTACTTGCACTGAATTGTCCACTCAGTCTGTCCTAACTACAAACCTGTTAAAACCAGGAAAATTCAAATTTCCTTGTTGTTTTGTTAAGCTGATTGTCTGAACATGACTCCGTTTTCAAATTAATACCTACATATTAGGGCTTTTTTCCTTACACACAGTAGGGATGAAACAGTTTGAATTATGTAAAATAAATGTGTGGTCATAAAATGTAATAATCCATTACAAAACACTTTCATTTCTCATTTTATTACCATGTTCAAATAATTATCGACCTTTGTTTTCACTAGCCTGAACAAACAGATATCCATAGAAATATTGTATTTCCTTTGTATTATGATTACAATAATGAAGAAGGGTAAATCAAGTTCCTTATATTGTATTTGCATTAAATATTGCATTTGCAGCAGATTAAAAATGCAACTAGAAACCCTATTTTTGATACCTCTGTTTTATGAATTATTGTACTTACCAGCATGGAACTTCAGTTGTGGGGACCATATGCTATGGCCATTTGACATTATTTTTGCATGTGACCAACAGAAAAAGAATGCAATAAATGTGTGCTTCTGTGACACTTTGAGAAATGTAGATATTTATTTAAGCGCTTCAAATCCAACATTTTCTGATTACAAGCTATGAAATATATCAGTGATTGATGAGTATATTAAAATTAGTTTCTTTGGATAGTTTCTGCCTTTGTCTTCTTTGTTCATTTCATTGTATTATCTGGGTAATATCCCTCCAACCTCAGAAAACAAAATTTTTGGGGAAGAATATTAACAACTTTAGTGCAGTATCCTGAGCAGGAGAGTTTTTTATAGCACTGTAGCTAGATAGGTGTAATTGCTTTTATTTCCAAGAGCTTTTGAACTAGGTATTTTATAGCAGCCCAATTTAAAAAACAGAGGTTTCTAAGCAAATTAAATTTCTACCTTTTTTATGAAAATGGTGAGCTATAATGCAGAAAAGACACTCGGCATTAGTTATTAGAGAATCCAGATGCAGAAAGGAGACAATATTAACTATTTTTTTTCATTTCTCTCTGCAAGAAAGTGCTGTCCTACATGCCCCACCTATATCTTAGCCACCTGCTGTGATCATACATTAAAAATTACAAGCATCATTCTAATTGTTTTCAGAATGAACAAGGATTAAACCAAAAGTAACGTGACATGTCAGATCAATTATCTATTTATCTCCATAAAAAACAGATAACAGACAAGTGAGAAAGGAAGAATATGGTGATTGCCATTCCAATAACTTAGTCTTTTTTGCTTTAATTCAATGACTGCTTTACAAAATAATTTGAGATTGGGCTAAACCTAAGCATGTAGAAATGTATGCCATTGACTGCAAGGGCCCTCTTGGGCCGAGTCTAACTTAAACTAATAAGTCTTGGTGCATTTCACTTTTCAGTTTCTGAAGAAATAAAATAAAATATTTAAATGTTTATTCATTGTTATTACCGAAATATTTTCTTTTAAATTGGTCTTAAATTATAAAGCTGAGCTCACATGCAAGCTTTAAGCTGGCTATCCATATTTAGTTTCTATTCTTTTAGCTGAAAAAGTCCCTTAATTATTTTAGTCTACCCCAACAGAATGGACTTTTTATTCTTCTGGTCTTCTCTGGTCTTCCCTGATCAGGAATGTACAAACTGTACTGGAGCAGAACTTACCAGTCCTTTGTGCAAAGGCAGTAACTGTCTTTCATTTGGAAGGTCTCCCTTGGGCCATGGATCAACACTGCACAAGGTTAACGGTGTGACTGATATAGAGTAAAAATCCTCTCTGTCAAAATTAATTTAAAAATAACTAGTGTTCTTAATACTAACACCTGTGCACAATGACCATGACAGGGAGAGTTACAAAGATAAAGCCTACAGTTAAAGAATCATCATCAGACTGAGGACTGTACTAGGTACTAGGATTGTAAATAGCTCAACAAAGACCTTACAATCATAATAAATTTGGAATCGACAGTATTAGCAAGAACTAAAAGGGAAAAAATGTAACATAGATAAAGCAAATTACTGATAGGGAAATAATATCATGAAATTAGGATCAAAAAAATGTGTTCCCAGATACAGGAACTGAAGCGAGGAAATAGATGAATTCAAAGCTGTGCAGTAGGATTTATGTTTTAGTTCAATGGAAATGATTTTTCTTCTTATACAGCTGTGTGTATACAAAGTGCACTATTCCAGCCCAAATATTTTGATTCCCCCAATCCAATCTGAGATAAAATTGCTAATTACTGAAATATCTTTCAGTATACACATACGTATTTTGGTAATTAAACAGGAACAATCCTTCCATTAGGCTTTGTGAAAGTACCTGTACTGAAAGCCTACAGCAGCAGGGGTTTTTGTATAACAAGACATGGAGGACCCACTGTGGAACAGCCTGCTCCTAAAGGACTGAGCCCTGTGGGAGTGANGCACCTGGCATCTAGCCAGGGTCAGCCCAGCATCTAATAAGATGTCTTATTAGACTCCCTATGTAATTTCAATTGTTAGCAATAGCATTACTCAGGGGCTAGAACTCAGAATACAGAATAAAAAAAAAGGTTTGAAAGACTGGAGGCATTGTCTATCCCCACAAATACCCTACTTTCATTGAATGAAGTAACCAGATCTAAAAATTAAGATGCACCATCATTATTTGAAAAGATTTGCTCAACAGCCTTACTTGCTTCTCTTACCAGAAATCTAAATTATGACTTCAGATTATCATCCCTTCCACTCAAGCCTTGAAGTTCCCACAGTTTTCGCTCTGGTGATCCTGCTTACAGCTGCTGCCAAACACCTGCTTCCTGTTGGCCACCACAGTTCTTTTTATGCTGATGCCTGACAGAAGATCAGAAAGTCAAGTCAATATTTGTTCTTGTTTCTCTTTCTTTTCAGGAGAGGTTGATCAGCGTTTATGTTTCCGTATTTCTCATTTTATATTTTTAGGGGGCCGAGCAACACTTCTGGTAGGTGATACAGGGATCATCTTAAGGAGAAACAGGATTCTGTAACTGATTAATTCCCATTGCTATCTTCTAGCTCTTCTGTATGACAGCAGATTTTCTATTATAGGGGTTTAATACTAATGAATCAATACAGCACAGGGGCTTTTTGTTGATTTGTTGGGATTTTTAAGTGTTTTTTAGGGCTTGGGCTTTTTTTTAAAGTTACTTGTCTCTCAAAGAATTGCTGGAAAATACCCAGAGAGAATTAAGCTTCTGAGATCATAGAAAATAAAAATTTAAAAGAATATAGATTGATAAGAACATTGTAATTAGGTTCAGCATGTCTTTCAAACCCACTAAATTGCCTGTCTCTTTAAACTAGCCCTTTCTCTGCTGTAACAAAGAAGAAATATGCCTAGTTCTCGTTATCTTCTTTGTTTTATCATCCATTGCTGACAGGAATCATAAAATCACTCAGCTGATAGCAGTAGCAGAGTAACACTTGCACATTACTCAAAGTTAATGCTCATATAGCTCATACCACTTTGATGCAATTAATTATATAAAATTTTTTCTATTGTATTAATTGTAGGTTTTCTGTCAAGAGATGTTCAACTCAGAAAAAAGGAAAAAAGTATAGGAAGATTTTCTGCTGTCCTCTGGAATGAAATTATGTCATCATGGAGAAGAACAACAGTGCAGTCATTCTTGTCATTAGGACTCTGTATGTTTTGATTTTTCATGTGACCTTTTCTAGTCAAAATAAAATGGATCTTTCAGCTACATACAACAGACTTGAGAAATGTAAATTACTTATATTAGTGATGTGCAAAGAAAGACTTGCAAGTTGAGTAAATGAACTGTACAAGGGAAAGACAAAAGTTTAACTTATTAGAAAATTATTTAAAGGCCTTAACCTCTTCTGTTCTAACAACAGTTAATGAACGTCTTTTAATACAAGCCTCTTTAGAAGAAGGATTGCTATATTTTGCTGTCTCTCAGATGAATTACAAGAATTTCTTAGACTATTTTCATATTTCTAATTTCACCCTTAGCAAGAAGAGTCATGAACTTTTCTTGAGTGATGCTGTGCCTTCTATCTGGTAGAGAAACGTTTATGACCTGTCATTCATTAAATTAATTCCAGGTATTTTTAGTCTTCTCTTCATCTACTAATTGGGAACCTTATATTTAAATCTCTGCATATATTTGAAAGCTTTTTAAAGTTGTTAATTCAGAGCTTTGAAACACTGTCAGACCAGATTTGTCTAAAGATGGGTGTTTTTTGTGGCTGCTTAAGAATTACACTTCTAGGTGCCATTATATTTAAAGATCTCAGTCCTTTTACACTGCTGGCTTGCTCTTTGGTCGTTTTGGGTTTTTTTTGGTCCCTTCCCTTCCCTTTTCTAAGCTGTTCACTTCTTTCTTGGTAGATTAACATTTGGAAGCAAAATATCCCTCTGAGATGTGTTTGCTACTGGTCAGCTATCTGTCAAGTTTGGTCCATTAGCCATGTTATGCCTCATCTATTGTAGGTAGATTAATGCTTCATGCATTATTAAAAAGTTAATATTTTGTCATAGGAAAACAAAAATAGAGTTGTTTTTTT
>VXBB01010858.1:83317-96351 GCA_013399915.1 Illadopsis cleaveri | reverse complement strand
TTTTTTTTTTTTTATAAAAATTTCTTTTAAATTTTTTTTTTTTTTTTTTTTTTTTTTTTTTTTTTTTTTTTTTTTGATTTTGGGTGAAGTTTCAGGGAGCCATGTGTGTCTTCGGCTTGTTTTCCTTAACTAGATGTTTTAGCAAGCATCTTTAACTTTTTTGCATGTTACTATAGGTTCTTGTATTCCACACAATTACTTTTATATCAACATCTATTTGGATGTCTGGTGAAGTAAGAGCTTACACATGCAAAAATCATTCAAGTGGCCACCACTGAGCATCACTGCATTCTTGCAAGTACAACACTGTTGTACCAATGGTTAATTAAAGTCTGCACAGCATAAATTTGAAGCAGAGAAGGCCAGTGTATGGAAGAAACATTGGGAAGTTTTTGATGACCTCCAGCCACATTACATTGGCAGATTTTTACCATTAAGTTATTTATCATGTGGATGTATGTGGTACCTATTATGGCTTTCTTTAAGCCCTTTAAATTAGCACAGGCAAGCGATGCCTGTCTGTACTATGGATTTCCATAGCTGAAATGAAGATGATCCTTTAAATTCCCCATTTGATTATTGTTTATTAATATAGGTATTTGTAGTCCAGTGTTCCTGGCACTCAAGGTAAATCAGATAAGATGCCCAAAAAGTTCCCATTTACTTCTTCTGTTTACAAGGAAATTCAAGGTAAACATACTTACATGACAAATGTTTTAGGTAATATAAAGTGAGCCTTGTTTTGCGGGTCATTTCCAGTCATTTGTGGTGACTAACACTGAAACCTGACCAGAGGGACATATTTATCTCCTTATTGATGCTCTAGGCTAGATTTTCGGCTCCTGGTCACTCTATTTCTCTCAGTGAAAATAGCTGGTGATTTACATAAGCTCAGATTTCGTTATCACAGGATTTTCCCCCATCTAAGAGGTGTTCTGTCATTTGAAGGTCTGAAATGGGAGGATGCATGGAAGGAGTGTGTTCAGTGTCCAAGGAGTGTGACCTCCTTGAATGTCCCCTTCAGCAAACATGTCTCTGTCTGGCACAGTCACATGTGTCATGCAGGCTTCATCAGATACAAATGTCAAATTCGCACAGATGCAACCAAACAGAAAAACTGGATTCTGCTGTAACTGACAGCACAACTATAATGATTTTACATTGTTCCATTCTGGTTTAACGGATCTACTTTTTATAATGTTTGAAATAAGGAAAAAAGTATACTGCCAAAAGTAAGCCAGAAAGGAAGAATATTTTCACTTGTCACTGGCACTGCTTAACCACTCTGACTGTAGAAAATATTGCAACAAATTAAAACATTCACTTTGTCAGTTTATTAATNAGAGGAGAGGAGAGGAGAGAAAAACATAGTAAAAATGTATCAGTTGCTGTCAAAGCTCTTTAAATTCAAAGCTTCTTATTCTTTTGTCTGATGGCTATAAATAATAAAAAAGTTCTTATTCATGCATGAAATATTTTGTCTTGATCTTTTCATTCCCCTTTTCTGGCTTCACTGTTTGATACTAAATGCTGCAGATGCAAATTATTTTTAAAGTTCCCTGTGCAACCCATTGACTGTATATGTGCTTGCCTTTAGCACAAAATAATTTCCTGGTCACTCTTTTGTCTACACTGGCCAAGACTTCCTTGGGTATAATGTGCTTCCTGTTTTAGGTACATGACTTCATCTCATTTGTGGGCACTAGTCAAGGGGGAAAATCATACCAGGTCGCATGCAGGATTTCTGCAACATATAGACAGGGTGCAGAAAACATGTGCATTCAGAAAATTCTAAATCAGGCTGCCATTCCTGATTTGAACATGAGTTTTGTGATGCCGTATAGAGTAAAAAATACACTTCTGATGTTATGTGTTGATTTCTACATCAGTATGTTTCAGTTTTCCTTAATTAAATTAATATTGTTCATCATATCACCCATACAGTTTAGATTACCTTGGTCAAGCTTCTCTCAGTTTTGAAACAAAAGCATAGGAAAAAGAGCATAGAGGTGCTGTGCATGTGCTGTAAGCAACACAGGCTCAGATCCTGAAATCAGAGGAAAAACAGTATCATTAAAACTTCTCTGCAATGTTGGAGTGATGGCGCAACTTGTATCACTGAAAAATGTCCTTTTGTAATGTTTCGTATCCCTAAAATATGTTCTTTTGTAATGCTTCTCCTCCCATATGGAACGTATGGAAATCATATCATATTCACCAGACGTCTTCCTGCACAAATCCACCAGAACTGAGGAGCAACATCTTTGGAAGGAAATTCAGGGGCGTTCCCATGCACAGAGCTGATGGACTGGCCTGAAACCACACTTACAAACAACTTCAGCCTTGCAAAGGGAGCAGTTGCATCCAAGTTTTGCTGCATCCACTGAGATCTCTCTGGTATGTGCTAAGTTTCAAACATACCAGGAAGTTCTTCAGGACAGTACCAATCAACACAAGCCAAAACTCTGCCAAGGTGTGAGCTACTTTTTTGAGAATAATATAGATAAATACTCTCAGATACTGTTTAATGTTCTAGTGCAGATCTCTTCAGTTAATTCTGTACTCATCTGGCAGCAGACAAGACTGCTTTCCCCACTCATGCCTGTACTTTCAGTACTGATTAATATACTAACATATTAAAATCTTATCAGAAGATCATAACCTATTCCCTTGGTGTCTCTGATTCATAAAGGAAAATTATAATAACCCCAACCCCTTTTTCAGATTATGTAATCATTGACCAGGGATTTGAGAGTCAGCAGGCAGGAAATTCTTGGCCCTGATGTAGGCCTTCAGATCATATTATTTTGTGTTACATAAATAGAGTTATTTTCCCTTTCCTTAAAATCTTCATAATTATGGAGTGCTCTTCAACCCAAAACCAAGCCTGTTATATAAAAATTTATTGATTTCAAAATATCCACTTTTAGAAGAATAGAAAACTCAACTGATTAAACTAAATTTTGATAATGTATTCAAAATAATTAATTTACTTCTTTATATTTACCTCTCTATTTCTAAAGTTTGAACCATAATATATTTGAAAGTATTACATTTAAACATATATGGGTTAGCATTTTTTTTTTTTAAAGAGAGTGTAAATGTTGTTTAGAATTCAATGAAATACATCTTCCTCAGATCGATAGAGAGTAACAAACCCACATGGAATGCAAATGTTATTGCTGCACTGACTCATTTGCGAAATTTTCACACACCATAATGAACATTCATGTTAAAAGTTAAAAAATCTCTTTGTTTGACTTTTTGGACAGGAAGGGCTTGCTATTTTGAAAACATACACTTATTTAATTTCAATGCTTGTTTTTATTTTTATTCCTGCTCAATTCTTTCAGTGCCACTCCTGTTGGACCTTGGGGTGAGTGGGCATTGGATCCCTTTGGAGAAAATGTCAACATTTCTTTAAATATGGTAAGACTTTTCTGTTTAAATCTTTCTTCACAGGCTCTATTACCAATTACAAGACAAGTTTGGAACAGCCACAGGACAAAGTGAAATGTTGGCTTCATCCTCTTCTTCACTGCTCCATTTTCCTGTCATCTCTAAGCCACGCTACCTTTCAGAAGCACATTCCAAGTTCTTATGCTTCTGATACTCTGTGAAATGAAAACAAAAATACAATAATTCTGCCATGTTTACAAAGGTCCTAAAAAATGTCAGGAAATTGCAAGTTTCCATGTGAATAGTCAGGGAAAAAAAGTTGAGGAAAGACCTTTGCATTGCATGAGCCGTTCAATTATGTTGTTCATTGACTTTAAATGGATTACTGCCATGATGTGATAAATAGAAACTGCATGAAGTATTTATATTTTATTTAAATGTCAGTCACTTAATTTATTTTCTCATTATACATTAAAGTAATGATCATCCTGTTTATTAGTGTTACATATTTCATGGGGTTCACAACACTGTGTAACTTGGAACAAATGAATAGAGGTCACTACGTTACCCATTGTGCAAGATGGCATCAGCAGCAGTGACACAGAGAGAAAACAGAAGTAAAATCATCATGGAAAAGAGAGGCCAGAATGCTATAATCTCTTTGAGGAACTATTGTGCTATATCTCATTACCCATTAAAAAAAAAAAAAAAAAGGAATTGCACCACAAGGATTATGATTTACATGAATAGATCATTAATCTAAAAATGTCTTAAAGCTCTTTCCAAATGCATTTTCTACCTATATGCAGAATGAAAAAAAAACCACAAAAAAAACCCAACAACCATGATCACTAGCAAAATACAGATAACTCTGTGATGAAATGTGATTGCAGTTTAAGCAGAAGACACGAATGTTACGCAGCAGTTTAGAAAAACATAATGATCTATAATGCAATATCACAAAGAAACATAGTCAGAAATTTTAAAATCCAAATTAAATTTGAGTGAGAATTAATAGAAAATAATGAGATAGGAAGTTAATATACAGGCAAAAGGAACCAACCCAAGTTAAAATTAACTCAGACTTTAATAAAATTCCTTTTTTCAGGCAAAAAAGATTTGCACAAGATATTTCAAATACAGTACTGAATTTTCAAGACCCACAATCTCTTCAATACTTCTTTCAACTAGTTCAAGATGGAAACTAAAAAGGAGATAAAAACCAACCAAAAAAACCACACAAAATTTGTGAAACATTTGCTGAAATGTCAATGGTCACTAGCGCTGTTGCAACAGAGTACCTTCTGTATGCAAACTGAGGGCTAAACAAGTCTTAATGAGATGAATAGCTATTTTTATAAAATTAATTAGGAAAAAAAATTGAGATATATATTTTGGTCTCCTGGATGACCTTGTTTTTCCTGAGTGCTCTAGAGAAGCTACCCACTCAGTGCAGGCATTTAAACCGAAAGGGGTCTCATAGGTCATTGCTTTTAATTTCTTATTGTTACATGGTATCCCAGTGTTTGCCTTTTTTTATACACTCCTTCCAAGGCTGTTTTTAAAATAGACATGTTTTCTGATTGTCTTTGGTTTTTTGCCTCCAGCATTTCAGTCACTCATACAGGAAAGCTACTATCATGAGGAAATAGGAATGAATAAAACCCCAAATGCTGTTGTGTCAATGACTGTGAAAATTTGCAGTGACACACAAATTTTGATTTCCACTCCAAACTACATTACCCTAAAAACAGTTTCAGTTACAAGAATGAAAACACAAATAAAGCTTTATGCCTGATACCGTCTGTTGGTGTCTTGGAAAGCTGGAGAAGGGGGTGAGTTAAAGAGTAGTAATTCAGCACAAAGAGAAGGGAACATGTACCAGATCCCTTCTCACATGTTATGAGCTGAACTTACCAAAATTTCCCTGTGTCCCTGCAAGTTCCCTTCCCAAAGATGTTCACATTTTTCAGTCACTTAAAATGAAGAGTGATAATCACCAGCACCTGTTTTCTCCCTGTACTCAGTTCCTCCTCACCCATTTTCTCTCTCTACTGTCAGGGAAAAACTCACAAAGAGGGAGAACCATGAAATTGGGATTTAACAAAATCCTCTCAAATTTATTTTGTGAGATAAAAATAAATAAAATCAGAAACAGGATATTGCAAGAATTTCTTACCTGAACAGCTGAAAAAGAGAAAAAAAAATTGAATGAATATTAGAAATGCAAAGGAAGTTGGCGCCAAATCTGACTACTTGTTTTATTTCTTCAGCATTGTACAGGTGGAGCAGTCAGCAATAATAGAAAACCTTGATATCACATCCCTAAATATCCCATTAACTCTGGCTCAGGCCTTGGAAGCAACTTGTACGCGCTACCTCTACCTTTTTCTCCTCTGATATTTGTAGGATGTGTGGTAAAAAATGATGGAAACAAAGTATNCTTTTCCAGTCTTAATGATTCTATAATTCTTTGATTCTAAACTGTAAAATGAGACAATCCCAGACAGAATCCCTGGTTTGCAGCCACTGTGCAACTAAAAGATGTACCAGGACTCCAGCTCGGGACTTCAGATTTTGGTTTTATCTAAGGCAAGCTAAGTAAAGCACTGCTGCTTGAAATGAAAAAGAAATGGCTTCTAATATCTAACATGCTGTTGTAAATATTTTCTCAGTGGAAAATATCACAGTTGTTGCTGATGTGTCTGACAATATAAGCAGGAGTTTGTGTAGGCCTGCAGAGTTTGCTTAGTGTGGATTATGGTGTTCAGAGTACCATTTCATTTGTACTCCAGATCTTTTTCAAAGCCATTTAACTGATTAGATTTTCAGTCGTGGTCACACTTAATACAAATCTGATGCAACAAGGTAAAATGGCAAACAAATCTTTAAAGAATCTTCTGCATTTTCCCCAGCTCAGAGTATTACTGCATTTCTTTTTTCCTTAACATTTTAAAATAGTTTCACCAGATGAAAAAGTTTTATTTATTTCTGTTTTGAGAGCAGAGTAATGATCTTTGTTACTAAACCTCAAACTGAGAACTCCCAAGCATTGTCTTTGGGCTCCTGCAAGGATGTGTCAATTTTTAACAGGGATTCTTCTGGACAAAGCCTATTGTGTAAACACCTGGTGAGTTTTAGATGTCATCTACAGGAGATGAGATGAATCATACTTTGGATTATAAAGGGAGCCTGGGTGGCTGTTCCAGGCTTTAATACCTGTGCTGCTGTCACAGTTTACTTGATTTCACACACATATTTCATTTCATACACCACAGCCTCTGTGCTGCTGCACAGCCAGGGGAGTACAGCCAGCTCGTTCTGATTATTTGGAACATGAGTTCCATGGGCTGCTTGAGCTGTATTTGTTGCACAGAATTTATTTATTGTCTTCAAAACAAGGACAATCTCATCCCTTTAGACAACAGCTCTCTTCCCATGCATCCAGGTCCCTTGATAATATTTTAATTGTCTGCTACAGGTTATGCAGCACAAACAAATTTATTACAAGATAGTGGAATGGATATTTTAAATTTCAAATGTTATGGTGCTCTCTTGTCAGCTAAAGTAGATTGATTTTTTTTTTTTTTTACTGTAGGCACTGAGGATTTTATGCATATTCTAGTTATAAAAATAGATTAAATAAACTAATTGCCTGAAGTAATAAACCAATAAACTCTAATGGGTTTTACCAGATGTCATCTCCTGATAACTCTGTTTCTTATACAGCTTGGGACAGGTCTTTACCCTGGAAAATTCTCACAGGTACTTTAAGTCATCTTTCTTTGTAATCAGTGTCAAGTAAATTTTGTATTGTTGGAGATGAGCTGTTTTAAAATGGTGCAATTTGATAATTTTACAGAAGAAAACTTTTTCCTTTGGTGTTTAGATGTCACTGGATATTTCTAGCTGTCAGTGGTAATTTCCACTGAATTATTTAATACACCGGAGTATCAGTGCCTTGCAAAACAATCACATTTAATAAACAGGATTGAAACACATGTTTTAAGAACACTGAATATTCCTGGTTCTGCTTTATACCCCTTTCAAATTTTAAGGTAATAACAAGCCTGTGAAAAAGTTTTAAAAAAGGAAAAAGTAACACCAATTACAAGAAAGATTATTAAAGAAAAAAAGATTTTATTTGGTTTAGTTTTAACAGGAACAATGACAAGAGCTAAATAGAACGGTGCTATGCTTTGACACTGGTAATGAGGTGAACAAATTATATCATGTCCTCCTAATTCCAAGCAAGTTGAATGGTTAACTACAGTAGTGATAAAATAAGCACATTTTTCAAATGCAGATAAAGGCTTACTATGCACTGTCATTAGCAAGCAGGAACTTGACATCCCCTCTCAGCCAGCACATTCCTGTCAGAAATTATGAATGGCTGTTTGCAAGTACCTGCTGTAAACACCCCAGGACAAATTAAATCTTAATTGGTTTTCATTTGCATTCTAATATTAGAAATAACAAAAGCCCACAATTTTTACCTGACTAGCTAGCATGATTCTTCTTTTCAGTTTTGGTATCATTCTGAAACCAATATTACTACCCTAAAAGACAATATTTTCTTGCTCTGTAGTTTCCTTCTGATGTAAAATAATCTCCTTCTTTTTCATAGACTATACAGGTATGGCCAGAAAAGACAGCATTTCTTTCGGAAAATGGTCTGTTTCAGTTAGTCCTGTCTTTGCTTGCACTGTAAAACATCCAAAGTTGCTGGGTATGGTTTTAGGAAATAGAAGATGCATTCAATGTACCAAGCATAACAAAGTTCTGTCTGATTGTTTGTCTGGCCTTTTTCAAGAGCTTGCAATACTGAAAATGTGCTACACACTCACATTTACACACCTCTGTGAAAGACTGTCTCACTTAAATTTTCTCAGGCTTAAGAGCCAGGACAGCTGCACATGGCTTAGCACAGCCAGTTCATCCCACTGCCAGATGTCATCCGCTTGATGCTGGCCAGGTGTCTCTTCAATGTCACCTGAAACCTCTTCTTTTCACATTTCACAGGCTGTGGCTTGCAGTCTGGCTTGCAGCACGCAGGAGGATGGTGACTGCTGCAGACCGACTCCCATGAAACCGCCTGCCTGGTCTTCAAAGAGGTGACTGAAGGTTTTGTGGACTCAACACTCTGCTGAATTTCGCTGAAAGGGCTGGACAAGCTTCTTGCAAGAGATGTGGTCTTCTTCCTTTGAGACAAGAGGATTCTAAGCTCTTCAGAATCATGCTGAAAAAAGAGAGACTCTTTTCTCCTGGTATTGGGACTTTCTCCCAATGTGAGAAACCCATAGGGAGTAGTGATTTTGGAGAGGTGGGGCAAAGAGAAAGCAGCTCTGGTTACTGGGTCACAGTGATCTGCAGCTCTCTCCAGTTCTTCAGGGAAAGTAATTTGGTCTGTAAAGCACAGGCTTTCTCTTCTGTCCAGACTTTCTTCTTTGCACATTGTTTCTTTCCTGATATAGGATTCAGATTTGCTTCTAGTTGTTCTGCGCTTCTGAACAATTTCATCAGAGACTCCTCTCTCAGGAGAACTCTCTGTGCTGTCTTCCTCTGGCTCCTGCTGAAAGGAACTATGCTCTATGTCCAAAGAAGGAATGAAAAATTTAGGGATGCGATCAGGAGTCATGACAATATTGAAGATATCCTTGTTTTTCTGAGCAACCTTTTCTTCAGGAGGTGGCTTACTGATTTTGAGGCTCGTCCAAGTTATCAAGTTTTCTATAACACTTTTCAGAGTCTGCTGGGGTGTACCACCAGGCACCATTGTTTCAGCCAGCAGTACTCTCTTAAAACTCACAGTGCTGCCTGCTGACTGAATTCTCACAGCACTGACTGCAGATGGGAGACTCATTCTGCTTATAAAACAAAGCAAATGACGTCATCTGATAGGTAGATGTCATTGGCATGGTAACCAAAGATAAGAAGGCTTTTACACTCCTACTTATATGCTTAAAGTCTGATTCATGCTGAACCCTTGCATTAAACAAGCTTAAAAATTTGATTTAATTATTTTTAAATGCCACGTTTGGTGCTAGTGCCTGTTTCAGGAAAATAATGGCTACAATCACACCTGTAACTTTTGGGCTGTTTGGAATATATTCTTTATGCTCTTACAAGAAACATAATTAGGCTTTACAATTTTTTTTTTTTTTTTAATGTGCCTGTGGATGTAAAACACATAGTTCTCTTAAGTTCTTTAGTTTAGTTTTCATCAAATCATATTATTGGGTGTGTTTTACATTACAAGTTGTGAGAAGAAAGAGTAGGAAATGAGTTATCAAACAATTGTGCACATAAATGATTCCCAAAATGAATTATGAGAAAAACTGGACAGTCCTTCAGAGAATACTCCGATTGGATATCTGTGGTTAAGGGGATGGGTGTATCCTCGGGTACACACAGCAGACTGCAATTGATGTGTGAATTTCCGCTGATCCTTGATTTGCTTCTTAGGCTTCTGGTGAGGGTTCCCTCCCAGCACACTGGTCTGCTGTCACTTGGTGCAGCTTGCAGGCAGGAAAAGAGCAGGACAATTCTGACCAGCATGTGATTGGTTTCTCATGAGTATCAGACCACAAAGTCCTTTATCCAGCTACGCTGTAATACCCATTCTCATTTCCTACTTTGGTCACAATTTCTCCTAATCTTATATAGATGATTCCAGGAATAAAGACATGAATGAACATTCCATCTCTGTAGTTTGAGCAAGTCTGGGTTTGTTTAATGCATAGGAACTTATGAAGGCATATTAGGGTTGGTGACATTGAAGGTGCCTGTGCTACTGGGTACTTTGAAAGCATAAATGTTGGCTGTGTCACAGTGTGAAGCCCAAAAAGTCTGCTTTTGAATTTAATTTTGTTTTAGTTTTGCACCTTACTATTTTTCTCTGTTAATGTTTCCACTGTTCATATCTCCCTTTGCCTGCATTTTAAAGATAGAAATTCAGTTAGTTCAGCCGCAGATGTAATCGATTCCAGAATCATGGAATCAAGGAATAGTTTATGTTGGAAGAGATCTTCAAGACCATCTAGTTCCTTCATAGAATCATATGACTTATCTGTATTTAATTTTCCATTCATTTCCTTCTGGCTTTGGCTATAGAATTTGGATGCTGGTACACATCAGCATTTCAGAACAGCATATTTAATCCTCGTTTTACTGAAGATGAAAAATGACAGTGGAAAATTATCATTGTTATTTTTGGCAGATACAGACTAAGTACCATACCCTTTTCAATGAAGTAGCTCTTGCCTAAGGAAGACCAATCTCCACACACAGAAGTTGTCCTATAGGAACAAATTAATTGCAGAAAAAACCCAATGCAAATATTTCTGGTTTAGATTGGATTTTATATGAACTGGAAAAGTCAAAAATACTCAGTTAACAGAGAAGCAATAATAAAAGCAAAGTGTCTTGAAATTATCCATAAAATGGAGCACTTTTACTTTTCTTCTGATTCTTTACAGAAGAGTCAAAATGAAGGAAAGACCATTAATTGTTGGGAAGAAAATCCCCTGAGGCACTGATATTTCACAAGCACTTAATGATTTACATAGCACAATTGTTTCTTTGGCTGGAAAATCTTCTAAAAATGCCATTTCTCTGATTGAGCCATACATTAGAGACAGGTAAAATTCACAAATTTCAAAGTCCCTTGAGAGTTCTGCAGTTTGAAGAGAGTTTGATATACACCAGAATGGAATACAGAATTTACATTACCATTATTTTAACCCTATGTGATCCACAATAAGCCTAATATTTATTTACAAAGCTAGTGAAAATGAGTACATAAAGATGTTATTTTAATCCAAAAAAGAAATATGTGTAACTAAATTTGTTTGAGGGACAAATAAAAATCTTGATTCTTCCACTTGTTTTTGACTGCAATCATGCAGTCTGTCACCAAAAGCCAGTACCTCTGAATAATTATTCTTATATTCACTAGGAAATGTTTTCTATGGTTATACGGATTAAAAGTTTTGAGAACAGTGACTTGTCTGGACTGCCCATTCCCATGAGGCTGAAGCAGATCTTCATCCAAGCCATTTCAAAGACAACAAAGCCAAAATCCATTTTGAAAACTTGATAACAGAGTTGCCTGTACATTATGAGGCAGAACAAGGATTAGAGATTATGTCCCTTAGCTCAACATTTCTACACAGAAACAAAGGCACCCAGGTATGTTTTATGTTTTTTGTCACATATTTAAGTACATTGAAGTTAAACTTTGATGTCTCAAACATGCATACAAATACATATTAAAAAGTACACATCTTCAAACCTAATTTATACATTTATGTCATATATCTCATGTACACCTGTACACATATATCCATGTACACATACATATGTCTCTGTATGTGTGTTTGTATATATGTCTGAGCCTGATCTTGATATGTGTATGTAAGTGTACATAAGGTTTATACAACTATATATATTTGTTTAGGTGCATGTATAAGTAATCTGGTGTCTTTGTCTTTGATAATAACCCAGATACCCACTCCAGAGTAATTTCTGAAATAATAAAATATTGAAAGATACATTACCAGTCCATTTATTTTTGCACTGATAAAACCACATTTTATGGCATTACAGTACAAAATAAGTTTGATTTTATCTTCATCACTTCACACAGTAGTATAGTTTAGTATTTATTTTTAATTCTGTTACTTCTCTTTGATCTATGACTAATGTTCAAATGCCCTCATTTTGCTTCTGGCAAAATACAGTTTTAATCACAAACAACTGCAATGAGTAAAATGTTACAATACCTCTACTAAGGTTTAGATCAAGACCTACTACACAAAATGAACAGTATTAAATAAGATAAATGGCAGAATCCTGGGAGAAAATATAAGGTATAAATATCTTAAATACTCTTTTGTTATAAACTCCAAGCAGAACATATTCCTCCCCTCATTTCCACTATTATCTCACTAAAGATCATAAGTCATCTTTTCTTTCTTCTCTCCTAGTGGAATCAGCAGGTTTCAATGATTCCCTCATCCAGGCTCCAAAACAAAAATAGACTTTTGAGTGTCTTATACAATATTTTCTCTAAATAGTCCAACTACTAAAAAACAGTTTTGCAGACTTTCTCTATAATAAGAGTTTCACCTCTGGAAATTGGACGCAACTAGAAAACCTTTTAATGTTTCCTGTAGAGAATGCATATTTCTGGTGTCTGTGAATACACAATTGCTTAGCACTAACACTGAGCTTTCATCTTTGACATGCAATGAGAACATTAACTAATTAATCTTCATAACCCCCTGAGGGATAANCTAGAGCTGTGAGTATCTCAAATGCTGTTTTTCTTCTTATAGTATTAAAGCTTATGTTCTGTTAGATAGTACCTCCATTTTTTCAGAACTCTCCTGGGGCTTAAATGCTTTCAGTTGCCTACTGTTCTTTCCATTAAATCATGGTTATAAACAAAAGCCAGCTTTAGTGTCCAGCCTTGTTTACTTTGAAATTAAGTGTAGCCCTGTTTATTGACAGCTCTTCTGCTCCCTGTCCAGATTCAGCTCTTCATCTTCAGATAATGACACCTCCAAAAACTGCATATTTTTGACAATTTAACTGAGGTTAAAGTAAGTCACTGTCTTGTCATTTGGGGGGTT
>VXBB01010858.1:70437-82919 GCA_013399915.1 Illadopsis cleaveri | reverse complement strand
TGTCTGGACTTTTATTTGGTTTTGGCCCATCACTGCACTTTGTTCTCATGTACACCTTCAAAACAAGCCCTGAAATTTAGGTATGTGGNACCTTACCTTACCAACCACAGGGAGCTATATAAACATAGAGCATCTCAATTTGGAAGAGATCCATAAGAATCATTGAGTCAAACTCCCTGAAATGCTCCTTAAATGCTTTCCTTGAGATACTACATGGTTGACATAAACTATATGGTTGTGCTAACCAGGAGCAGGGAAGAAGTATATTCCTGCTTGCTCAATCTATTTGTGATGTAAAAGACAGTTGGCAAGACAATTCCCAGCTTGAGTGGCGCAGTTCAGCAGATAAGTAACTCGGGATGAGTCAGAGCCCTTAGCTAAAATTTCCAAGCTGTGTGTAACAACTGCATATATCTCAGCTGCCTGCAGAGACAGACCTTCATTCAAGCTGGGGTCACTGGTTGTTGTAAATATTACATAAGGACTCAAATACTACATAAAAAGAGCTTAAAACTTTAAAAAATAGTTTAATTATACAATTTTAACCAAAGACTCTCTGTTCCACTCCTCTCACAGAACTAGCCTATGTTTTCTGACAGCAGTGGCTATACCAAAAAACCCCACTACTATATCCCACAATGTGTGCATTTCCAGTGAATCAATCTAGCTAACAGCAATTTTTCACAGCCAAGTCATGTACTTGAAATTGAGACTACCCAAAATATCAAAGAAATGTAATCTAAAGGAATCCGTTTCCTTTATTTTCTAAGAGGTAAATGTGAAAACTAGGGGGGAAGAGATCATAAATGAATTTAGAGGTTTACACTCCAGACCCTCATGATCACAAACCTTGATTCAGAGCTTGTGTTTTTACTACAGTAAACATCACCAGCCAGCCACTTCTTACAGTAAACTTTTAGGCTTGTTGTTGGACAGAGGACAGTTCTAACAATAGGAGTAGATAAGTATTCAACCAAACACTCCGATTAGATGCTAGAGAAACTGTTTTCTCCTCTAGTTAAGTTTAACAGCACACCCCAGCTCAAGCAGTGAAGTCCAAAGCTGTGCAAAGGTGCTATTTCAATAGCCTTTGCTTTGTTGCTCCCAGTCATTTTCAGTCGTTTCCAACTCTATATTTAATAACAAAGAGACAGCAGACAGTAGCTTCCCTAAATTATTAATTTCAGCCCTGCAAAGTATCTCTCAAAATTTCAGTGCTTGTGTTTTGTGGTGTTAATAATTCAGAGCTGCTGGAGAAGCAAAGCTTGCCAATTTAGCGCTTATCTTTTGTTTCCTCAACAATATTACACTTCTCAGTCCTGTTCTGATAGCTCATATGATCCAAACCTCAGCTTTCTCACATTCTTACCAATAGAAGTAGGTCACACTTGACAGAGAGGAATTCTTGTGTTCACTCATGCTCTTTTGGATTCAGAATCCAGAGTGTTCCCCTACTTCCAAATATCTTGGAAAATAAATAAATACTACCCTCTGGTGTTTTCCATTTGTAAATATTGTTATGGCATCCACCTTTATGTTTATCTGACTTCCTTTCTAAGTGTTAAAAGGATTCACCTGTTCCTGAGCATCATTGATTTTTATTCAATCTTGAAATAGTTAGAAGAGTAAGGACATAAACCAGAAACATTAACTGCAGCCTACTGAATGCAAAATATCTCAAATTCACACAAAAAATCCCTACCCCTACTAAATGCAATCATATTGCTAAACTGCCTTTAAATCTTGTGTATAAATAATATATTTATTCTGCAGTAATAATATATTAATTCTGCCATATTTGACATATTCTACTGTCACAGATATTGAAGGAATATGTTACATGCTCATGTTCTCTGGTTTGCCATGTGTAACTTATACTGGAGCCTAAAGCTCTATTAAAAAAGGAAAATCTCGGCTCCCTTAGCATCACCCTATATAAATGTTGCATGAACCTCTGAAAGCAATCTTCTAAAGAGTGGTTAACTAAGGGCTGGGTGATCAAACCTATGTCTCAGACTACGCGCTTGTAAACAATAAAGAGTGGGGTTTTCACACACCTGCATGTACTGGAGTGTAACATGTTTTGTGTAACATTAAGGTTTTTATTTTAATGTACAACTTGTAGTAGCACATCTGTGCAGAGAGCCCTGAACTCATCAGCTGATAAAATCCAGTGGGAGTTGCTGAGGTGTCTTTTCCCAACACCAGCAATATGTACCTGATCTAAAGAACATATTTCCAAAGGTACACGATGTCTCACTCTAAAGACTCTGAGTGGAAATATCAGTATTCTTCTGTAAACAGTTAGTTCCACTTTTATTTGCCATCATGAAGAGGAATTTCTTTTTCCTTTTTGATTGATGTCGTTTTACCTTTCCAGCTTTTGAACTTCTTGTTTGTGAACATAACCATCAACAATTCTTTTTTCCTCCTGATAATCTCTTTTGTCATTGTAGATATTTAACAGAATTAACATATGTAACAAAATTAACATGTGACTTTGATTTTTGATCATCATACTGAGCAAACAGAGGGAGACAAATCAAATGAGAAATGTAAAATAAAGCTAATTAAAGCAGAGTCTATCTTACTTGAGGTAGAATTTTATCAATATGTCAAAAATTTATCATGTTTTTTTCCCAGTAGGAAATCTGGACTTTATATTCCACTGATGTGAAATTACCATTCTTTGTCTTCTAAAATACAAAATCTGAGCTTTATTTAAATCATCTCAAAGATCAAACATCAAAAATTCAGGAAGATTCCTTAAAAAGTCTTGAGATTAATTTGGAAAAAATGAGAAAAATTTCAATTACCTTACTTGAATTTGCTTAGCTTTCAGTTTCCAGATCCTCCATGTCCATCTCTTGATTGTTTCCTGGCTTTGCCATGGTATTGCTTTTGAAAATTCAATTGAAAATAGTAGTATTCTGAATCTTGATTCTCATATTATTTTAAAGAAGTACACAGAACATCATAAGATGCAAGAAAGCTACATAAGGACATTTTCCAAACTTTCTCATCAAGGCATAGCTGGATTAATAATGACTTCGAATTAAAAAATAGAAAAGAGAAATGGGATAAAAACACATATCTTCCTTCTTCCAAACTAGATTATTTTTCCAAATCCTAATTTTAAAATTTCATGTGCCTTAAACCATATTTATAATTAGATTAGACACATACACAGATATGCAGTTTTCTCACAGATTGCTTACATGCACAAAGACCTTTTGATATGGTATAGCTGAAGTATGAAATCATTTGCACTACTATCATAACTGGCCATAAGCACCAAAAATAGTCATGGGGAGTCATCAATTTTCCTCTCCCTTGATGTGTCTTGGTGACAGTTTTAGGCTGATAAATATATTTTAGGTAGATAAAACAAGATGGATGACACTCAATGGAACTCCCCAAAAGGGAGCATGTTGGAAGCAGTGGCAGAGAAATTCTTGGTTTCTCAGCATTTCCCCTCTCATCCTGTCAGCACACATCCACACCCGAGACATCTTCTGTCTGGTAAAGCTTTGCTGTGGAGCTGGATGCTTAGTTAGGTTTCATATAGTGTCATCTAGGGAGAATGCAGATTTTGACAAGATGAAGAAAAAAGGCCTCTGGAGAAGTAAATTCAGCTCCAACCTTTCAGCTACAACTGTTCAGTCAATCTCATTTCTCCCTCAGCTGTGCATCTGGTCTGATGCCTCAATTTCATACTCCCCATGCTGTCCCAGTACTTCTTGGAGTCATGGAGAACATTCCTAGTGAATTTCATCAGTGGGACTCTGCTGATATCAATAGGGCTTTGACACCCTGCATCTGAGGGGGATTTGTTTCAATGTAAGATGGCCAACACACTGCAAACAGCAAGTTCATCTGTTGTCTTCCATCTCTTTTTAAATTTTTCTGTAACACTTCGTTGTTTGTTTGATGACATACAAAATTAACTGTGTTTTGAAGGCTTCAGCAGTGCACAAAAGAAAGGGAGTTTCCACTCTGAATTTCTTTAGTGCCTTTGTGTTTTGCCTTTGCAGGAAAAAGTATTTAAGGCATATTTCTAAAGACAGTATGAGAAATTCCAACCTTGAAGCTGATAGTTCTGTGACAAAATCCCCAGGAGGTGTGGTAACTGCAGTCATTAATATTTTTCTCATTAATTGAGTTATTTGAAAATGGAACTGTTTCCTCTTGGTTTTGCTGTAGGAATACAGAAGAACAAGGTAGTTTAATTTCCTTGAAAGTAGGAGGACCAAATTCTGGGTGAAGTGTCCAGAACCAAAAATCATGGTATGTATTCACAGAGGGACTTTGGGCATGATAGTGACTTTAGTTCAGGATATTCAAGTGATTCAGAAGCATGAAGATTGGCTTTTTCACAGTGTCAATTTCATTATTATTCAGAACATAGCAATGTCCAGCATCATTTTCACTGCCTCTTTCCTTACACACTTTCCAGATATGTCACAAACATTGTCCACTTTCCTTTATGGAGATGAACTTTATGACAGGTTTAAATTTCTGGATAAATTAACCAGGATATGCTTTATAACTGCCTAGTGTCCATCAATTCTCCAAACAGAGCAATTCCTTTGTTTTCTGCTCCAAATGAAACTCAAACTGTATCTCAGAGAAGGTGAACATACAGCCCCAATTTCCTTCCCAACATCAAAATATAATATAAAAGAAAGTTTTACAGAGAAGAAGTTTTGTTTCCACTCTGACAATCAAAATAAAAGTGATACAGGTAGTATTAAATTGCACAAATCCTGCAGCTATAGTAAAAATAATGTAAACTTGTAACACATAAATTTTAATAAAATAAAATTGAGTGGCATGGTTATGAGACCAAAGGTAGAGAAACAGGGGAATTATCTGAGTTTTCATTATCAGTTTTGGTGATGATTGAAAAGCAGACAGACACACTGGAGTTGACTATTCAGTGATAGCAAAGCTCTCACATTTAAACATTCTGAAATCATACACAAGTATGAATTTTAAGCAACAGAAAAGTAGAGGTGGTGACAAGAATGTTAATATAGAAGGAAAGGTGAAAACATGAGCCAAATTATGGTTGAAACAAGCAGTATTTCAGAAGTATTGGAGCATAATTGTATAATAACATAATTAACCTGTGGAACTCCCCACCAAAGAGGAGAAATAGGATTAATTACATTCAAATAGTAATAGCTGGCATAATTTCACAGAAGACCAAACACATAGATTAAAATCACAAATAGGTCAAAGCACTCAGTAGGCACTAGATGGGTTAATGAAGGAATTTCTCTCTTATTATGACGGAACATCTAGATAGATGTTAATAAGAGAAAGGTTGTTGTAAAGAACTTGAGAAAGAAATTAATTTGACCCTCCTTACAGGAAGATAAACTACATGTAAGCAGTTGTGTGAACCACACTGAAATTATTGGATTTTGCAAAAAAATAGGGCAAATGGCAATTAGCAATTTCTTTATTGCAACCAAGGTGTATTGTGGATGTAATGTTCACTGGACTGAGGACTGTGCTTGCTGAGGTTGAAAATAAAAATAAAGACATGGTATTTTATAAACTATAACTTTAGAATCTTTGTAAGACCTAGTTTTAGCTAATGGTGCACTGTACATTGAAGTTTCAGCACTAATATGACTGTTGTTATAGAAGAATGAGTGCTGAACTATGTAGAATAAAAAAGCATTTTAATCACTCAGAATTGCATTCTAATATCAGAGGTACCTAGAAAACTTTTATGTACAGTGGAGTAAAGAGAACACACATTTTTATAGAATTTTTCCTCTGTTTGGATAATGACTTATTCTGTTCCTACAAGTCCATGCTAAACTACACATTTCTATAACCATTGTAGTATACCTTTCTCTCTTATTCTTCCCTAGTGACGCCTGGGGATTTATCTCTTTGGTGTGGCTGATCCTGCCAGGAAAGGTAAGAAGTGTTAATTGGGCACTATCTAATCTGCTGATCTAGAGCAGGATGTTTTAGAAAAATACAGGTTGCAGCTTAAGTACTCCAAAGAATTTACTGAAGTGTTTGATGTGAAAAATTAAGTGAGATTCTTTGAAGGAAAACCTGTGAAAGGCAAGGAAAAAAGTCCATGCTCTGCACCACAGCCTGATGTCACATCACAGAAAATGGATGTTTTCAAAAGGGCATGGCTGTATTTCATAATTTTGAAAACAACTGTTTCTCATAGAAGTGTCATGGTTTAAACAAACAAACAAACAAACAAACAAACAACAAAAACAAAAACAAAACAAAACCAAAACAAAACAAAAAGTTCCTATTTTAGAGCCTCAGCAGAAAAACTGGAACTGGAACTTGAGGAATGTTGACTTCTCTGCCTCCCTATTTCATTCCATAACTGCTGGCAGCAGATTCGTGTGTGCACACAGCCAGTACAGCAGTACCAGTTTGTGTCTTTGGATGGCAGCAGCATCCTAAGGACATGATTCAACCCGAAATGCCCTCGTTTGTACCAACTTCACCCTGCCTGGGTGCCACTGGCCATGGTGCTGAGCTCGAGGCTGGTTGAGGACAGACACAGCTGACATCACGGTGATGTTTGGGAGGCCTGGCAGGAGCATGACGACCTCCTTTCATGGGACTCAGGAGGACAAAGAACCAAGTCTTGTCCAGTTATCAGTCCAATTTCCAGACCAAGAAAGCAGTTTTGCTGATTACCTTCACCATCAACCTATTAATTGTATTAGGCTCAAAACAATCAAAATATTTTTACCACCTTTTGTTCTGCCTGGAGCATGAAATAAATGTTAATAATAAGAGATTAAAAAAAAAAAGAGAAAGAAAAAAAAAAGAAAATCAAACTGCTACGAGCCATTGTTAAAGAAATAAAAGTTATTTTCTGAAATGTTACTAAAAAAGATGTTTTCAACAGTGCTTTTTTCCCCCTTTTTTCTCTTCCCTTGCTCAAATAATTGTTTTTGTAGCTTGTCTCCTTCAGCTCAAATTATCATGTTTCTCCACTTCGACTTCACTTCTTACTTGGGGTGTTACAGTAGCAGAGGTTTAAAAGGTCTTCACAAAATTGGTTTTGACCTGAGTCTAAGAGGAAAATAATGGCAAGATTTTAACAGGCTTCAAGCAAACCTTGAAGAGATTTGCCCCTTATGTTTGAACCCCTAGGGTTTACAAGCTAGCTGCAGATCTGATAAAAAGCTCATTGCAAAATAAGCTTTAATAAAATAGGCTTATTCCAACATCAGGAAAATCTCAAAGTTAAAACAACATTTGAAAGGTCTGTTTACTTCAAATAGTATATATCTATATCTATATATAGATATATATTTGTAATTTAATGTTTAATTGGAACTTTTATGAGCAGTACAAGATGGCAATGGTCCTAAAGCCTACATTTTTCAGAAGCTATTTTCTGAAGAAAGCATTTCAATGTATCATTTTTATATAGCCAGAGTGTGTTGTGTCCCATTATGGCAGAATGGAGTTTTGCTTTCATGCATTTTTAAAAGAGCTTATAGTAAACATAAAGAAGTTACAATAATATTTGTATTGGCTCTCTAAATCAAAACCAGGGTCCATAAAACTAACTCAATTCTCTGCAGCCTTTGAAGTTCCTGCAGCCTCTGAGCTAAAGCTTCATGGCAAATTCTTGCTATGTCCCACCATGGGCTGACTCAGTCAAGCAAACACTGATGCTGTAATCCCTAAGAGGGCTTATTTTATTTCTTTTAAGAACAAAATTGCAGACCTTGCTACCAATATTCCATGCACTATGTTAATACAAATCAGAAACAAGAAGGTCAAGATTTGAGGCTTTAAATCTCCCAGCAAAAGAGACTAAGAACTCAAGGATAAGTTCTCCCTGTGGCTCAGCCTAATGTCTTTTTGAAAGCATGAAAGTAGCAGCAAGAGGTAGACTATGAGGAAACAAACACAAATTACACTTTGAATGATTGTGACCTATGATTGGGATGTTTCTTCTCACATGAAAATTATGTTGGGTACAGAACTTGCTGGTTTTTTACTGTAAGACAACCCTCATTTCGTCAACTTAGAGACAACTGCAAGGACAATAAATACATTTAAACTTCAGATCACTGGTGTACAGCAATTTCTCAGTTGCCATGCTAAGGAACAGATGACCTAAACAGGTGAACAAATGATGTCAGGGAACAACTCCCAAGTGAAAATGTTGAAAATGGCTAAAAGGATATTAAAGGCATTATCAGGAATGTTTGTGTTCCAGTGCTAATCACTGAATCTTGAATGATTTAATAGGAAATAATTACTTCTTTAAAGACTTTTTAAACTAGATTTTGCAGAAGACAGTTGATTGTCTTTTGATTTTTCATTTCAAGAGAACGGTTAGCCTACCCTTTTTAAAGCTGTTTGAATGCAATGCATGTTCATAGCTTTTACAAACTCGAGCTGATCATTAAGCTGATATGTTTAAGCTATATTAGGGTAGGATTCAGAGCTAAATTAGGAGGTAAAGATAGTCATCTTCTTGAGAAACAGTCTTAGCTCCCAATGATTTAGTGGAGATACTGTTAATGCACATATAAATATGTTGTAATTCATAATCTCATCCACCAGAGCTTGATTGAGCAGCCTCTGTGGAGAAATCTAGTGTGCTTTGAGAATAAAGTAACTCAGCAATTATTTATGATTTCTCCAGAAGGAGGCAGGCAAGTTATCTGTTATACATCTCACTTTTATTAGTTACATTGGACAATTTAAAACTCTCTTAGAAGTCTCCACAGCTTGGTAGGCAGGTGCCCCACTGCCTGTGGGATGTGGTGCATGAAGAAGGGATGCAGAGTTCATCTGCCCTGACATTTCTGGGCTCCCAGTGTTCTGGCCAGGGACCACTCACAGTGGAACAACTAGAACCCACCATCAGCCATGGTCCAGAAAGAAGATCCAGTCCAAGGCATCAGGTGCTCTGCCACCACTTCTCTGTAAATCATAAATTCTTACAATAATTTAGGTTGGAAAAGACCTCTAAGATTGAGTCCAACCATTAACCCAGCAATGCCAAGCCCACTGTCAAACCATGTCGCAGGTACACCACATCCACACATCTTTTAAATCCTTACAGGGATGGAAACTCCACTGCTGCCCTGGACAGCCAGGGCTCGACAGCACTTTGCGTGAAGAAATTTTCCTTAATATCTAATATAAACCCCTCCTGGCACAACTTGAAGATATTTCTTCTTGTCCTATTCCTGTAAATAAGTGGTTGCCAGCCTGCACATAGAAGAAAGGAAAATTACTGATTCACATTTCTCTTTTCACACACGTACATGCATCCCTCAAAATAAAAATAATAAAAAAAAGCAAACTCAAAAAACCTCAAACAAAACCAAACCAAACCAAAAAACGAAACAAAAAACAAACACACAAACCTCCCCCCCAAAAAACCAAAGCAAAGCAAAGCAAAACAAAAACAAACAAGCAAAAACAAACAAACCCCTCCTGCCCCCCAAAAAATCCTAAAACCAGACCCACCTCATATATAATTTTAGGGTTCTAGTTCAGTTTTATGGTCATGCTTACAAATTTTGGAGTTGGTGGCATTTTTGGTTGTTTGGGTTTTTTAAAGAGCATTTTTTCTTGCCCTTAATTTTTTATTTATTGGAATTCCATCTGAAAGGTCCAACAGCAAATTAGGCTTACAGTGAAACAATATAACTCAATCTGTATAAAAATATGTCAAATATGTGAGGGGAGCAAACTGAAGAAATAGCTTTTTGAAGATAAATTTTGTCCCTTGGGAGAAATCCATCACCCTTGCAGGTCCTTTAAGTGAGGCAGTGGTCCAATAAAACTTTCTGTTATAGCAACATTTACCATGCACTGATATTTAGTACACTTTTTTTCCCTACAGGCAAATTGCTATTAATATGACAACATTCAAATGCAAATTGCTATTAATATGACAGCATTTAAATATGCAAATAAAAATATAGAAGTCTTCCCCTTTTAAAATATTTATTAACAAAAAAAATAATTTGCACACATCCAATTAATAGCATAAACCTAAAAACCATTTAACAGGTGAAAGTTTTGTAGGTAAGGTCCAATGAAAATCCTGTTTTATAAAAGTATAAATGTGCATAATGTGTTAAATTGGAAATATCAAATTATATCCTACATAACACTATTTAACTTAAGCATAACATAAACATACTTAAACGTNTCACACTGCAGGAAACACAGAGACAAATAAATTTCTTCTCTCTCTTTCTCTGGAAAATAAAGAAGGGACAGCATAAGATTTAAAGGGATGAAGCAAAATCTTAATTAACTGCATCTTGGAAGACAGAAGGGATTTGCTATTGCTTAAATATATGTGCACTTGGAATACCAGGCTCTGGCACTAGATAGAACTTGAAACAAAATACTCTGACCTATAGGGTTTCAGACTTTCTGAGTAAAAGGTCTAGATAATGTGAAAAAAGGTATTGCTTTTGCCCAAGGAGAATGAAAGAATAAAAAAATATGTGAGAAGGTACAGTCCTGTACTCTGCCCTCACCTCATTTCATATTCTGTTTACTGCTGGGTAAGGCCTTCTCTGGAGCTCCATGACTGAAAGTGGACAAAGTAGATTGCTTCAGAGAAGAAGAGCAGTCTTTTAGAAAGAGTTAAAAGAAACTCAGGATTGTGAGGAATTGTCTGAGAGACAACAGGAGATTGTGATAGGGAGGTTTACAGGGTAAGGCCATAGTTTATGACCAGGCTCACAATATCTGTACATTATTAAGCAATTTTATTTACATTTACTCAGTTTTATCCCAGTATTGTGGTTCTCACTCTACCTGTCTGAACCAGCGTTAATCTTTTCTTCAGCTTTAGAGGACACTGGACTCAGGACCAAAAGACAGATGCTAATTGTTATTCTTGGTTATTAATTCTGTATGGTAACAACACTCAAAAGACATTCCATTCCAGGCTAAGAACACTGCAAATAGAAAAAGGGAACGCATTCCAGGTATTCTCCTGAGGGCTATCATCACTTGTAATTTGTCCAGAAATAATGCCATGCCCTCCAGTACTCACTTTTGACTCCAGTTATTGGTAAGCACTTTCCTAATGTAACAAACATTGTATTTGAGAACAAAACCAGCTTCAAGTACTCTCTTCCTAGAAAATTAATTAGTCCTGCTTTTCAGCCACAAAGAGAGAGGTCTTGGCTAATTTCTGTTATCCTCTCCAAACCCACTATTTATGAAGCAAGGCATGGCAGCAGCAAGGATGTTATCCTGGTATACTTGTTCGTCTATGACAGAGCAAACTGGGACATGGACACAAATAAGTTGTGATTTAGCCTCTCCTTCATAAGACACCACCAAAAGTTCAGTTTTAAGGGAAAAAAAACCAAACCAAACCAACTTGTTTCTAGTCTCCTAATATCCTATTCCAATAATGAATCCCTTCGTATTTTCTAGTCACAACAGCTCTACTTTTTACACGCACTGATACTCCTTTAAAGGGACAGCCTTCCCAATTTTTGTGATTTTAAAATACATTTTAACTTTGTTATTTTGATAGCAAACCTCACAAAATTATCAAAATCTTGTCTATTGCTCTCTGGCTCTATTTTTCATCATCTTCAAATACACATTCTGCCATTTTCAGATTATCTCACATCCTTTTATACTGCCATGAGACAGAAATTTTGTTTCCCTTGGTATTATGTTTTTTTCTCTAGTAAGAATTTTTCATGTTTGGCAGCAGTAGTTCAATAGTCATCAACTGAGACTTTTTCACCATTTTAAGTATTCTTCAGTTTGCTACAATATGTTGTATTTTTGTTTTTTTGGTTTTTTAATGGACAGATCAAACAATAGTTAATGAGAATTGATATTCTTTTTAAAACCAGAATCACTTGAAACATCACTTTTTTTTTTTCCTATTCACAGCAGTTTCAAAGTCAGTCTAAGACCTTCAGTCTCCTGATAATTTCCATTAAGTACCTATCTTTAGATGTCTATGAGTTGTCCATATAAATATGGAAGAGTTTGAGTGAATTCTGGTGGAAAAGGATTCAAAAATTTATTAAATACAGTGAATGATTTATTTCCAAAGATCTACTGAATTAATCAAATGCATTGTCTACTAGGAGAGTATATAGGTTTTATCATAATAGGGGATCATAGAATCATAGAATATCTTGAGCTGGAAGAGATCCTCAATGATTCTTTCTTTTTCTTTGTTGGTTTCACTACAGCTTACTTCTTACACTGAGCTTAAACCCCTCATTTTACAAAATGCAGTTTGGGATAGCTCTCTGTTCTACTTTGTTTCAAATCAATATTTATTAGCAATATTTTTTCTCTGATGCAGACAATAAAAAGACATGCATGAAACAAGTGAAAAATTACCTAATACAGAATTTGGGATTAGAAGATCATATAAAGTAATACATTTTGTATTATTGCTTACCCATAGGATTAATCTAAGCAGCTGAGAAATAAAACAGATTTTT